>BTHU01000010.1:37992866-38562866 GCA_036184795.1 Tokudaia tokunoshimensis | reverse complement strand
AGGAGTCTCTTTCCTCTCTCTATCGAAGCAATGGTAAAATCACTCTGCCTAACAGTCGCCCGGAGACCCGTGAGTAGAGAATTGTAAGAAGAAGAAAAACAGCATAGTTTGCCGAGTAGAAACTACAGGCCTAAATCGCGGAACACAGACCGGGACGCCTAGAAACCCCTGGCAACCGCCTCCATCTTTAGGCCAGCTCCACCCCTTGCTTTCAGTTCACCTTCCAATTGGCTGCTCTTCATGCAGGAACCGCCTTACAGTTGTCACGTGACACTCTGACTGCCTCGGGATTGGCTGACTGGCGCGCGCGGGGCTGTGGGATGCAGGCCCGAAGAGGCGGAGGGGAGAGGACGCGGGAAGCTAGTACGGTCCGGACGCAGTGTCCTAGCACTCGAGTGGGTCATCCTCTGCAGCCCCGATTGTCCGGACCCAGTACTGTGGAATGAAGAGTCCAGGCTGGGAACCGATTCAAGCCCTGACTCCGTCCTCAGTCTTCTTTCCCTACCAAGAATGGCTTCAGGCCCCGAAGTTGGTGGGTCTGGACTTTATCTCTTTTTTTTTTTTTTTTGCTTTGAGAACCTGTGTGTAAGCCCTCGCTGATGTGCAAAGGAATCTGTGCAGAGCGCCATGAATTAGAGGATGGGGGAATGAGTGCTTAGAGATGCCTGAGGTATGATCCTTACCCGCGTGACATTTGGAGGTAAGCTGGTGTTATAAATTGTGCTGATGCATTCTAATCACAGGCCATGGGCTTAGGCTTACTGAGGTCATTTATTGAACCCCTATGTTCCAGGCTGGTAACACTCTTCCCCAGTTTTTTAGGAACTCAGTGAGATGGGGCTGGTGGGAAAGATGGGGGGAAACTCGTGAACTGGTGCATAGTTGGCGTGTGAGGAGGGAAGAGAGCGTTGTGGAAGTCGGAAACTAAGGTAGGTCAGGGTATTTGACAGAAAAAGTGAAATTTGAGTAGCTCCAAAAGCATATCCAGGCTTTCTCCCCTTGAGACGTGCGAGGCAAGAAGCTTCATAGGGGGTGTACAGAGGCAGAGAACTAGGAAAATACCTGCCGGCACGGCAGGAGCTTGGGTTCAGTTACCAAGGCTGTCTCGATGTTTAAGTGGAATTGGTTTTACAAACTTTGCTTCCGTAATTCAGAGGAAGGGCAGAGCCTTCCTTTGGGATTAATCGAGATAGTTTCATGCATAAAGTGGCAGTAGGGAGAGGCACAAACTGGATAGACAGGCAAGGGTTTCTATGGGGCAGGGCAGGGGAACACAAGCTCTAATCGTAGATTTGAGTACATTAATAGTCTGGGTTGAGTGGTGTCTTAGGTTTCGTTAGGATTATGTTATTAACTAGTTAAGGGGTAAATGGGTTATTTTGGGTTTTTATTTTATTTATTTTAATGAGTATACTGTAGCTGTCTTCCGACACACTAGAAGAGGGCATCAGATCCCATTACAGATGGTTGTGAGCCACTATGTGGTTGCTGGGAATTGAACTCAGGATCTCTGGAAGAGTAGTCAGTGCTCTTAACCACTGAGCTATCTCTCCAGCCCCTTTATTTTGTTTTTAAGACAGGGTCTGTATAGCTAGGCCACGATGGCCTCAAACTCAGAATTCTGTCTCAGCCTCCCAAAACAGTAGGATTACAGGTGTACTCACCACTACACCTCCCTTGATTTTTGTTGTTTTTGGAATTTGTTTGGTTGTGGTGATGGTCGTTCTGGGAATTGACCTAAGACTTCATTCATGGTTTTGAAATCCCTTGAATACCAAGCAAAGTAATTTGTATATTATTTCCTGGGCCATGTGGAGAAAGTGGATGCTTGTAGTGACTGAATTACACTTTTATAGGTTCAAAGTTAACATATATATGTGTTGGAATCTAGTGAAACCAGAGGCAGGAGACCCACTGAATTACAGGGTTGTGAAACAAATGAGTGTTAAGTCAGCTCTTGGTCCTCTGCAAGAACAGCCAGTGCTCTGAACTGCTGAGCCATCTCCCCAGTGCCTATAGTTTCTCCTATTAGTAAAGGGCTGGTGTTGAGAAGTTAGAGGTGGAAAAATAGAAACCTGGGATTCAGACCACAGTTCTCTTCCTAATTTTGCTATTAATTGGTATAGAGCTTTAGCAGACCCTACCTCTCAGAATATTTGATTGAAATTAGAAAATTCTGATAGAAAAAAAATATGATGTATATAGCTTGTTCACTGTACATTTCCCTGTGTCGCTCAGGACTCTTAACTCCTTGGCTCAAGTGACCCTTGGCTCCAGTCTTACCCTCTGGAGTAGCTGGAACTGCAAGCATGAGTCACTGTACCTGACATTGTGACTATATTTTTTATCTTCATTGGCAGTTGAATTCTATGTTAAATGAGTAATAATTTTGTAGGAAATTTTTTCTACAGCTACTACTTTTTTTTAAGATTTTGTTGAAATGGAGGTTGGACTCATTTAAATAGCAACAAAAATTTTTTTGTCATTGTTTTGAGACAGGGTCTTGCTATGTAGCTCTGAGGGCTGTCCTGGAACTCACTATGGAGAACTCAAACTCACAAAGATCCTACAGCCTCTGCTTCCCAAGTGCTGAGATTAAAGATGTGCACGACTGTGCTTGGCCCTAAAAACCTTTTTTGAGTGATAAATGCTTGTTGTGAAAACAAAAAAGTCCCCTACCCACAAAAAGCAAAAGCTTGTTTTTATTTTTGTATTACAATTATTTACCACATAGTGGAAAGTATGAAATTTCAAAGTTGAAGCCTCTGAGAGTAGCTTTTTGGATATGTAAGCCTGCATTTGATTGGCTATGAATATAGGTGATCCTTAGGTAGTGTGGGGAGGTGAAATGGAGCCGTGCAATGATGAGCGAAGTACAGTCTGACCTGGTACTGCCATTGCTTCGGCGCTGGCTCTGACCAGGGTGTGACCCCTTAATCTTCTCTCTGAGCTGATTCTGCTTACCACGTGGGGCTATTTGAACCTATGTGGATCCTGGCTTATAGTGTGTGAGAGTATTTCTTTTGTATCCTTTGAATTACTGATACTTTCATGTTTTCCTCCTTAGGTTCAGGTGAGCAATCAGGGTTGAAAACTTCATGGAAGATTCATCATTTCTGCCTTGAATTGGAATCGATTCCTTATTCAGTTATTATTACTGTATTAAAAGTGTTTTTAATTAACCACCATATTTGTTTGGGTAAGACTTTTTTTTGGTAAGGTTTTACAAGAGCTTATAAATGATCATATATGTGTAAGCTTCAATATTTTTAAATTCACAGGATGGATTATCTATTTTAAAACTTAGTAAAGTTATATCATCTTTATGGTACCAGAGAATATGCTCTCAATTGCCAGGATGACTCACAGTATCACACCAGGCACGTGCAAATTATATTCATTCCACCTACATTAATGATTTTTCAAAAGCTGTTTCTTTACCAGCTTGTCCATCCACTATCATCAGTCTTCCTAAACAAGCAAGTAAACCATTGTTTCTGGCAAATGCTATTCCATACAAGGTGGTATCTGTGTTGTTAGAACAGGATTTTTGTTCTAATTATTGAATTTGTCAAAAACAAAACTTTAATGAATGCAGAAAAACTTCAAGAAGTCAATGGTGATCTGAATGAAAATTTATTTAAACTCCTGAAGTAATCTTTTGAGTTTCCACATAATCATGACAGCAATTCTTTCCCAGAATCATGTATTGTTAAAATGTTTCATAGAAACTTTCATAATGGCTAGCATGACTCTATCAACTGAGCAAACTACCAGCTTAGCAGCTCCTAAGAGCAGAAGGCTCTGCTCCTCATTAATGTTCGTCAGTTAAACATTAGATACGTGTTTTACTGCATCTCACCATTGCTATTTCATTCATATTGAAATTTCCAGACTCCTCCCTATAAACAAATCCTATCCCAAGACAGACAGGTATGGATCATGAAGAAAATCTTCAAATGCTGATAACTGTGGTAAATGTTAGTAAGTCATGATAGATGGAAGGGGCTTTTCTCTAAAGTATTTCTATAAAGAGAAATAGCATGTCTGATAAAGCCTCTAATTTAAAAGTAGAGAAATGTTTTCTAAAGGGAAGGCCTGCTTCCCTTGCTTTATAAGGTCTAACCTGAGGTTTCTTATGCTCTTATCCTCCTTAATCTCTCACTTTTTTTTACTTTTGATAGTCTCCCTATGGTGGCCTTGAACTCAAAATCCTGCCTCCATCTCCAGAGTGCTGATACTACACTACTACATCCAACTTAAAACCTTACTCTTAAGTGAGGTAGTCTTTTATAACCCACTTCCACATTGGCCCTCGCACCACCTACAATACAGAGTCTCCTGCTTAACCAGCTTGGTAGAGAGCAAACCAAAAGGTTAGGATCAAGTGGATATATCCTTTTAAAGAAATTCATGTAACTACTGAAAGTTATTGTAGTTATGAATCAGGGAAGTATCATTGTTGTCTGCCATACTAGCACCGTCTTGTGACCTTACAGTACAGAACTCAAGCTGTGAGATAATGCACTAATCTCAGTTCTCTGGAGAGTAGAGTTTAATTAGATGCTGGACTTCCGTTGGATACCCTGTAATGGGACAGGCTTGGTGACTCCTCACATAATTAAACACACAGCGGTAACAGAATACATAGCCAGAGGTGGCAAGAACCGTATCATTCACTCGGGTTTTACGACAGAGTGGGCACACTGTTTTCATTTTGGGTAAGAGGGGAGAATCAGAGTTGTAGTCTAGGTGTACCGGTGGCGGTGGAGTGGGCAGGGCGGTCAGTGATTTGATGGCCTCTTGGTTCTCAGAAGAGTACCACCAATCAAGAAACTGCAGGAAGAATACACCCACAGAAAGGCCAGTGGAGAGGGATAAGGCAACACCTCCCGCAACTTTCTTCAGAGCTGACTTTATCTTCTCACCAACGCTGTTGGGAAAGGAGAGCAAGAGGCAAAGAAAAGAGTTTATTTGTATGTGGTCACAGAGTAACTCCTACAGGTGCAGTTCCACACTCGATGATGTGCTGGAGGGTCTGTTGTAAGCCTGTGTATGTCTAAACTCTGATGTTCTGGTTTTTAAAAGATTTATGTTTGTGTCTGCTTGTTTGTACACACACATATATGCAGGTGCCATTTGGGCTAGATGATCTGAAGTTATAGGCAGTTGTGAATTGCCAAATATGGGTTCTGGGAATTGATTTCTGGTCCTCTGGAAGAGCAGTACATGTCCTTTACATAACCACTGTGCCATTTCCCCAGCTGCCCCCCCCAACTGTTTTTAACAACAAAAACTTAGGTTTTGATTTGAAAAAGGCATTAGATATTCAATTTTAGAGAATTTTAAGTGGAAGATAATCCATCCAGAAAAAGCAGTTCACTTAAAAAGTAAATTATCAACACTGAGATGCATACATGTTTGAACTTGTGGGAGAATAAACATTCCATAAAGGTAATGTTGCATCTTTGGTAAGAAGTCTTTAGAATTGTATCGCTTTGCCTTGAATCTTTGCTCTGCCATCTTTATAGCTGTTGGTTCCCTCAACTGTTAAAGCCATTGTGTTTAATTCAGGTTGTGATGAGGCATAAGATAATGTACACAAAATAAATACCACGCATGGGGCCCTTGCATACATACACCAAGCATGCACAAAGGTATGCCTATTATGATGAGAAAGGTAACCAGGATGGTGGCCCATGCTTTATGGATGTGAGGAATAACTTCTGTGATTTAATAAATAGCTGGGGTAAACCGGATGATTGATACATAATTTTAAATTTTGTTAATAAAAGGGTTTTAGAAATGGCCTTACCTTCTGACGGGCTCCTGCATTGCACTGGCTTCAACCAGTCTATGTTCTATAGCTTGC
The DNA here is from genome assembly GCA_036184795.1 of Tokudaia tokunoshimensis. Classification (NCBI taxonomy): domain Eukaryota; kingdom Metazoa; phylum Chordata; class Mammalia; order Rodentia; family Muridae; genus Tokudaia; species Tokudaia tokunoshimensis. The sequence continues at coordinate 38,556,994 of BTHU01000010.1, read as the reverse complement.
ATGTCCTGAGCTGTCAGTCGACCTAGCCGAACTCCAGCCATTTTCAGCAGGGGAGAGTGATGCTCAGCTTTTCCCAAGATGTAACGAAGTTGTTGTATAAGGAACCAGCCTTCCCAGGCCATGTTGACAAATGGGTAGGCTGCCAGGAAGGCTCTGTAGAATCGTTTCCAGTGAGAAGAAGGGGGGTGAATAGAATATTCGTCTTCTTCTCTCAAGCTAGAAGCCAGCTTCTCCAACTTCACTTTCAGATAGGGAAGAAGAACAAGGAACATAACAGATTTCCAGAGGTGCTCCTTGGGAAGACCAGCACTGGCCAGTCTCTGAAGCTGTGATGAGCTCCCTGCTACAATCCGCTTTAAGCCATAAAAATGTTCAGAAAATGAGGCACTAGTTCTTGAAAGATAATGCTGCTGGAGCAGAAAGTCTAGCAGAGTGAAGATTTCATCAAACCACCTCCAAAAGAAGCCATAGTGTGCAGGATTTGATTCTGCAAGAACCTGATACAAAAACAAACTTATTACAGTCTTCAGTTTGTATCCTCATTAGCCCTTTCCTTTTAAATTCAATACACCTGGCTTAAATATCTGGCTTTTGGGATATAGCCTAAGTTCCTTGAGGTCCTAGGAATTGAATACAGAGCTCTTTGAATGGATGCCCATTAAGCTATGGATACAAATGACACACGTTGATCATTGCAAACTTATGGTTACCAGTAAAATGTCTGGAGTTTTATCCAGTCATTCCTGAAATGTTTCAGAGAAATAATTCCTTACCTTGACCACATGCTGAAGAGCGGGTCTCACTGCTGTCATTAAACTGTCCTGTGCTACCACCTCAAAGATGGATGGCTGGTCGTCCGCCACCGAAGCAGTTGTGATGTGAGCCCCATGCTCAGCCATAGTGTCTTGTGTGTACTGGGATTCACTTTTCCCACGAACACTCTAATGAGCATGAACTTGTTTTATATCAAACGGGTGCTGAGTCTTAGTCCTTCTGCATGGCACCTGAAACTCAAAATTTAATTTTACACGAGTGAGAAAATCAACTGGGATAAATTTTAAAAAGACTTATATGGAGGTGGAGGGGAGGGCGTCTTAAAGTAAGGACTGTTAACTCCAGAGCTGGAGACGTGGCATGTGGGGTCTGGGGAATGACTTGTCAAATGCTGCACCTCACAGGGCAGAGCGTGACTCGGAGACAGGTGTGGCCAAGGAACGTGTCGCTCGAGCTGCAGTCCCGGAGCTGCGAGGCCCGGCCCCGGCGGCTGGCTGGGAAGCGCCCGTCCTTGCTTGCTGACCTCGGGCACGGAGCAGAGGACCCGTGACGCCACCTGCGAAAGGAGGTCTCTGCTTTGTGACAGAAACCGTACCCGGAAACAGAAGCTTCGAGGACCTCCACACGGCGGGCGGAAGACAGGCGCTCTAGCATCGAATGTAGCCTTGAGCCGGAACTCGGGAACTCTATGACCAACTGGGATTTCCGCTTCCGCCCCCCTGACTACGAGGCGACGGGTTAGTGTGATGGGTGCATTCTGTTCCTGGTTAGCTCTGAGCGGAGCTAAGTGGAGGGCCATACTGGAGCCTCAGTGGGGAGCTGGGGCCCCTGCTTGACACCGGTTGCCAAGGGAGATCAAGCCAGGTCCTTTCTGCCAGGTGGTGCCTAGGTCAAAAATCGGCCACCTTCCCGAGTATTTTAGTCAGTTAGCAAGTTTTACTAAAACGACAAAGATTCTCCTTGCCCACCAGAATTTAGGACGATTACTTTTCGTTACTGGCAGATAACTTACCTCGTCTTCCATTTGTAAAAGTAAGTTATAGCACTAGGCACATTATGCTAGATGAAATTGATTCCTGCTCCCCAGCTCAGTAGATATGTCATATTAGCAATATCAGTGCAGGAATCCTTATGACCCTCAAACTGAGTAGTAGGATTTATTCACTGCTCTACAGGACCTTAGGGTGTAAACGTAGGCAATTGGTTTGTATGATGAGAACCTTATAAAGGGATTGGTTTTAGTTTCAATTTTGAAATTTTCTTTATAGTTCTAAAATATGATTTATACTTTACTAAAATCTTTGTCAGAAGTGCAATTGTTGAATTTCTAAAAAGTATTAAGGGTTTTTTGTTTTAATAATGTTTGTTTCAGCTTAAGATTCTTGAGGTGTATGTACCTATCCTTGGCTAGCCTTCAAGTTGGCTTTCATGCTCAGCCTTGAGTTTTAAGGACCAGAGAACTACATAAAGCATCTGGTAAATATCACATGCTGACCAATGGTTCTTAATTTAAAAAAGATTTTAGATGCACTAGTGTTTGCCTGCATTTATATGTATATACCACATGCATGCCTGGTATCTGCAAACGTCAAAAAAGTATGTTTGATTCCCTAGAACTGGAGTTGCAGACCATGTGGGTGCTGGAAACGAAAGCCAGGTCCTCTGCAAGAGCAACCAGGGCTGTTCACCACTGAGCCTTCTCTCCAGCCCTGTTTATGCTTTTCTTAAGTGAATAGCAAAAATACACAGATAAAAAATGGCTAAAACAAGTAGAAAATTAAACATTTGCATCAATTAAGGTTTATCAGTTGGGAAAAAAACAGAAGCAGGCTTTTTTAAAACAAAAGGAACTTAAACTGCAGATGGGGAGGCTGGTGAGGTGAAGGGCCGGTGAGACACTTGTTGCTCTTGCAGAGGACCTGAGTTCAGCTCCCAGCACACTTCCAGAGGCTTCCAACTAACTAAGTCCAGCTCCAGGGATACAATGCTCTCTCTGGTCTCCAGAGGTACCTGCACATACTTGAACAGACACAACATTTAAATAAGTCTTTAAAAAATAGCTGTAGAGTAGCTCACAAAATAAGATAGCTCAAAAAGAACAGAAATATATAACACTATTAGAGTTCTCTAGCAGGGATTAGTAACATTTCATTGGAGTAACCTTGTTACAATGAATGAATATCAAGTTGTCATTGTGTCCAAGAATCAGATTCTTCTGACAGAAGGTGCTGGCATATATATGTAATCTCAACGCCTGAGACATTGGGCTATCTGGCAGTGAGGAAAGGGAGAAAGAAAGTAGAAAGGGAGAGAAAAGAGGAGGAAAATCCATTTGAGCAATCTTGGTTCAAAGTCTCATTTCATGCTTAGCCAGAGGATTAAGATTTCCTGAGTAGGGCTGGAGAGATGGCTCAGCGGTTAAGAGCACTGACTGCTCTTCGGAAGGTCCTGAGTTCAAATCCCAGCAACCACATGGTGGCTCAAAACCATCTGTAATGAGATCTGACGCCCTCTTCTGGTGTGTCTGAAGACAGCTACAGTGTACTTACATATAATAATAAAATAAGATTTCCTGAGTAATGGACCCATGAGACAACTCTATAAAAAGGAAACTAATTATTACATGAGAAAAGGAAAAAGATAAAAATAGTATATCCTGGTTTGTTATATAACTCAGTGGTAGAGTATTTGCCCAACATGTGTGGACCCTAGGATCCTTCCCCGGTTCTGGAAAGAAAAAGTGTGTCAGTTTTTATTTCACATTGGTAATGTGCCAGTTTTTAGTCGCCAAATAATACATTAAAAGCCCCAATCTCAAATGTGTAGACTAATTCTTTTTCTTTCTTTTTTTGTTTTTGTTTTTATTTTTTTCGAGACTGGGTTTCTCTGTGTAGCCCTGGCTGACCTGGAACTCACTCTGTAGACCAGGCTGGCCTCGAACTCAGAAATCCGCCTGCCTCTGCCTCCCAAGTGCTGGAATTAAAGGCGTGCGCCACCACTGCCTAGCTGTTTTGTTTTTCAAAGACAGGGTTTCTCTATGTAGTCCTGGCTGTCCTGGAATTCATTGTAGATCAGGCTGGCCTTGAACTCACAAAGATCCACCTACCTCTGCCTCTTGAGTGCTGAGGTTAAAGGCTTGTGACACCACACCCAGTTGCCTTGATTTTTTTTAATATATAAAGATTTATTTATTTTTTTATGTACACAAGTACACTGTGGTTGTCTTCAGACACCAGAAGAGGGCAACGGATCCCATTATAGATGGTTGTGAGCCACCATGGGATTGCTGGGAATTGAACTCAAGACCCCTGGAAGAACAGCTAGGGCGCTTAACCTCTGAGTCATCACTCCAGCCCTGCCATGAGGGTTTTTGTTGTTGTTGTTGTTGTTTGTTTGTTTGTTTTATTTGAAGTTTCAAATCTGGGGGCTGGAGAGATGGTTCAGTAGTTAAGATCACTGGCTGCCCTTTCAAAGGACCTGGTTTTAGTTACCAGCTCCTGCATAGCAGCTCACAGCTCTCTGAAATTCCAGTTCCAGGGGATTGAACACACTCTCACATACATACATACATGCAGCCAAAACACTAATGCACATTAAAAAATAAAATGAAAAAGAAGTTGTTCAATAGTAGAGTGAGGGGAGCCTGGGTAGAAGAACCACTAAACCTTAGAGTCAAGGTAAATAGAGAAGTTCAAAGTGCTCTAGAGGCAGAAGCAAGAGTGGCTTAGTTTCAGGCTTGCCTGAGATACATAGCTCAACGCTGGTTTTTTTTTTTTTTTCTTTTGAAGCTGGATATGGTAGCTAAACACCTGTAGTACCAGTTTAGTTTCCTAAAGACACCTGTATTCACTGGGTGTTTTAGGTACTTGTACCATTCAAGTCTAAGGGCCGGGCAGGAAGGGGGCGTTAATAAATTTCTCCAGTCTTGTTCAATGTAGGGATTCAAACTCAGATCTGAATGCTTCTTAGCATCTTTGAGTCGCTGTCTCCTAGTTCAGCAGTCCATCTGTAGTCCTGGTTTCTATCATCTCTCTGGGCTTCTGAACCTTACAGGCAAATTAGCTGAGGTTTGTGTTTAAGCAAATAGGATATCTCACTCAAGTGTTACAAAAATCTTGTTCACGGAAATAAGTCCAGAAAATACCCACTTATTGAAGGTATCCTCTGGAAAAGCCACTGCGGGTCTCCTTAGTGTATAAGTAACTGCCCTAAACCTGAGACAGGGAAACCTTTCCGGTGCTGAGGCCACAGACACATCCTTGCTGTTTGCTTCTCCCGCGCACCCAGATGACGTCAGGCGGCGAGATTCTCTTACGCCAAAGCTTCCGGCCCACCATCTTTGTCCCTGGCAAATTGGGTTTTGCGCAGTGGCTTAGATCTAGAGAGAATCGTGACGGGCAGGAAACCATTACACCACCACCCCGGCTGTGCTCTCCGACTGCCGCCGCCACCCCGCCCTTGCCTCCGGTGAGTTCAAGGCGGCTGGCTTTGGGGTGTGTCCCTGACTGACTGGGGGTGGTTGTGAGGGAGGGGAACCCCAAGCCGGGTCGTAGGCTCAGGAGGAAAGGAGATCCGAGGAGCGTGACGGTTGAGGATGGAAGGAGTCCTCGGGTGTGACCGTTGTCAGGGAAAAGCTTGGAGAAAGTACCTCCTTCGTAGTGACCGTGGTGGGTTGGGGCTGCGCTCCGGTGTGGCAGCGGTAGTTGGGGGCTTCGGAGCAAAGCAAGGTTCCGAAGACCGGCTTGGGGAGGGTTCAGACCAGGGGTGTGGCCGCTGGAGGCCGAGGGAGAACCACCCAGCTTTCCCGTTTGGCTTCTGTTCATTGAGAAAGAAGCTCGGACGTGTCCAGCACGCCCTGGGAGAAGGGATTCCCGCGACCGTTTGGTGACTGAAACCTCCCTTGTCGCACGTATTTGGGGTTTAGAGGCATCTCTCTTTACCTAGCGAAAATTGCAGAGATTTCTTGACCTGGAGAAGTAGGTAAAGAGAATGGGCACTAAATAATGTACTTCGAGGAAGGAAGGAGAAACCTGCATAATTGACCCCTTGTGTAAGAGGGGGAAGCCCAGTGAAAGTAAATCTTAGCCTGGAATTTGTTTTTCTTTTCTTTTCTTTTTTTTCTCCCTTTATTTCGTGGGGTTATCAGGAGCAGTCTAGGTTGGGCAAGGCTGTAAATTCTACTAGAAGTGAAAAAACTGGAATTTCCTGCTATTTCTTTATTTGAATTCACAGGCTATATTAGCTTTTTGAACAGCCCTCTATTTAGGGGAAGGCTTTTATTAAACTCAAACAATTTAGTTATGAAGCAGTGTGAAGTTGCCCTGGATGCTTCGCTGAATATTTTTACTTTTAGAAGGGAGAATTCTTTTTTATTTTTTATTTATTTTTTAATTTTTTTGTGGCCAAACTCTTTTGCAACCTTTGTGGTTTAAAAGACAAAGAACACACTGTAAGCTCAGCAAGGCAAGTTGACTAAGAAAGAAGGTGGTTTCAGAGAGGAACAATTTAAATTATTAACTGCTCTCCTTGTGTAGTTCTACTGCTTAGCCTTAGGGTGCACTTACAAGGTAATAATAGAAAGCAGCAGGTGAAGTAGGTGCAGCCACCGGGTAACACATTCCAGCGATGACTAAGTGAGGCAGAGGCAGGCGGGCGTGTAAAATGAGCACTGAGCAGGTGTCTTGCAGGGTAGACTCTGAAAAATAAAGAGGAGTGCTCTGCAAACAGCTCCCTCAAGTTGGGTGATAAATTAATACAAAGAAAACATTCTGATGAATTAAGATCAAAGAAGCCCCTTGCATCCTTTTCTTCTGTAAAAGATCATTGTCTTAAGGCACACGTTTGAACTAAGTTAGACAAGGGGCATTCAGAGGACATCATCCCCATTTGTCTTCCTTCCTCCTAGACTTAAGTCTTCCCAATTTCTTTGGGTGTAAAGCTGTTGGTATTCTTTCTTTACTTATAATACTATATTAATGAATTAACTTGTAGTTATTTAAATAGAAGCCAGAGGTGGATTTAGCTTTTAAATATTTTATTTCTGGTAATCTGAAGCTGCTATTGTCCTTGTGTTATGAACATTTGGCCAGAAATGGTCTTTATACTGCTCATCCTTGTAAGCAAAGGTTGCCAGAATGTCCCTTCTGCTTTACAGTTTACTGAACTCTGGCTAGTTATTGACTTCATGTGCAAAGAAGGGCACAGTGGCCTTGCCAGTGCTAATGTTGGCTTCCATTTCCCAGAGAACCATTTGAAATTAAGACCTTATTAATTTTTTTCTGACAGTATTCTACTCAGCCTATTATTAATCTTGTTTCACTGTTGAGTTGTTCTTTTGGGGAATTGGAGGAAGGGAAGGCTGGAAGGAAAGAAAGGACTTTGACAACCTATATTTGGCAGAAACTAGGTTATGTTAATCTAGATATATAACCTTGTACAGGGAGGCCTGTGAAAGGCAGTGGAACAATACTCTGGGCTAGGACAAGTTCAAGAATCATTGCTTTGCCTGGTAACTGCTCTGTTCTTTATCAGTGTCCCTAGGCCACACCATAAGTCAGTCAGTGACCTTTCAGGTTTCAGGTTGTGTAAGTTCAAATTCCATTGTGGCTTGCTTATTTCTAGGGATTTCCTGAAAAACAAAAATTTGCCCCAGTAGGATTTTGAGTTTCGAAGCACTAGGCAAGTTGAAGTATTTTTTTTTCCAGTTCAATTCTGGCTTGTGTGTGTGTGTGTGTGTGTGTGTGTGTGTGTGTGTGTGTCTTCTAGTATAGGCATCAGTTTTACACCCTATATTGGAGAATTTGACTGTCTATCCAGCAGTATTTGTGGGTTTTTATTAAAAAATAGTTATATGTAATTGTGAGTTGCAAGTCACAGGCACATTAAGGTTCTGTCACTACCACCTCTTCTCATTTTAATTAAATACTTAAAATTCATACAAGTACATAATATGTTTAGATACAGTCCTCCCCGCCCCCAGCCCTTCTTTTCCACTGTTGCTTTTGTTTATTAGACTATTTTCACTTTTCCTTGTCCCTCACCCCCTTAAGGCAAGGATAGTCTGGATACCTTGTTTCTTTGCCTGTATGATGGCAATTATTTCATCACAGTTATTGGCCATGGAGTCAGTTAAATGACTGATATATTTATCTGCTTATTCCCCTTCCCCCTTTTGATGATGGAGAGGTCTTATACCTGCTAGGTAAGCACCTTACCATTGAGCTATATTTCCCTGGTCCAAAAAGCCACTGAAGATAGAGCACAGGATTTCCCGTATATTTAGCAAGCCCTCTACTACTGAACTCTTTATTTATTTATTTAATTTTTATATGGGTATTTTGACTGCATGTAGGTAAGTATACCACTTGTGTATTCAGTTGCTTCAGAGGCTAGAAGTGGGCATCTGATCCCCTGGAACTGGAGTTATAGATGGTTATGAGTTGCTAAGTGCATGCCAGGAACGGAACCCAGGTCCTCTGGAAGAACAGCCAGTGCTCTTAACTGTTGAGCCATTTCCAGCCTTACTTTATTTTTAAGACAGACGCTCATTAAATTTCCCAGACCTACCTCAGGTTCCCAAGTAGCTGGTTCTCTTTATCTTTTGTTAGAAAGCAGAGATTTTTGATTTAGGATATATGTTGCAGGCTTCTTTGTATTTTATTTTATGTGTATGGGTGTTATTCCTGTGTGTATATGTCAGTGTACCATGTGTATGTGCCCAGGGAGACCAGAGGAAGGTGTCGGATTCCCTGGAACTGAAGTTATAGACAGTGACAGAACTCCCTGTTGGGTGCTAGGAATTGAATCATACTAATCATGAATTGTGTAGGCTGCTAATAAAGACATGCCCTAAGGTGGGTGAACAGAGTATGTTGAGAATTCCTGTTAGAATTTCATGTTATTTGGATATAGTGGCACAAGACAGAAACAGGAGGATACCATGAGTAAGAAGCCAACCTGGTCTTTATAGCAGATTTCAAGCTTGCCAAGACTATATTGTAAAGATCCTATCTCAAAAGAAAAGAAAACAAAAGTTTTATATATGTGTATGGGTAGATATGAGAGCTTTAGAAAACAGAATACTTTCATGCATTTTCCCCAAGTAAGTGGGTGAAAAGCTTCCAAACAAATTTTGTTTTTAAATCTTAGGCTTGAAGTTTTAATGATTCCATGTGATTTTAAATGGTATGACAGCATTCTGTAGAAACAGTAAAGGTTTTGAGCCATAGCTGTGGTGCTCCTGCCAGGCCTTAGTAATTGTTTCTGTACATCAGTGTTTCTGTTTGTATATGTAAACTCACAGATAACTTAAGATTTATATCACAAGTCTTTAAAAAGTTCTGTTGTGCTTTGAAACAGAGTCTTACTATGTAGCTAGCTCTGGCTGGCTTGGGAATTCATTATGTAGATCAAGCTGGCCCTGACCTCAGATCCACCTATTTATGTGAAGAATTCCTAGCCAGGTGTGGTGGCTCACATATGTAATCCCAGCACTAGGGAGGTAGAGACATGAGAAATAGAATTAAAAGTCATGTTCAGGTACATAGGAAGTTTGAGACCATCTTGGGCTACATAAGACCTGTCTTTAAAAAAAACAAACGGAAAGAACTGCGTGTGGTGGTAAACCTAGCACTCTGAACAGACGCAGAATAAGAGGACTTTTGCAAATTTAAGGCCAATCCCTTTTATATAGAGAGTTCCAGGCCAGCTAGGGCTATGCAGGGAGATGCTGTCTCAAAAAGCACAGACATCTCAGGGTTAAAAGCACTTGCTGCTCTTTGCAGAGGCCCAGTTTCAATTCCCAACACTCAGGTCAGGTGGCTCACAACCATCTCTGGCTTCAGGGATCCAACTCCTTCCTCTGGCCTTAGTACAGGGACACACACAGGTGTACACACAGACACATAAGTCAATAATAACAGACGTTTAAAAACAAAATTTCCCTGATTTGTCTGTGTTTTATTTAATTTATGGTGTGAATGGATTGATTATAGCATTCTCTGAATTTTTTTCTAGAAAGACATGAAAACTTTAATGCAAGCCTCTATGTGACAAATATCAAACCACTTTCTGTATCCTACATGGTATTTGTGGTTTCTAACACTTTCATTTCTTTCCTTTTTGAGACAGTGTCTTTATGTAGTCCAGATTCTCCTCAAAGTCACTGTGTAGCTATGTTTAGGAGGAAGATCTTGAACTCTTGGTCTTCCTGCCTCTATGCCTGGTGCTGGGAGTAAGGAGGCTTTTTATTTTTCTGAGAGCCTTTTTGCAAGCAGTGTTTAATAGGTTGGCAGAATTGTTCTGCTTTTGGGTTTAGACTGCTTTGAAGTCCATGCTTTGAGTCACTCCAATGCTGAGGCAGAGAAGTAACCAGACTTTTCTGATTAGAAATCTTTCAAACCAAGCCTTTGTCTTAAATGTCTGAGTGACTAAGATGTATTTTCAAAGGTGTCAGGCTTGTTCTTGGAGGCTACAGAGTGATATGGGTTCAGATTATTGCCCTAGTCCATTGTCTTTCAGACTTTACCCCTAGAAGTTCCTTGAAGCAAGTTGCAGTTCTTATTTCCTGTGCTGCTTAAACCACAAATGGCAGTGGAATAGGAAGAAGCTACTCATTTTGTTAAAAAGTGGGAATTCTTAAATACAGATGCTCTCAAAATTAGATGTCTTGCTGGAGACATGTAATTGAGTAACAGCATTCTTTACTCTTACTCTAGGTTCACGCTAAAGATCCAGAATCATGACTGACTCCAAGTACTTCACAACCAATAAGAAGGGTAAGTAGGGGACCTTGTGAGACCTGCAAACTGTTCAGTTGCTGCGTTACACTCCCCAAGTAGACTGTTCTGACATTTTTACACGAGTGTTTGCAGTCTCTCTGGGAATCTGATGTTTCTATAAATAATTATATTTTAATAAGTTTATTGAAGCGTAGGGGATTTTACATGCTTGCTTTCTAGTGCTAAGGGCCTAATCTAGGGCCTTGCACAGCTAGCTGGGGGCTCTGCCATCGAGCCACACCTCCTGTTCTTGGCTCTCTGACCTTTATCAACTTTGAGGTCAGTAATATAATACTGGCTTTTACACGTGAGTGGGCTTACAAACTAGGGATTCTTCTTGAGGAAATCTTGTTTCCAGATGGCTCATTTCTAGAGGTATGGCTGGTCCTTCTGACCGAGCTAGGTTGGTGTTGCTGTCCTCAGCTTACTAAGCATCCAGCTGAGCTTGCTTTGCTTCTCAGAGTCAGTAGTGCGTGCTTTTGTACTCAGCAGGTCTTATGTTTGCTGAAATATTCTGGGCCTGGCACCAACTACTATGCCATTGGTCACTCTTCTTTTCAGTGTCTTGGCCTGTTTTTCTGGTGTATGTGTCCTCTTCTCTAGTGGCTTACATGTGACAACTTTCCTGGTGTATGAGTCTTCTTCTCTAGTGGCTTACATGTGACAACTTTCCTGGTGTATGTGTCCTCTTCTCTAGTGGCTAACATGTGACAACTTTCCTGGTGTATGTGTCCTCTTCTCTAGTGGCTTACATGTGACAACTTTCCTGGTGTATGTGTCCTCTTCTCTAGTGGCTTACATGTGACAACTTTCCTGGTGTATGTGTCCTCTTCTCTAGTGGCTTACATGTGACAACTTTCCTGGTGTATGTGTCCTCTTCTCTAGTGGCTTACATGTGACAACTTTCCTGGTGTATGTGTCCTCTTCTCTAGTGGCTTACATGTGACAACTTTCCTGGTGTATGTGTCCTCTTCTCTAGTGGCTTACATGTGACAACTTTCCTGGCATAGAATTTGTCTTTGTTTGCCTTGAAGGATTTCCTGGTATGTTTGTCTTCAGACTTCACCAAGGCTGAGTGTGTATTGTGCACATTTTGCTTAGTCCCTTAATACTAGTAGAATTACTGATTAAGTACCCTAATTTTCTCTTAAGTCAGAGTAGGTACACAGGGTTCCAAGTAGTCAATCTTGGTTTCTTCTCTTCTCTTTTCTTTTCCTTTCTTTCTTTCTGGTGTGTCTGAAGACAGCTACTTACATATAATAATAAATAAATCTTAAAAAAAAATTAAAAAGCAAAAAAGAAAGAAAAAGAAACCTTGTCTCTAATAAGCCAAACAAAAACCAAAATGATCAGAGTAGTGATAATAACCTAATGAATATAATCAATACATGTGTGACTATATTTAGTATAAATTATAGTTTAGGCAAGAATCCTGATGCTGAAGTTAGTAAGTGGGAAGTTTGATAAGGAACAGGGGATTGATAGGGCTTCAAAGTAGCTTTCAACAAATTACTAATTACAGAGATGAAAAATACTAGCTCTTTAATGTCAAAATCTAACATTGAAGGAGCTGGAGAGATGACTCGGTGATTATGAGCACTTGTTTGTGCCGAGGCTCTTGCTTCGATTCCCAGCATCCACACTGTAGTTCACAACCGTTTATAACTCTGGTTCCAGGGAATCTGGCACCCTGTTCTGACATCTGTGGGTACCAAGCAAAATACACATACACACATACACACACACACACACACACACACACACACACACACACACACAAAATTAAAAAACAACAAAAATGGTATTTAGAACCTTAATCATATACTCATCACCAAAACCAGTCAAAGTAACACCATTTGCCTTTTGAAGTGATGTTTTATGAAGTTATCTTGCTAAAATTTATAACCTTATTGCCATTCAGGAAACCCATGGCAAACTGGAGGTGCTTCTCATAATAAGGGCCCTGTTCTTAAAACATCTTATTATGACATAGCACTTGGGAGGCAGAGGAGAGTGGATTGCTATGAATTCAGGGCCAGACTGGTCTACATAGTTTCAGACCAGCCAGGGCTTTAAAGATCCTGTCTTAAAAACAAAAAATATTATCATGAAAATAAATTGCTTCAGATTAATAACTAAAGAGATAAAACAATAAGTGTAATACTTTTTTTAAGCATGTTTTATTAGTTTATTTATTCACTTTATATCCCAATCACAGACCCTCCTCTTTTCTCAGCTCCCTCCTCACACAGCCCCTCTCTCTTCCCCCTACCCTTCTCCTGGCATATCAAGTTACTGCAGTGTTCTTAAGCTGAATGCTGTCCCAGAGGTGGGAATGGAATGGGAATCAGGTTGCTATAAAGGGCATTGAACAAATGGTGGTGATGATATATTGATATTTTAATATTAATCATTTAATATTAAAATAAGAAAAGTTCCTTATCCTTAAAAAACAAGTTACATATTCAAGGCTAAAGAGGCATAACGTCTGCAACTTATAATGGTATACAAAAAGATCTGTGTGTATGTAGAGAATTATAAAACAAATGTCACAAAATCATAACTGGGGAATAAATACAGTTTGAAGACTGTTTTTTCTTTTTGAGAGAGAGAGAGAGAGAGAGAGTGTGTGTGTGTGTGTGTGTGTGTGTGTGGTGCTTACAAGGATGCAGAAGGCATCCTTGTAAGTTGATATTAGGGGACCTCCCTTTAAATTTTTTTTATTTATTATTTTATTTAATGCATATGGGTATTTTACCTGCTTGTGTGTCTGTGTACCACATGCATGCCTGGTGCCTATGAAGGCCTGAAGAGGACATCAGATTCCTTGGGAGGTGCAGTTAAAGTTAGTTGTGAGCCTACCATGTCAGTATTGGGGTCAAATTCACGTCCTTTGGAAGGACAGCCAGTATTCTACCTTCTGAGTCATCTCTCTAGTCCTTGTTCTGACCTTTTCTATCTAATCTATTTTATTTAATGTTGAGATAGTCTTACCACTAATTAGCCAGGTTGTCTTAGAACTTGTGATGTACTCCAGGTTAGCATGAAATTCACTCTCTTGACATACTTTCAAGTGCTGGGATTACAAATATATCACCATGCTAGGCTGAATATTGAGTTTTTAAAAGCTCTACAGATTTTTTTTTTTTTAATATGTAGCCAACACTGAAAACCATTCTTAGCTGCTAACAATGCTTGGTAGATTTGACTAGTGACATGAGTGGGTAATAAAATGTGGCACATGCAAGATACTTTTCCTAGTACCTGTCTTTCGATTTATCCAGTTTCTTCTCTATTGTTTACACCTCAAAAAACTATTAGCCTGCTTGTCATGGTGGCATATGCCTAGAATCTCTCTATACTTGGGAGGCTGAGGCAGGATGCTTGTGAAGCTAGATTAGGCTATATAGCAAGATTCTGTCTCAGAATCAAACGGCCACCCAGTAAAGGTGCTTGCTGAGTAAGCCTGGCAACCTGAGGTTGAGCTCTGCAGCCCATGTAAAGGTGGAAAGAAAGAGCCAACTCCACAAAGTTATCCTCTGCCCTCTATACGCTCTCTAGATCCCACACGCACTGATGTGCACATATGCACGCTAATAAAAGCCACACAGAGAGAGCCATCAACACCTTGTTAATTTATTTCAGCTAACTACTTAGTCATTTGGATATGTATTTACATCTTCTGCTAACACTTTATGTGCTTTGGTAACCAACATACTGTCTATAATGACACTGAAAGGTTTTGTTGTTTTGTTTTTTGAGACAGGGTTTCTCTGTGTAGCTCTGGGTGTCCTGGAACTCACTCTGGAGTCTAGGCTGACCTTGAAGATTTTCCTGCCTCTGCTCTAAATGCTGGAATTAAAAGCATACACTTGGCCTTTTCCAAAAAGTTGTTTTAAAACTCAACTAATTCATCAAACCCTTCCTTTTAAAGGGTACAAATGACATTTATAAAAGTTTGAGACGTACAAATTGAGTCACTGCTAGCTAATATGTTTTTCAAAAATGGATAGACTGTGTTCCTTTTGCTTCCTGCAGCGCCCACCAGAACCGCCTCTGGTTCTGGAATAATTTCAGTTACATCCTGTTTGAATTCTGTAGCTCCTGGTGCTGCTGTCCGTTCAGTTCAGACTCGTGAAGCCCTGCTGTTTGCCCTTCATTGTTCCAGAAGTGAAGTTCCAGGAGCCCTGAGAGCCACATTTGGCAGCACATGGCTCAGTAAAGAAGAGGTGGCCTTTCTGCCAATGTTATTTTTGTAGTTGTCAATTAAATGGAATAGCGATTTTTAAAGCAATTTGGTTGCCTACTGTGGATGGATATTGACAAAATAAGCTTTTATGTACTCCATTTTTATGTCTCTTGTCGATATACTTCCTGTCACGGGCTTCAGGGAGATCACATAGTGTGCAGAGTAGTGGATGACGTCAGGGTAAAGTGATCATTAAGAGCAGTCTGGAAGGTGGTGGGCAAGGAGGCACCAGTGTAGTGAGGTTTGATGTTTAGGTGGGAATGGGTGACGTGGTTACCTGTAATCCCAGCAGTCAGAAAACAGAGGCAGGAGTGCCTGAAACAAGAGGCCAGCTTAGTCTGCTCTGAATTCCAGGCCAGCCAGCGTTATATAGCAAGGCCCTATTGCAGACAAAACAAACAACAAAAAAGGTAGGGGTATCCACAGAAAGAAGAAATGGGATTAGGCATGAACATGTGTGTGGTGTGGTAACCTTCCTTTCATTTGCCCTCCTTCTGTCTGATGAGAGTTGTTGCCTTTTTCTCATGAAAATGGTGGTGTGGGATAGCCCTCTTTCCATTCTCCTTCTTTGTCTGATTAGGCCTTTTTCTTTTATCCCCTGTGTTCTAAAGGCAGGTGAGGCTAGAGATGGATCCTTAAAGTAGTGGTGATAGTCTTTGACACTTTGTGAGTAGTCGTCTAAAACTGGGCCTAGAAATGTTCCTAGTTTGTATCATTTTAAGCTTCATTCTTCCTCCACCCTTTTTCTTGTTTTCTGAGACAGGATCTCATGTAGCCCCACCTGGCCTGAAACTTGCTAAGTAGACCAGACTGGCCTTGAATTTATGGCCATCTATCTTCCTGCCTTTGCCTTCTGAATTCTGGGATTGCAGACATGCGCTACTGTACTGGGCCACATTGACTTTCATGGAATTTATTGAGGACGAGACCTTAAAGCCAAATAACTTATTAAACTACTCACTAGGGTAGTGAGTAATTTTTTTCCATATTTATTTTATATTCAGTGTGTGCGCGCACACACCACACACACACACACACACACACACACACACACACACACACCATAGTATATGTGGAAGTCAGATGACAACTTTCAGAAGTTGTCTTGACATCTCACCAGCCTATATATATTTATTGAGAATTTCATATCTATATAATGTATTTTGTTCATATCTGGTACCCACTTCCCTCTCCAGTTCTTCCTATCATGCCCCTCCCAACTTCATGGCATTTATTTATTTATTTATTTATTTATTTATCTATCTATCTATCTATCTATCTATCTATCTATCTATCTATTTATTTATTTATTTATTTATAATCCACTGAAACTAATTAGTGCCTCCCTCATGCCCATTCATATGGGATCATCTAAGAGCTTGGACAATCTGCTGGTGGCCGCATCCCCAGAGAATAATGGCTCCCTCCCTCCCAGCTGCCATCATCTACCATGAGTTCCCAAACCAGGGCTTGAGCCTTGTGAGCCCCTCCCCGTCCGTGTTCTAACATCAACTGGCTTGTTATTATGCACATAGCCATAGGTACTGTGAGTTAATGAATGCAGTGACCATCTCATGGACAGAAGCAGCATTTCACAGCCCTCCTTCCTACACTCCAGCTCACACTCTGTCTCCACTACCCCTCCCTCTGTGATGGTCTCTGGTGAGGTGGTTGATACAGATGTTCCAGTTAGGACTGAGTCACTCACTTATTCTCAGCACTTTGAATAATTTTGACTCTGCATTAGCCACTGCCTAACTGGAATAAGCTTTTCTGATAGAGCTTGAGAACAACACTAATCTGAGTATAAATGTATATATGTAGAAAGCAGTTGGACAACGTGATCATTCAGCAGATAACAGTGATAGATTGCCCACCAGGGCCTATAACCTCCTGGACCATGGGCTCTTGCCCAGGTTTCTCGTACTGTATTAGTTTCTTTTCTATTGCTGTGACAAAATAACATGGCCAAGGCAACTTATAGAAGGCAGGGTTTCCTTGGGACTTACAGTTCCAGAGGGATAGCAGTGCATCCCCCTCATTCCATGCAGACAGGCAGATGTGGCACAGGTGCAGCAGCCGAGAGTTGACATCCAGATCCACAAACAGGAAGCAGAGAGGGAACAGTGGAATAACGCCTTTTGAAACCCCATAGGCCCTCCCTGAGCAACACACTTCTGCTATCAAGACCATATGTCCTAAGCCTTCCCAAACAGTTCTACCAACTGAGGACCAAGTTTTCAAACATGTGAGTCTATAGGGACATTTTCATTGAAACCATCACAAGTACCAAGCATGAATTCCCTCCTGTGAGTGGGCTTCCAATCCTGTTAGAAAGTGGATTATTACCCCATACCAGTCATGCTATTATAGACTGGTGATTTCTTCTTTTCTGACTTAACTGTGCTTGTACATTAAGATCACGTACAAACTTAGAACTCTTGACAATCCAATTCATTTGTACCAGACTGGAGTAAAGCATTGATAGTTTTGATCATTTCTTAGTCTGGTAAGTAGGGAAAAGTGTTTGCTATACAAGTCTGACCATTGAGGTTCTATCCCTGGAACCCACATAGTAAAGTTGCATGTGGTGTTATATGCATCAGTAATCCCATTATTCTTTTTTTTTTTTTTTTGGTTTTCGAGACAGGGTTTCTCTGGGTAGCCCTGGAACTCACTCTGTAGACCAGGCTGGCCTGGAACTCAGAAATCCTCCTGCCTCTGCCTCCCAAGTGCTGGGATTAAAGGCATGTGCCACCACCGCCCGGCTAATCCCATTATTCCTAATTTAGCATGGGAGACAGACAGGAAAATCATTCAGAGCAGACAGCACAGCAGCAGAAACATGACCTCTTAACAAGGTGGAAAGAAAGAACCCAACTCCAAAAGTTGTCCTTTAAAGAAATTATTATTTTTACGTATATGAGTGTTTTTCTGCGTGAATATATGTGTGCCTGGTGCCTGCAGAGGCAAGAGGGCATCAGGTTTCCTGGAACTAGAGTTATGAACAGTTACAAACTACCATGTGGGTGCTGGGAACAGAAGCCAGGAAGTGAATGCCGGGGTCTGGAGTCGTGGCTCAGCAGTTAAGAGCACTTGTTCTTTTAGAGGACCCGAGTTTAGTTCCCAGCTCCCACATAGCGGCTCACAACTCTCTATAACTTTTCCAGGGCATTCAACACCCTCTTCTGCCCTCTGAGGGTGCCAGGTATGCGTGTGGTGCATAGACATACATGCAGGCAAAAAACTAAAACATAAAATAAATAAATCTTGAGGGGGCGAGGGAATGCTAAGCCCAATTTTGTAAGTAATAAACTATGTGATTTTTTGAGCCTAACTTATTAATCTGTAAAGTTGTATATCTTTTAGTTTGTAAACACTTATTTCCAAGCCAGCTCCTTCCCTTCATTTATTTTCTTCTTAGGTCCTTAAAAGCCTGCTATTCCTAAAATATCAATCCTAATGCTGTTGCCGTGAGGTTTACTTATGCTTTCTAAAGTAGGGTCTGTGTTGCCTTTTAAAGACCATGATTTAAAAGCTTTTTTTTAAAAGATTTATTTATTATTATATGTAAGTACACTGTAGCTGCTTTTAGACACACCAGAAGAGGGCATCAGATCTCATTACGGATGGTTGTGAACCACCATGTGGTTGCTGGGACTTGAACTCAGGACCTTCAGAAGAGCAGTCAGTGCTCCTAACTGCTTAGCCATCTCTCCAGCCCGATTTAAAAGGCTTTAAGAATGCATTGATGGAGTCCTTGTTGGTGGGTCACTTAATATTCTGGGGCTTTGAATTGCACATCTCTTATAATTTTCAAATAACCTTTCTTCAGTGGCTGCCTTGCTATCCTGATATTTTATATTGCAGTATTCTGCCTGTTCTGTAGTCTTGAGACCATCCCTGTTTGTTCTCATGTCTTTTAGGAGAAATTTTTGAATTAAAAGCTGAACTCAACAATGAAAAGAAAGAAAAGAGGAAGGAGGCCGTGAAGAAAGTGATTGCTGCTATGACCGTGGGGAAGGACGTGAGGTAGGATGACTCTTGCCCTGTGGACAGCCAGACCCTGTGTTGTAGCTCTTACAGCTTTCCTAGACGCTGCAGTCCATTGAGGTAGAGCGGTACACACCTATACTTCAGCTGCTTGAGAGGCTGAAGCAGGGTCATCACTCCAGCTAGAGTTGGACAGCTACCCTGGGCAGCAGCAATGTCTCAAAAAACCAAACTTGTGGATCCTGTGGAAATGGGATGTTGCCCCATTGCAAATATCACAAGAGAAAGTACATGTTTTTATATTAGCTCTGACCTAAGTGCTTTTATTAGTCTGCTTTTTAATTTTTTGTTGTATGCAGGTTTAGCATAAACCATCTCTAGTCCTGGCGCGGTTACAAATCTATTGCCTGATGTAGTTTTAAAAGATGATAAAAATATGCTGAGCTCAAATTTTCTCTCTCTCTCTCTCTTTTTTTTTGTTTTTTGTTTTTAAGATTTACTTATTTTATTTATATGTGTATACTGTCCCTGTCTTCCGACACACCAGAAGAGGACATCTGATCCCATTGCAGATGGGTGTGAGCCACCATGTAGTTGCTGGGAATTGAACTCAGGACCTCTGGAAGAGCAGTCAGTGCTCCTAACCGCTGAGCCATCTCTCCAGCCCCTGAGCTCACATACTCTTTAATTGGTTTAAGTCAGTGCTCTTAGCTTTGAAGCTTTATATTCTGTTGTTGGATTCAAAGTGGGAACCAACACTACTAACATTCCCTAGACCGTTAATTTTTGCTTCTGTGATTAGTGAGCTATTTAAAGTGCAGGCTCCACTGCCTTCTGAGGTCCTCTCAGATGCGTGAGATAAAAGCTGTTTTTATTATTCTTGATTCTCTTTGCCTCTTTACCATTCTGAGCTTTTCAGTGATGGTAAGAAGTGATGGTAAGAACTGCCACCACCTTACCATGAATCCAGGCAGTGTGCTGGCTGGGACAGTCATTCTGTTTTTCACTCCAAGAGAAAAAGAAGTTATGAGAAAAAGAGCAGTTCATTCAATACTCTTGTTCATGATGTAGTAAAATTGTATTTTATCAAATAGGTATTTTGTTTGTTTATGTACATGTATGTGCCTGTGGAGGTTAGAGATCAGTTCTCCAGTCTGTTCTCTCCTGCCACCTGTGGAATCTGGCAGTAAGTCCAGGTCATCTGGCCCATGTGTCAGCACTCTACCTGATGATCCATCCTGCCAGCACAGTTTTCCTTTCTTAAAAAAATTGAGTGTGTACATGTGCCTCTGTGTGTGTGTGTGTGTGTGTGTGTGTGTGTGTGTGTGTGTGTTCTGAAGCTGTCTTTTTAATATACTGTGATTAGGGGACTGGAGAAACGGCTCAGTGGTTAAGAGTACTTGTTGCACTTGCAAAGGACCTGGGTTCAGTTCCCAGCAGCCAGGAGGTCCAGCACTTTCTGTACCTTCTTCTGACCTCCTCAGGCATCAGGCATACATGCAAGCAAAACACTACTGCAAATAAGATAAATACACACACACACACACACACACATATGGAGAGAGGGAAAGAGAGAGAGAGAGAGAGAGAGAGAGAGAGAAACACAATATCCATTTATTTTAAAAAGTTACTTAACTATTTCTTCATTTTCTGAGTCCTATATTTATATGAAGCTGTATTTTCTTATTACACATAATCTAAAACATTCCCCAGCAGAGGTAGTGACATGAGAATCCAGTTGTCTCTATTTAAGAAGGTTTTATAGAGACTTATGAGCATTTAAACAAGGGGCTGATGTGGTGGCTCTGTGGGTAAAGAACTCATTTTCTGCAGAGCCTAACAACCTATTAGTTCCCCAGAACCCAGCGGAGAAGCACTCTGTCTTGTCTCAGACCTCCACATGTGCTAGCATGCACAAGCAATAAACCAAAATGTAAAACATTGCCATCCTCCACATTAATAAAAATAACACTCACTTTAAAATAACTTAGAAAATAGACTTAAGATTTATCTTATTTTATCTTATTTTTGAGACAAAGTCTATTACATAGCCCTGGCTATCCTGGAACTCACTAGGATGGCCTTGAACTCACAGAGCTCTCCATCTCTCTATGCTCCCTCCCCCCACGTGCTGGATTAACAGTGTATGTTACTATCCCTGGCTTATACTTGTTAATTTCAGTGGATTTTTGGTCTAGTAAGTCTACAGTATTTACTATCGTAGCCTCTTTCAAAATTTTCCTAATCTTTGAATTTTGCATAGCAGCAGCCTATGCTAACATGTGAAACAGGACTAGCAGAAACCTACTCCAGAGCACCAGGAGCTTCGGAAGTTACTCTCCTGTCCCACTGCTGCTATCTGGGCTTCTGTTGCTTGTAGGGACAGCTCTCAGCCTTTTGGTCTCAAGAGCCCTTCCTTCAGCATCCACTTTCCCCCAGATCTCCAGAAAACTTTTGTTCATGTGGGTCATACCTATTGGCATTGAGAAAGGAAAAACTAAGAAGATTTGCAAGTGTTACTCCACTTAAAATAGTAATCATAAACCTTTGAAATATACTACAATTTTCCTTTGTTGGTACTGGGGATCAAACCTAGGACCTTGCTTATGCTAGGCAACCCCTTTATTACTAAACTCCTTCCCAGCCCTCTTTATTTCAAGAGAGGGTCTTACTACATTACTGAGGCCAGCTTTGAAATTTCCATGAAGTACAGACAGGACTTGAGCTTGCAGTCCTCCTGCCTCAGCCTTCCAGATGTTAGGGTTAAGTATGCACCAGTATTCCATCCTTTAGTCTTCTTGTGTGGGCTGTTAGCAGTACTTAGTACTGCTAAGCATACTATTCGATGATGTTTTATAATTACTGACTGGTGTTGCAGCCACTCTGCATCTGCATGTTCTCTTAGACAAAAGAAAAAACCCACTTCTGAGTTCCAGTTATCCCCATGTGTATGAAGCTATACCGCTAAGCAAACAATTGCCTGCTCCCCAGAGTAGAAGTCAAGAAGTTCATTGGAGATATGATCAATTCTTTTTGAACTTGCAGCCCATCTTTCTTTTTGTAGATACTTTCTATTTTTGGACCAGAGAGATCACCTGAAATCAATCTCTAGGATCTACATGATTCAAGGGGAGAAGTTGTCCTCTGACCTCCACCTGACATGCAGATACACTTAAATAATTAAGAAAACATACCATGTTTAGGACATAAAACATAGGTTCTCTATTCTGCTTTTTATGTGGACAAGACTCATACTATGTGAAATATACTAACATTCTTTTGGGTTTTTTTTTTTAATTTATAAGATATGTAGAAATATTTAGAATCTGTAAAGTATTTTAATAAGGGAAGGCTATTTGCTAGCTTTATAGTTAACTTCTGTTTTTTAAAATATGGCTTATTTAGAATCTAAAGATGGAAGTTCAATCTTTTTATGCTAATGATGCTACTTTGTGAGTGTAATTAGACATTTCTTATAAGGAAATGGTAAATTATGAAAAGATGACTAGTACGTGGGGAGTAGACCATTTATATTTGACTATGCCTCAGTTCATAAATGCATAATAGTGAATAAAAGTAAATATATTCATAAATTCTACTAAAAGGAAATCAGGACACCTTGGAGCAATGACTGATTCCAGATCTTGATTAGGAATTTAAAACTTGAACATGTGAGGAAGCATAGAAACACTGAGAACATAGGCTCACACCATAAAGACTTGGAGCCTTCTTAACTCCTCCTGGTCAACAGTGGAAGACAATGTGCGTTAAACAGTATAACTATTGGAATGCTTTGATACCACAGCGAGTTGATGTGGAAATTGTTACCTTTGGGGCGGGTGTTGATAAAGCTAATTATTTTTCTTAGAGTATGCCTAAGTGATTATAGATGAAACAGTGTGCTAGAAGCTGGCTGTAATGATGCACATCTGAAATCCCAGCACTTAGGAAGCTGAGATAGGAGAATAGTGAGTTCAAGGTCTCTTGGCCTATGTAGTTAAGTGTCAGGTCAGCATAAACTATACATAGCCTGACCCTGTCTCAGAGCCAAGTGCTAGGCTTGTAGCTCATAAGAAATAGACTTTGTATGATTCGTTTTAAAATAACCTCGGGGTTTGGAATATAGCTCAGTGGCAGAACACTTCCCTAGCATGTGTGAGGCCCTGGTCTTTGTCTCCATCATTGAAGAAAGAAACGAGAGCAACCTCACAGGAGGTGGAATGCGGTCTGCAGGCATATGTGAGACTAGGTGGACTTGTGTCAGCATCTGTTGGGATCCTTCCATTGCTTCAGATTTTTTATAAGTGTTTCTTCCCTTCTACAAAAACTATTGAGAGGGCTGAAGATATAGCTTAGTAGTAAAATGCTTGCCTACTGCACACAAGACCCTGACCTATGCATTACAAAACTGAACAATTTAGAGATTGGCAGCCAACAGTGCTTTTTTTTTAAAGTTACTCATTTCCATGAAAATGAATTATCAAGACGACTGAACCACTGTCGTCTTGTTCTGGAAGCCAAGGCTGTCACTTCGTCATCTATATAACAGCTTAGCGCTGCTGCTGCTACACTCATTCTTGTTTTCCTCTCTCTCCTCAGCTCTCTCTTCCCAGATGTGGTGAACTGTATGCAGACTGACAACCTGGAACTAAAGAAGCTTGTGTACCTCTATCTGATGAACTATGCCAAGAGTCAGCCAGACATGGCCATCATGGCTGTCAACAGCTTTGTGAAGGTAGTTTCCCAAGGACTGAGTCTTCTCTATCTCACGTAACCTTTTCAGAGGTGACGTTTGATGTAGCTTGTCTCTGCATTGCAGATAAGCAGCTTGTGTTTCAAGGGATGAAGTCTGTCAGCGAGCAGCAATGTTCATGTTGTAAGCATTCTGTACACTAGGGATACTGGAACCATATGGCAAGCCTTCTCTTGGTGGGGCTCGCTCGGTACGTCCATCCTTGCCAGATGAAACCTCATGTTTACCCTCCAAGGCTCACAGAGGTTGGGTATTTCAGCATATTATTCGTTGCTTGCTGATAAAGGGTGGACATGCTGTCATAATGTTACCTGGGGAGTTGTTTTGTCTTTGTGAAAGTTAGGAAGTGCTGCTGCAGCAGGAGGTGCTACTTGTCTTTGGTTCAGCAGGCTTTACAACAGTGAAACCAGCATACATGATTTATTTTGTCGTTCATTTGTGTTGTATGTGTATGAGTGTAGAGACCAAAAGACGAGTTGGATCCTCTGGAGCTGGAGGTACAGGTTGTAAATCCCTGGCATGCGTGCTAGGAACTGAACCAGATCCTCTAGAAAAGCAGCAAGTGCTTGTAACTTCTGAGCCGCCTTTCACCCTGTGATTAAGTATTTTTATTATGGAAATTTAAAACTATTCATGTAGAGGAAGTAGTATAATGAATACTCATCTCGTGATGTTTTAAACAGTTACTGATACATGGCCACTTGTTTTATTTATATTCCCTGTACATAAAACACTTCTGATCCCAGTCCCCTTTCTCACCTTCATTCTCATGCTATGCTTGTTAGAATAAGATCGGTAGGATCTCAATCCCTTCCTCCTGCTTTCTGCCCTCAGAGAGGGTCTTACTCTCTATCCCAGGCTGACCCTGAATGCCCAGTCCTTTTGCTTTGGCCTCTTCTCATTCTGCTCCAACCACCCATGTGTTAGACTTAGAGGCATGTGCTGCAACCCTTAAGACCTGTCTTTAAAAACACCACTACTGTGACATTTTTAAAAACTGACAGAGCCATGCTTGGTGAGTTCAAGCCAGCCTAGTAACCTGACCCTGCCCAGGAAACCCAAATAAATAAGCACTGATCCAAAGTCTCCTTACTGCAACTGAGTGGTCAGAGCTCTGTCACTGATTGTGCTGAGCCTGACAGTGGGCCGCTCATAGCCATACCCTTTCTGTTGCTGGCTGTGCTGTGCCTGACAGTGGGCCGTTCATAGCCATACCCCTTCCTTGTGAAACATACTCTGCCCTTAAAAAATATCAGACAATTCCAAAATTAACTTGTTTGAATTTTGAAAAAAAAAATTGTAGGATTTTTTCAAAGTAATTTTTTCCTTTCTTCTTTTGAGACAATCTCATTGTTCAGCCATGGCTAGCCTATAACTTGCTATATAGACCTCAAACTCACAGTGATCCGTCTACCTCTGTGTCCATGGTGCTGGGATTAAAGGCATGCACCACCACTGCTAGCTTGCTTTTTCTCTGTCCTTTCTTCCTTCCTTCTTCCCTCCCTCCCTCCCTCCCTCCCTCTGTCCCATTCCTCCTTTCCTTTCCTTCCTTCCTTTTTGGGTTTGTTTGTTTTTAAAGATTTGTTGTTGTTGTTGTTGTTGTTTTGTTTGAGACAGGATCTTACTAGGTAGCCTTGGCTGTCCTGGAACTTACTATGTAGATCAGGATGGCCTCAGTCACAGAGATCCGCCAGCCTCTGCTTCTTGAGTGCTGGGGTTAAAGGCGTACGCCACCATGTCTAGGCTGGATAAGTTTTTGCTATAGGTATTTGAAGGAAGTATTCTTTGTCAGTGTTCTGTCTGTGCTGTATATATTTTGTTTTCCTGACCAAGAATATAAGAAAAATGTCTTTTCTGTTCTTAGGGCAAACTCGCTAGTTCTAGGGATGACCATGCTGACTTACTAGGCTTTTGCCTAGCCCAAGATTTACTCCTATTGAACCTTTCCTCATTGTGTCTATACAGCACTTAAAAAAGGCTTTTTTTTCTGGGGCTGCAGAGATAGCTCAGTGGTTAAGCACTTGCTGCTTTTGCGGAAAACCCAAGTGCTATTCCAGCACCAACATAGGTTAATTCATAACCTTTGTAACTCTGGCTTCAGGGGCTCTGACAGCCTTTTCTGGCCTCTGTGGGCATGTGTACACAAATAAGCATATAAAACCTGCGTATACTCATAAATCTCTTATTTAATGTGTGTGTTTTGTTTGCATCTGTGTCATTTGTTACCCATGGAGGTCAGAAGAGGACATCTGATCCCCTGGGACCAGAGTTGTGGGTGGTTGTGAGCTGCCATGTGGATGCTTGGAATCGAACCTGGGTCCTCTGAGCCACCTCTCTAGCCCTGATAAGTTTCTTTAAAAAAAATAAAATAAAATAAATATATATATACATATATATATATATATTTCTTTCTAGGCTCTTGAGTAGATAACTAAGACCTTTAGGAAAGGAAGGAATACCATGAGAGATCGGATTCTCATGTAGAATATACTAGAAGCTTACATGGTTTATGTCAGCTGAAATGTTTGCTTGTATTCATATGGTTGGTTATTTTGGGTTTTCTTTGTTTGTTTTTTGTTTTGGTAGGATTGTGAAGATCCCAATCCTTTGATTCGAGCCTTGGCAGTTAGAACCATGGGATGCATCCGGGTGGACAAGATTACAGAGTATCTCTGTGAACCCCTCCGCAAGTGCTTGAAGGATGAAGACCCCTATGTTCGGAAAACGGCAGCAGTATGCGTGGCAAAACTCCATGATATCAATGCCCAGATGGTAGAAGATCAGGGATTTCTGGATTCTCTGCGGGATCTCATAGCAGATTCAAACCCAATGGTAATACTTTGTGCTTTTACAAAGAGAGAAGCATTTAAAATGAGCCCTTTCCAAGGCATGCTTAACACAGGCATTGTCTTGGAGACATTGACTACAGGGTAGCTGTGGGCAATAGTTTTGTGTAATGTATAGATTGTATACTTCATATCCCTAGGTGATTTAGTTTTGTTTTTACGATTAGTTTTTTCAGGTATTCACTTGTGGTCACTTCTATTAAAAAAAAAAACCAAAACTGGATCAAAGTAGTCTTTATTAGCCAACTATTGTAATGAACTCTCAAAGAACTCGAGGGTAGAAAATGATTCTGTTCTATGTACTTAGCAGCCAGAGCACAACACTTAAAATTTTTAGTTTTGCATTCCTTTGTTTTTGCCGGTGCTAAGGATTGAACCCAGAGCCTTGTTTAACTATGCTGTTTCTGAGCTACATTCCTGCTTCAGGGTGTGGATTTATTTCCTTCTTGACATCTTAAGACTTTGTTCGTATGATAAAAGGAGATTGGGTCCCAAATGATTTTTAAATTAAACTCTTTTAACTTGAGTGAGTGGTACTGAGAACATGGAGGATTATTGCCCACTCTCTTTAAAGTGCATCCCTCACATTCTGTCTCTCTGTTGATAAGGTTTCATCTATTTAGGATGACTTCTAACTTGTTATGGAGCTGGCCTTGAACTGTTTCCTTGCCTCCATCTCTTAAGTGCTGGGATTATAGGCATATGCCATCACTTGACTTCTTCTTCTTCTTTTTTGAGACAAAGTTTTGCTGTCTTACCTCAGCATAGGTGTGGGTCACCACACCCTGCTAAGTAATTTTTGTCTGGTACAATATTTCTTGATCATGAATTATACTCAGAGATAAGTAACATTAAATTATTTTTTACTGTTGAGTTTTTATAAATATATATAGAGAATTAGAATTTGTCTGACACAGGTATCATCTTTTCCTGGCAAAAAGTCTACTCAGATCTGTTCTTTGAAGTGTTACTTGTTCACCTTTGCATGGCTTTCACTTTATTATCCTTCTAGTGTAGCAGAAAGTCAAAGGATGAAACGTATACCTTTTACTTTTTAAGGTTACAGGCTGTGCTGAGTTTCATTTAGGAATTTTCAGCAACTTTGCAGGATTAGACATAGATGAGGAAGGGCAATGACTTCTGATAAAGTATCTTCAGATGGATTAGAAGATGAGTCTCCTCCTCCCCCCCCCTTTTTTTTTTGATTTTTTGAAGATAGGGTTTCTCTGTGTAGCCCTGGACTTGAGTTGTAGACTAGGCTGGCCTTGAAGTCACAGAGATCTACCTGCTTCTTCTGGGATTAAATGTATGCAGAACCACACCTGGCCACTGTTTTTTTTTGTTTTGTTTTTGGTGAATTTTATTTTTGTTTACTTGGCCAAGCAGCACTACCTGGCACCCTTTTAAAACGATTCTCTAAATGATTGAGGCTATCTGGCAATACTAGTTTTTTCTTTTTTAATTAGTTATTTTGTGGATGTGTGTGAGTATGTGTATTGAGGTGTGTGTGTTTTGAGGTGTGTGTGTGTGTGTGTGTGTGTGTGTGTGTGTGTGTGTGTGTGTGTGTGTGAGTGAGTGAATGAATTGAGGTAGATGTATGCCATGGTGTGCTGTGGTCTCTTCTCCCTCCATGTGGGTTCCAAGGATCAAGCCTCTGTCATCTAAGCACCAACTAGGTAGGCAGAATATCATGTACCCTGTGGAAACCTATTACATATTCAGTGGAGCTAAGGATGGGTTGGGGCAAAAAATAAATTTTAACTCCTACAAGAAATTCTAGGTAGAAGGGGAAAAGGTGCCTCTATACTCATGTAAATTCTTCCTTATGAAACCTATTAAATTTTAGGGTGTAAGGACTGGAAGCATAGCAGTCAGGTTTTTTGTTTGTTGTTTTTGAAATCTGGGTAACCCTGGAAGATCTCTATCAGATCATCTGAGAGCATGCATGCCTAGCTTGCCTGGTCTGTTCTCAGCTTCCTTTGCAGAGGAAAGGTCTGATGTTGTTATGCAGAGCATAATACGTGTCAAGCAAATACAATAGTGGACTTTATTATCATTGCCAGATTCAGTAACTTATCAGTATATTCTAATCCTCCTTGTTTCCTTCATTGCCTGGCATTGAAGGCATTGGTGGATGGTTTCTGTTCAAGTTTTAATATATCATTGTGTATAGCAAACTGATGTTCCTGGGAATTGTCGTCATCGTCGTTGGTTTTCAATGTACAGTCCAGGCTATGTTGGAATTTTCTATGCAGCCTAGGTCAGCCATGAACTCTCAGTCTCACTGTCTTGACCTCGTGAGTGCTGGGATTGCTATCACTTCTGACTGTTGGTGACACTTTTTAACTTGTTTTTATAACAAATTTGATTTGGAGATATTTTAAAAATATGTTTGAGGGAATTTACAGAAAAAAAACCGTTACATGGTAGGTTTATTACAAACTCACAACATGCTGGGTGGTCTCTCTCCCGCTGGGACCTTATTCTTCAAAACCCACTAGACCATTTTATTGTCTGTTTATTATAGCCTTACCTAGAGCACGTTTCAGCATTAGAGACCAAATGTGGCACCTCCTTGCTAAACAGAAAGTCTGCCTTCTTGGGAGACTTCTCAGTAGTAATGAACTTTTCTTTGGTGCTGTTCAGGTTACTGCTGCAGAGGAGCCCAGAGTATAGAGTTGAAAGAGGCATCCTTAGGTAGCCAGAAAACACACAGATGCCGCCTTCTGATCTGGAACCCCTACTTTTTACCCTAACTGTATCCTCTACTTTTTAATCTTAAAAACAGTATTATAATTACTGAAAAGTAACCTTAAGTAAAATGCTAAAATTGGCACCCTAGCTTTTCTCTTACGGTGAGATCAGAAGCCACTAGCAGGTAGACTAAGTGCACGAGTGGCTAGTAACATCAGAGGTCCAGTGTCGCAGTTCTTCCGTACCAGCTCAACACTACAGAAGCTCCAAGGGCTGACTATGGTTCTGTGTTGCCTGGAAAGAAAAATTTAATTTGCAATGCCTGTATGCTGGGCACAATGATAGATGCTTTTATGTAAACTATTTCACTTAGTTTTCACATCTGTCTGAAATAGAAGCAGTTCCATCTTACAGTTTAAGACATGCACTCAGAGACTGAACTGTCTCAATGTGATGCGGCTAGTTGTGCCACAGCCAGGATTCCAGCCTGGTTCTGAGTCCCAAACCTATTCATGCCCACTACCTTCATGGGTGTATGCAAGGAATTAAATTTAAGTGTATGCATACCCCACACACTTACGTCTGTTTAATTTTTATTTTTTTCAAAATAGTATCAATTTTGAATACATAAGTCTTTATCTGTACACTGTTACTATGAAGTATCCATCTTTCTTAAAGATGAGTGTGAGGTCTATTCTACGCTTGAGTGGTTTTGTTCCACTTTTTGTCAATCTGTCCCACAAGGTGGCAGCACTGCACCGACAGAGACATTGTCTTAAAGGGCTTGAGTGCCAGGGCTAGCTTTGAGCTAAAAGCTCCTCCTCATCTGTTTAATACTGACTCTGGGCTAATGCTGCTTAGTCTTCTGTTTCCTCTTCTGGAAATGAGCGATACTGCCTTCAAGAGATGGGAGTATATAGCTAGAGGGTACTCAGTGTTAAGAGTGCACTGCTCTTTCAAGTTCAGCAGCATCTGTATCATAACTGCTTGTAATTCCAGCTCAGGGACTCCCACACCCCTTTCTTGCCTCTGAGGATCCCCCCATCCCCATGCTTAAAAATAAAACAAATTTGGGGCTAGAGAGATGGCTCAGTGGTTAAGAGCACTGACTGGTCTTCCAGATGTCCTGAGTTCAATTCCCAGCAACCACATGGTGGCTCTCAACCATCTGTAATGAGATCCGATGCCCTCTTCTGCTGTGTCTGAAGACAGCTACAGTGTACTTATATATAATAAATAAATAAATCTTAAAAAATAAATAAAACCAATTTTTATATAAAAAGTAGGCCTTGCCTGGTTAGTGCACATCTTTAATCCAGGCACTTGGGAAGCAGATTTAGGTGGGTTTCTATGAGTCTGAGACCACCTTTGTCTGTATAGATAGTTCCAGGACAACCACAGCTACCTAGAGAGACCTTTTTGTTTGATTTGGATTTTTGTTTTTTAAGACAGAATTTCTTTGTGTAGTCTTGACTGTCCTGGAACTTACTCTGTAGACCAGGCTGGACTTGAGCTCACAGAGATCTGCCTGCCTTTGCTTCCACATGTACTCCCTTCGTGTGTGTGTGTGTGTGTGTGTGTAGGCCAAAAGAAGGTGTGATTATGAGCATCCATGTGAGTGCTGGGAATCTAACCCAGGTTCTCAGGAAGAGCAGCCCCATTAACTGCTGCACCATCTCTCCAGCCCTGGATGCCATCATTTTATAATTCAGTTTGTATATCAAAAAAGCTCAGTTTCCCAGTTTATAAGTTTTCTTTCCTCTCCTACTCTGGTTTTTTGAGACAGGGGCTCTTTAGGCCATCTCTGAATTTCTGGGTTTTCTGCCCTTACATCATGAATGCTGGAATTACAGATGTGTACTACCACATTTGGTTATAAATTTACTTTTAGAGAAAACTTCCTTAAGATTTTTTTTTCTTATATGCTCTTTATTTTTCTGAGATTATAGCAGTGTTCCTAAGATAAAGGATAATTTCCTAAGGAGGAAGTATTAGACTTGTCTTCATAGTCCAAATTCACAGTAACACTGAGAAAGGGAGCACCTTTGCCTCACTGTTGGGATGCTAGCATGTTTGCTGCCAGGATTGAGCTTGATCTTGGGGGACTTTTCCCAAAGTCTCTGTCTACACTGAGTGTTGTATTGTTCTTTGGGAAGAAGGGAACTCTTAACTTTACACTTTATCTTTAGATTTTATTTTCCAAAACAGGCACCATTGTACAAATTTTCAAAGAAATACAGATAATAGAAACTTTGACAAGAAAGAGGCCTGGTAAACACCAGCTGCCCACTTGAACCGAGTCTTTTTCTCCATCTGCCTCAGATGCAGTGTAACTGAATAAAGGTTCATCACAGTGTGAGAAGCACAATTTACTGACCATGAAAATACAAAACACTCCATCTTGATTTCTGGAAACTCAAGAGTCTGAATTGATCAGAAGATGACAGCGGAGGGGTAGAAGCATCCTTGGGGAGCGTGAGGCCAGGAAGTCTGCTACAGGGTGGGAGAGTGAATGGCTCATCTGCCCTGTCACTTGGTTGGTGATTTGACCGGTGACACCTTCCTCCCTCAGGCTCTGTTCGATGTGGTCCTCTGATCTGATCTTCTTGTATATTTTTATTAGGCTGACTCTTCAGGATTTGCTTTCTTGTTTTAATATGATCATAATTGCACATTGCCTAATTAAGCATAAGAGCTTACACTTCATTAGCTGCATTATACACTTGCTTTAATTTCTAATGGCCTGTTATGGTAACAGGATTCTTAGTTCCTCAGTGTGTTTGGTATCCTTCTGTTCTTTCCGTCTCTAGTTCCTTCAGTGCTCATGTTTTCTACATTTTCTATTACCAAACCTTGTATTTAACATTAAACAACACACACACACACACACACACATGCACACACACACACACACGCACACACACACGCATGCACACACACGAGGACAGGGGGAGACAATAACAGAAATGGTTATTATTGTGGGAGGTTTATTTTAGACTGATAACCAAGATTGGATTTGTTGACAGAGCAGACAGAATAAGCAGTGGACATACGACATTTTGATTTTTTTATTCTAAAATAAGGTTAATTGAGCATGCTATGCATGGGGAATAACGTTTCTCCTGCATGTCAGATATCTGGGAATGATTATTTTTGTTTGGGGGTTGCTACTGTTGTTTGTTTTCAGACAGAGTCTCATGTACCCCAGACCAGCTTCAAACTTCTAACATGACTGAAGATGACTGAGTCACTGATCCTTCTGCCTCCCCCTTCTGTGCTGGGGTCACAGGCATTGCTTCATTCCTTGTGCGTCCTAGTGTTACTGAATCTCATGCATGATTATGGAGTGAGCAAAAGCATCTTTTTTCATCTGGGACTTTTTTGTTCTGATCACCAAGGGAATTCTGTTTCTGACATCCTTGTCTTCTACCTAATATTGCTAAATTATATTGTGTATTAAATCACTGTCTCTTAGATACTTGCTTTCTGTGTTTACTGTCATGATTAGTATACTCTGCAGATTACCTTGGCAATGTGGACAATAAAACTGATATCTAGGTTATAGCCATTATGTTTTTCTCTTGCTAACTTAACTATAAAACTCAGTTTCTCAAGCTTTTGTCAGGGGATTTTAGTAGGAACCAACTATGAATTAAGATTCTTGGAGGATTTTTTTTTTAAGTGTGTAATTGTTGAAGCTTGCTTCTTAATACCTATCATTTAGCTCATGAAATATTTATAATCAGCCTTATCATGCTAATCTTAAAATCTGATCTTTGCTGTAAAATATATTTTATGTGCATTTATGTGAGGGTGTCAGGTCCCCTGGAACTAAAGTTACAGGCAGTTGTGAGCTGCCATATGGGTGTTGGGAAATGAACCTGGGCCTCTGGAAGAGCAGCTAGTGTTCTTAACCTAGCGTCCAACCCTCCTCACCCCAAATAAAGTTTTCTTAATGCATAACATTATTGGCTTATTACTCTCAAGCTAAAGTTAATCTGTGAAGTAAATTCAATTTCCCTGGTTTTTCAGATGAGCAAACTACATGGTACAAAGATTATGTGTTCCCCTAGCATTGTATACTAATGAATTCTGGTTTCAAGTCCATTTACCTTACTCCAAACTGTGCGATAATAGGAGTAATTGAGAGTGTCACCTCCCTGCATGTATAATTTGGCCTAGATTTTTCTCTGTTACATAATGCAAATATTTATTGAGATTTTACTTTTTAATATTTTGGGTTTTTTTGCAAGGTCTCATTCTATAGTCCAGGCTGACCTGGAGCTTGTACTTTGTAGCTAGTCCATGATAGCCCTAAACTTGAAAGGACATGGGATTAGTGGTATGAGCTAACACCCAGTTCAGCTTCATAGCTGTTTTTATAGCTGTTGATGTGTCCTGATTTTAGTGACAGTTTTGAGTGTTGCTGTAGTGGTGAATGTTTCAGTTGTGAATCATCCGTGACTCTGCTAATGTATGAATTACTTTAATTCTCGAGTGTCTGACTACTTGGAAGCTATATATGCTATCATTGCTGGCTTAGTACCTGTTTTGAAAGCAGTCCATCTTTTTCTGTCTAACTGGGCAAAATGCTTAGGAATGACTTGAGATCTATGAGGTGATCCTAGAAGGTTGTTTGTGTGTCAGAGTTTGGTTTTTCTGGGTATATCAAAGTCATTCTCTGTTTCTTTCCCAGGTGGTGGCTAATGCTGTAGCAGCATTGTCTGAGATCAGTGAGTCTCACCCAAACAGCAACTTACTTGATCTAAACCCTCAGAATATCAATAAGCTGCTCACAGCCCTGAATGAGTGCACTGAATGGGGCCAGATTTTCATCCTGGATTGCCTGTCTAATTACAACCCTAAAGATGACCGGGAAGCTCAGAGGTCAGTCTGTCTATGTGGGTATCAGCTGATGGTCTTGCTTGACTGAATAATGTCTAATGTCTGCTCTTAGTATGAGAGGCTATCAGATTAAGGAAGGCAGACATTTAGGGGGACATTGCTATCCGTAGCATATTTTCTCACTGGACTTAGGAACACTGTAACTGCTAAACCACACAAAAAATACTTCTGTTATTTCTATGAATACTTCTGCTAAAGCCTCCTTCATGTTGTCCGTCTCCCAGTTCCCAGTCATTTGGGAAACAAAAATTATGAATGTGTGTTCTTATAATAACACATTGTCTATTCTGTTAAATTCTTCCTACGAATTATTGAGCTGAACAATACCTATAATTTATTACTAGGATAAGTATATTGAAGTCAGTAACATATATGCGTCTTGCCATTGGATATAGAAGTCATGTTAGACTACATTTAAGACTTTTGAGAACATGTCTTTATCGGTTCAGCCCTTACCACTTACATGTTGTAAATTTCTGATGACTGTCAGAACTTTATTATGAATGTCATTAACACATATATACATAAGTACATTTCACTTTACAAAGTTGGAGTTCCCACCAATTTTTAAATTGAGCATATTGTATTTAAAAGCACTGTACTAGGCAAAGTACTTCTGAAGAATCACTGGCTCTTCATTAAAGTTGACATATTTTAATTATGGTAGATAAGAACCTTCCTTGCCTGGCTGAAGCTGATTCCCAAGCTACTAGAATGTAAGTTCTCTTTGCTTGTCTGGGAAGTAATTCCTTCTGGACTTAACTAATGGCTGCTGGTAGTTTTGTTCCACCATTGAAAGTACATTTATATTCTGGAGAGAACTTTACCAAGAATTTTATTTTCTGTTGACCATTGATATTACACTCATTAATTCACTGAATTAATAATTAATTCAACAAATATTTCTTAAACCCATTCTATGTCCTAGGCTCTGTTCTAGGCTTGGAGTGAACAGTGAACAGACAAAAATCATGGTCCTGCATCATTTATTCTGAAGAGTGGGAGTAGGGGTATATGGATATTCAGTAAAATATATAATAGGTCATATTTCATTACTGCTAACGATTATGTAAGACTCGAAGAAATGGCACATATTTTAGAGTAAGATTATAAAGAGTCTGCCCTCCACCCCCATAGTTTTTGTTTATTTTGAACTGGGGTCTCTGGTTCTTTCTAGCCTGAGCTGGCCACAAATTTGTGATCCTCCTGCCTCTATATTTGTTTTTGTTTATTTGTTCGTTGAGACAGGACCTCATATGTAGCCATGGCTGGCCTCAAACTAACTATATGTATTCCATGGCCTTTAACCCATCTGCCACTGCTTCCCGTGAGCTAGAACTGGAGCTGTGCACACCACACCCAGCAAGATTTTATTTTATTTTTTGAAATTATACTTTTTAAAAAACAATAATCAAGAAGGCCTCTGTAAGAGGGTGGACCTTGTTTAACGGCCTGGCGCAAGTCAGGAGTCGGCCATGTGGCTGTAAGAAGAGAGTAAGCAGCCACTTGCATCCTACGAGTCACTCAGGGTTGCCCAAGAGCTAGCAAAGTTAGGTTGATTTCAGAGAGCACTGGACAAGAGTCTAAGCTTATGTAGTAGGGACTAGAAGAATAATTGGGGGACATTGCAATAATATTTATATTAAAAACCAAACCCTCATCTCTTTCTTTCTTACTAGCCTGAAAGCAAGAGGTTGTGTAGTTTTTCCTGCCATTCTATTTCCTCCCCAAGTCCCAGATGGTTGACACCTTTTGCTATGATTAATTTTTAGGATACTTGGTTTGACTTTCTATAGGTTGGGTAGAGATGAGCTGTGAGGCAGGGAGCTCTAACATTAAGTGAGGAGATGGAGGACTGAAAACAAGGAGGAGACTGGTGTGAGTGCAGATGTCGGGATTGCTAGCTTCCTTCTCGATTGGATCTCCCTGGTGCTGGCTTCTAGGGTCTACTGAGGCCCCTGCGCTGCCTGTAGTTTGCTGGGCATGAGGCTTCTGCGGTGTTGGATCCCATTTTGACCTAAGCATGGAACTTTGACTTTTCTAACTGAATCTTTGGTTTATTAATACTTGGGCCATGGAACTCTGAAGCATTACTTGATGGAATGAATCAAGCAAAGGTACCATAATCCTGGGTGCTAATTTTCCCTTTTTGCCCCCAGCATCTGTGAGCGAGTAACGCCTCGGCTATCCCATGCCAACTCTGCAGTGGTGCTTTCAGCAGTAAAAGTCCTAATGAAGTTTCTAGAATTGTTACCCAAGGACTCGGACTACTACAACATGCTGCTAAAGAAGTTAGCGCCTCCACTTGTCACGTTGCTGTCTGGGGAACCAGAAGTGCAATATGTTGCCCTGAGGAACATCAACTTAATTGTTCAGAAAAGGTGGGAAATAGTGATTTGGTGATTTTAAAATGTTTGTGATCTTGAAATTAAGCTTCATATAAATGCTCCATAGAATGGTGCTCTTTCGTTCTTTACTATGTGGAAGTGAAATGTTAATGTAGTAGCACAATTTGCCCAGGAATAGCCTCTTAGCTATCACTGTTCTCTCCATAGTAACTATGTGTTGCAGTTCAGGGATGTTTTCTTTTTGCTTATGTGTTTTTTTGTTTTTTGAAACAGACTCTTGCTATGTAGACTAGGCTGACCTCCATCTCACAAAAATCCTCCTGCCCCTACCTCCCAAGTGCTGGCATTAAAGGTGGCAGCACCGCTTCCAGCCTACTTGCTTTCGTAAGTGCTTCTTTTGGATGTGCTCCCCATGGAAAGTTGTAGTCCAGAACTGGGTTGTTCTTCCTCAGCAGTTCTCCGTGGTAATGCATACCCTTACACTTTTAAAGGATGCAAATCAGATTCCAAATGGAGTTGATAAGAATAGATGGGCTGAGAGTGTAACTCATGGCAGAATGCTTGTCTAGAATATTCTAAGTGCTGAGCTTTACTTTGTGAAAACGAAAATGTTACATAGAAGTGCGACTGCTATAAGGGGGACTGCAGGGGGGCACAGTAGAGGCTTAGGCAGGATGTTTACGAGGGTTTCTTCCTCCTGAAGAGGGCAGGCAGAAAGACTGACTTGATTTTAATACAGGCTCAGGAGGATATGCCAGTAAATGCATCCTGTCACCTTCCTTTCTTGTGTTTTGTGTATCACAGGCCTGAAATCTTGAAGCAGGAAATCAAGGTCTTCTTTGTGAAGTACAATGATCCTATCTATGTTAAACTAGAGAAGTTAGACATCATGATTCGTCTTGCATCCCAAGCCAACATTGCTCAGGTCAGACCTTAAGCTGTCCTATGTTTGTGCAGTGTAGAGCTTAAGATCTGGCATTCAGAAGGCCATGGAATCACTGTTGACACTCTTTAAAGGTTACCCACTTCTTGGATATCTGACAGGTTCTGGCAGAGCTGAAGGAATATGCCACTGAGGTTGATGTGGACTTTGTTCGCAAAGCTGTGAGGGCCATTGGACGGTGTGCCATCAAAGTGGAGGTGAGGCTCCAGAGGAGAGGAGAACACACGTATGAGATCCTGAGTGTTCATTATTTTACAGTGTGTATACATTGAGGTTTGTCAAAATAATAAAGCATATACTTAATGAGTAAAATAATTTTTAAAAATTAATTTAATGTATATGGGTGTTTCGTCTGCATTATGTCTGTATCTTGTATGTGCCAACTATCTGTGTGGGCCAGAAGGGGGGTTCGTACCCCCTGGAACTAGATTTCAGATGGTAGATTATGATCCACTGTGTGGGTGCTGGAACTCTAATCCAGGTTCTCTGGAAGAACGGCCATTGCTCTTAATCCCTAAGCCTTCTCAGGCTCAGATTAAAGGATTTTTAACAAAATCACTGTCCCTGCTTTCTTCCCTTCTTTACATAGGCCCACCTCCCAAAAAGTATGACTTTTAACTCTTGTATTTGATTTTCCTTTTGATACTTCCATATCTATAAATAATTTTGTTATTACTTATTGATTTCTTATAGATTTTTATCTTTTCAACATACTCTCTTTCCCCGAAGCATTTTGGGGTACTAGTTAGTTTTACTTTTTAAGACAGGGTCTTACTGTATAGCCAAGGCTAGCCCCAAACTCACATTCCCTTGGCCTCAGTCTCCCAAATGTGGGATTCCAGGCATGAACCGCTATGCCTGGCTTTTATTTTGTTTTCTTTTCCACACATTGCTTTTGGTTAGGTGTTGTATTTTGTTTTGATTTTAACTTTTTGATACTACCTATTTATTTGTTATATTTATATATTTATTGTTTGAGGATGTAGCATGAACCAAGGTATATATGTGGAGGTCAGAGGACAATTTGTAGGAATTGATTCTCTCCTTCCACCGTGAGGCTCCTGGGATTAGTCTCAGGTCATTAGGCCTGGTGGCCAGTGCCTTTATCCGGTGATTCATCTGGCTGGCCCTAATACAGTACCACTTATTGACTGCTTTTTAGACTTAAAGACTTTCCCAGAGTCTAGATTGGACTTATATCTTAGTGATTCTACTTACTTCATACTCCTATCCCCTTTAGATGACTAAATCTGGAGGCTTGTGAGAGTCAAAAGTTTTAGATGATGTTGTGTGCTTCCTTTTGAATCGTGACAAGAGGCACATGATTTAATGACCTGTAATAGTTCAGAGGGATAATTATTCAGACTTGTCATTGAGTTTTAGGGACTTTCTCACAATCCTATCCTTTAAAAAAAAATCACAGTATCAAGAAATCTATTTTATCAGTTTGTATTATATATTCAATTAATAAAAGGCGAATAGAAGCCAGATGTGGTGGCGCACGCCTTTAATCCCAGCACTTGGGAGGCAGAGGCAGGCGGATCTCTGAGTTCGAGGCCAGCCTGGTCTACAGAGTGAGTTCCAGGACAGCCAGGACTGTACAGAAAAACCCTGTCTCAAAAAACCGACAAACAAAATCTAGGATATTTTGGCCATAAATAACTGAAAGAAAAATGTATATTTGAAGTCCATACAAAATTTGTAGGAGGTTTAAAAAAAAACACTGTGCCGAAAGCCAGAGAGATAGCTTAGTGGTTAAGAGTATTTGCTGATCTGTCATGAGAACCAGAGCCCAGATTTCAGCACCCACATCAGTAAGCACATGCGTGCTTACACACACACACACACACACACACACACACACACACACACACACACACACACACACACACCCCTCCCTCACAGAGGGAGAGGGAGAGAAGGGAGGGGAGGAGGGAGAGAGAGAGAGAGAGACCAGTAAAGACACATTCAAAACACCCTGTTCAGTAAGGATCCCCAATTTTGATGTGTTCTTTAATTACCTTTCTTTCCTCATACCTTCCCTTTCTTTTTTTTTTTTTTAAATTTCTGTTTTTTCCACTTGTCCAGGTTAATGTTTAGTCATTTAAAAGAGTTATGTGAAAGATAGAGATAGCTCAGTGGTAGAGCTCTTGACTAGCCCCTGTGAGACACTAGGTTTAATCCTAATGAAACACCCAAAGCCTTCTAATGTGTTTTCTAATGAATAAAATCTGGTATATTCCTATAATTTAGCCTCCTGTAGCTTTAGCAGATTCAGTGCCTGTCTGACTTAGTCAATGTACTCATATGTTTCCTTTTTTTTTCTTTTTTTACGTTGAGATAGTGTTATCGGATTGACTTAAGTTTTGATGTTTCTTTCCCTAGCAATCAGCAGAACGCTGTGTAAGCACACTGCTTGATCTAATCCAGACCAAAGTAAACTATGTGGTCCAAGAGGCAATTGTGGTCATCAGGGACATCTTCCGAAAATACCCCAACAAGTATGTCAAAATTCATGTAATCTTTCTCAAATCATTTGGGAAACGTATAAGTAAGGCACTTTGAAATTGACTCGGTAAAAATTATTATTCTTAATATAACTGGTCATAGTAGATATTTTCTATGAAAAGTCAGAGATACATAAGTGGGTATCAAACAGACACTAAAACTTCTCGTTTAAATATGGGAATGGAGTTTCAAGTTGGCCCCATGTGCTGGAATTGCAGGCATGAGCCACCATAGCAGCTGGTTTATTGTTTTTGTAGAAATGAGGCTCAGCTTAGGTATATACTGCCTATTGTCATAGACTAAATCAAACACATAAGATTGTTTGTGTCAGTTACCTTTAAACAGGAAACCTATTTATTCCTAATTGTCTGGATACACTTACTTTATGCCAGACAAATGATTATGTACTTTATCCTCTTAATGTGATAGATGAATCATGAGGCCACTCTTCCAAAAAAAAAAAAATAAAAAAATAAGGGCATCAGCAGCCATGCTGCTTTCTTTGCATGGGGCCCACGACCTTGTGGACACAGCAGGAGGTTACTCCCCTGGACTCTGCTGAAGGGCTGGGACTGCTCCCACAGGAATAGTTTTACAGCACAAAATTTTCAATGGGCCTCTTAGTTTATAAAACAAAATACTTAGATTCTGAGACACACAGTCCAGAGTTCGTGCGGGATTTGGGGTTTTGTGAAGTTTTTTTGTTTTGTCTTGAGAAGTGTTTATTTTTAAAAAGTTCAGTGAACTTTTACTGAACTCCCCCCAAAAGTGAAGGATCAGGTTTCTAAACTGTTTTGTTATAGGTTAAGAAAAAAAAGATCAATAGAGAAATGTGTAAAACTTGTGTACATAAGGGGTTATGATAGTTTAATTTCAAGAGAATAGTCCAAAGTCTGGTTTAATAAGTAGGAATAGGGCATATACTTGGCCTAGTATACTAGTTATCCACATTACTTTATTCTGTTTCAGTCTAATGTTTAAAATCACATTAGCCAGCTAGAACTGGTGACATGGGCCTATAATCTTAGCTATTCAGGAGGCCAAGGCAGGACAAGTACAAGTTCAAGTCAACCTTTGCAACCTAGCAAGACACTGTTTTAAAACAAGAAGAGAACAGTAGGCTGAGGATACCACTCATAGAAAAGAATTTGCCTAGCATGTGTTGGATCCTAGGTTCAGTCTTCAGTAATAAAAATAAAAATTTAAATTACATTAGTAAAGGACATAGATTCAGCATGGTGAACATGTAGTTATAAGAAAGGTTGATTTTAGATTCAAGATAATGGCATTTTCTTATACTACAGGTTAATTTTTTCCCTTGTGAACATGTCTGTCTCATGAACTTTTGTTAAAGTGTAAAGCTTAGTCACTAAAATATAATTGAGCTGGTTTGGGTGGCACAGACCTTTACTACCAGCACTTAGGAGGCAGAGGCAGGTGGATCTTTGTGAGTTCAAAGCCAGCCTGATCTACAGAGTGAGTCATAGGACAGCACGGGCTACATAGAGAATCCCTGTCTCAAAAACAAAATGAATAAGCAAACAAAACACACCAAACCATAATTGAAGAGCAGTGGTTCACAGTCATGTGTAACTCCACTCCCAGGGGTTCCAGTGCCTTCTGACCTCTGCAGGTACCAGGCCTTCATGTCATACACACACATACATGCAAGCTAAGCACTCATATATGCAAAATTATAAAACTGTAAATAAAAAATATTTTAAAGCATATTTAAAGAAAAATTTAAGCCATTTTTGACGTACTACATTCTGTTGACTAAAAACCTTTGTGGCTTGGAGTCCCTATGGTTTTCTGTTTGTTTGTTTGTTTTTTGGTTTTTCGAGACAGGGTTTCTCTGTGTATCCCTGGCTGTCCTGGAA
The DNA here is from genome assembly GCA_036184795.1 of Tokudaia tokunoshimensis. Classification (NCBI taxonomy): domain Eukaryota; kingdom Metazoa; phylum Chordata; class Mammalia; order Rodentia; family Muridae; genus Tokudaia; species Tokudaia tokunoshimensis. The sequence goes on along the minus strand of BTHU01000010.1, from coordinate 38,515,322 downwards.
CTCACTTTGTAGACCAGGCTGGCCTCGAACTCAGAAATCCTCCTGCCTCTGCCTCCCAAGTGCTGGGATTAAAGGCGTGTGCCACCACCGCCCGGCCCCTATGGTTTTCTTACTTTCACTTCTACTGTTAAATACAGTTCTTAGTTTTGGCCTTAGTAACTATAGTCCATTTGTTATAATAGGTATGAAAGTATTATTGCCACGCTCTGTGAAAACTTGGACTCTCTGGATGAACCCGATGCCCGAGCAGCTATGATTTGGATTGTAGGAGAATATGCTGAAAGAATCGATAACGCAGATGAATTACTAGAGAGCTTCCTGGAGGGTTTTCATGATGAAAGCACCCAGGTAAGTCTCTTCCATGAATCTAGATATCTTCAGAATGAGAACTGAGAAGGTAAAATGTTAGCTAGTTTTTTGTGTATGTTTGTTTGTCATGGTTTCTTTGTCTCAAAAGGGATGATTCTTTTGGTCAGTACTGTTTTCTAGAGATAACAGAGCTGCAGAGCTTAGAGCAGTGATCATAGACTCTAACGAGCATTGGAACATTTGGGGGCTGTAGAAACACAGGTTGGTGAGCCTGCGCTCCCAGAGAGTGAGAGACACCTACACAGTCAGTTCTCATCTGCGACTGCTGCTCCAGAAGTGAGCAAGCTTCCCGCAGTGATGTAACAGTGGTTAGGTTCTTATTTTCTGTCACTTAAGGATGATTACATATTGTCCTTGGTATTTGCTGTTGCTTATTGTAGTGCAGCATAGCAAGGTTTGAAAAGATTCTATATAGATGATTAGATTTCTCCCCATCTGTCCCTCTTTCCTACTAAAATTAGAGTCAAAGACCCAGAGAGGCACTCAGGTTATTAAGCCCTTTCTCCCTGGCATTTGTGTTCATAGCAAATAGAAGTTTGTGTATGTCATCCATTATAGTAATTTAATAGGCTTAATATTAATAGTGGCACAACAGGCTCCCTCTAATTGGCTCTAATCTGACACAATTCTGTTTTGGCTCTTATCCCAGTATGACAAATGATTTCATGAGTCCTTCAGACTTGTAAGCTTTGGTCAAAGTAAATAATACATGGTTTGATCAAGAGCCAGTCTTACTACTTATGTATGTACTTTAAAAAATACATTTAAAGTTTGGTTCAGAGAACAAGCCTTGGCAACCTGAGTTTGGTCCCTGGAACTCATGTAAAGGTAGAAAGAGAGAACTAACTCCACAAAGTTGTCTTTGACCTCCATATGTGCACTGGGACACATCACTCACACACATCATACATCCACATACATCATCATCGTCATCAATTTTTTTTTTTTTATTAAAGTAAAGAACAGTTGAAAATCTGGCCCAGAAACCAACCATTTTTTTTTATACCAAAAGTGCAACTGGAAAATAAGAGGCTAGTGCATGGTAAGTGATTGCTTTGTACTTCAGAGACTGTTTTTGACTGCTGTTTGTTACACTGGCTGAGCTTTAACCTTTCATCTTATAACCACCATCAGTGATTCGTAGTTGAGAAACTATGAATTAGAGATGATGCTGAATTTTGTTTTTTAGGTGCAACTCACGCTGCTTACCGCCATAGTGAAGCTATTTCTCAAGAAGCCATCCGAAACACAGGAGCTGGTCCAACAGGTCTTGAGCTTGGCCACACAGGTGAGAGATCTGAGCGCATCCACAGGCTGATTTGTGGTGCTCCTGATGGTTAGCCTCTTGTCTCATTCAAGGCTGCTGTTGCTGTGGTTAACTCCAGAATGAAGAACAACATGGGGAAGAAAGACTTTATTGGTTGCATATCCTTAACCGTAGTCCATTGAGGGAAGCCAACACTAGAACTCAAGCCCAGCAGGAACCTGGAGGCAGGAGCTGATGCAGAGGCCGTGGAGTACTGCTGCTGACAGGGTTGCTCCTTGTGGCTTCCTCAGCCTGCCTTTCATAGACCCAGGGCCTCTAGTTGGCCTTTTTCACAATCGACTGGGCCTTCTCCCACCAATCAGTGATTAAGACAAGCCTTGCCTAAGTCTGGGCCTGTGCAGGCATTTTCTCAACTGAGTTTCTCTCTCAGATGACTCTAGTTTGTGTCCAGTTGAAATAAAACTAGCCAGAACATTTCCCAAGAAGGTTCATTTGGGGCAGGGTTTAGTTTGAAAATACTAAAATGATGCCTCTTAACAGAGTCTGCTAAGTTGTATTTGGCTAATACAGGTTTTACCTCAGCTGACTGAGGCTGGAGAGGTGGCTTAGCAGTTAAGAGAATTTGTTGTTCTCACAGAGAACCTGGTTTTGGTTCTTAAACCCACATGGTGGTCCACAAGCAACCGTGCCCCCAGTTCTATACGACCCCACACCTCTTCTTGATCTGTGCAGGCTCCTGTACACATGTGGTACATATACATAAACTCGTGAAGACTCATAGACACATAAAAATAAATTTTAAAATAAAAAAATGTATACTGGATAGCCCCAGCGTTTGTGATAATTTTGAAAATTTGATTTAGATTATCTATTGTTAATATGTGAATATATGTGAGAGAAAAACCTACATATGTGAAAATAATACTGAATCTGGTATCTGTGAGTGAGTTGAGCTTTCATATGAAGGGCTGTGCTTCATCTGCCTTTCACAGTGGTGCCTTTCTCATAGAGATCACTTTAAAGCACTTATGCTGTTTCCTTAAATGTTCTGATACTTGAATTATATGATGCTTATTTCTTTTCCTGTTACTGTGATAAATACTCTGACAAGTGACTTCAGGAAGAGACTCAGAGTTCACATTCTAGTCCAACAACGCTGTAAGGTACAGGAACAGGAGCATAGGGCAGCTGGTCACATTGTATCTGCAGTGGGGAACAAAGAACCAAGCTTGCATGTGTGCTGCTCGGGTTCCATTCCATCTGTGTCACCAGGAACCCCCCCCCCAATAGTTAAAATGGGTCTTTTATGTATATCGGTTATCACAATGGACATAACCCCTCCTAGGCCTCCCCTCCCAGCATGCCCGGAGCCCTGTCTCTCAGGAAATTATGTATACTGTCAAGTTAACAGTTAACTCTAACCATCACATAACATTTCTGGCCAGAAGAAAAAAGTGGATTCTAATTTGGGAATGTGGCCATTTGCCTTACATAGCAGGTCATAACCAGACCTGGTAGCACAGGCCTGAAATCTCAACTGCTGGGGAGGCTATGTCAGGAGGATAAAAAGTTCAAGGTCCTCCTGGGAACTTAGTGAGACCCAGTCACAAAATTGTTAAAGTGCTGGGAAATACACCCAGTCATAGAGCACTTGCCTAGAATGCACAGGGCCCTATATTCAATTTTTAGCACTGGAAAAAAAAATCATGACACCATTCAGATCCATAAAAATCAAAATAATTTTTTTATTTATAGTGTAACTAATATGATGAGGAGTCCATCAGATTTAGCAATGTCCTGAGTTGAATTTGAGAATAGGCTGGCTTTAACACAATTGCCAGTTAAGATATGTATCTACACATGGAATCTGATTCATGGATTAACCATTTTCCTGTCTGTTTCTTCTGTTTCTAATGCTATATTATGAACATTTCAACCCCTTCTATGTTACTTTGCCAGTTCTGAGCTCTCATTTTCCTATTACTAATTACTTCTTAAAAATTCACTTACATGTGCTCTTGGAAATATTTTAGAATTTTATTTTAATTTTTATTATGTGTATGAATGTGTATAAAAGTAGCTTATGGAGCAAAGTTTATAATATGAAACTGGTCCCTAGGCCAAAAGTGTGTGTGCTCATAGAGACAGACACATACAGCCTGCTAGTCATGGCTATTGGAGTGGAGAGTGGAGATCAGGAAGGGAATGGATACTTGCTAAAGATTTTCTTTTTTCTTTTATACCCTTATAAATCTTGGTGTGGCATGATTATAATTTGTGTGCTTGCTTTTGTTTTTCTTTTCAGGACAGGGTCTCATCTCAGTATGTAGTATACCAAGCTGGCCTCGACCTCAGTGAAATCTGCCTGTTTCTGCCTCCTGGATGCTGGGATTAAAGGTGTGTGCCACTACACTCAGCAGATTATAATTTCTTTAAGCTATAAATATGCATAAGATCATTTTAAAGCTAGAACAAAAAGAGCACTGAATTCAAGTGTTACTCTTTTTGAAAGCACATACATTTATATGTTCTGTAATGCTTTGTTGTTGGGTCTTTTGGTGTTGCTGTTGTTTGTTTATGAGCTCTCGAGTCAGGCACTGTATGTAGTCTCTTTCTATTGCTGGGACTTAGCCAATGTCTCCATAGGAGATGCATATAGGTATTTGAATCAAGAAGGAAGTTACAGGGCTAGAGAGATGGCTCAGTAGTTAAGAGCAGTTGTTGCTCTTTTAAAGGAACTAGGTTCATTTCCCAGTACCTGTATGGGGGCTCACAATGTCTGTAACTCCAGTTTCAGGGAATCTGATACAACTGTCAGATTCCATGCACTCTGTACACATAGGCAGTAGACACATACTCATAAGTAAAAATTTTTTAAACTTTTAAGGAGTATATGACGAAAACAGATGTAGGGTATACTGTGTATCAAGAAAATTCCTGCCAATTTTCATGGCCATATTTATTAAGTTTTATTAATTAGTTAATTAATTTAGAGCCCTAACTGGCTAGGTACTTAGTACATATCCTGGGCTGCCCTCAAATTCATTCAATCCCCCCTGCCTCAGTATCCTGAGTATTGGAATTAGAGGTGTGTACCTCCACATATGGCTTATGTAGCAATTTTGGTGTTTTGTTTAAGTTTACACATGCGTGTAGGGCGATGACTCAGTGGTTAAGAGTACTTACTGTTCTTGCAAATGACCTGAGTTCATTTCCAGCACCAACATAGTTGCTTATGGCCGTCTGTAATTCTAGTTCCGAGGGTTTTGACACGCTCTTCTAACCTCTGTGGGTACTGCATGTACATATATGCAGGTAGAGTATTGGTACAAGTAAAATAAAAAGTATTTTTTAAAGACTGACGCATATTTATTGCACACATCATAGTGTGCTTATAGAAGTCAGTTGACAACTTGTGGGGAGTCAGTTCTCTCCTCCTATCCTAGGTTGCAGAGGTTGAACTCAGCTCACAAGACTCATCAGCAACTGCCTTACCCACTGAGCTAGCTCCTCATACCTCGATGTAATTATTTAAAATACTATTTTTATTTCCCAGGGTCATTTAACTATTGCTGGACTAAAGTGGTTTTTTTTCTTCTCTTCTTGCTTTGGAATTTGAGTTTGGGCATTAGCCCATCTCAATATATTGTTTAAGTTCCTTGAGACATTAGGCATATAGAATTATAACTATAGACTATTAAGTCTTGGTAAAATATCATTTTAGTAGCTAGTCTGCTTACATCACTACAACAATGCCTTGACACCTTGTTGTCTCTGGAAAACAGATCCATCTAAGTCACCCTGCCTTTGCTTTTCTTTAGGATTCAGATAATCCTGACCTTCGAGATCGGGGTTATATATATTGGCGCCTTCTTTCAACTGACCCTGTGACAGCCAAAGAAGTAGTGTTGTCTGAAAAGCCATTGATCTCTGAGGAGACAGACCTCATTGAGCCTACCCTCCTGGATGAGCTCATCTGCCACATTGGTTCTCTGGCCTCTGTGTACCATAAACCTCCAAATGCTTTTGTGGAAGGGAGTCATGGCATTCATCGCAAACACTTGCCGATTCATCATGGGAGGTAAGCCGGTGGAGGTCTCTTCAGCGAGAAATGACTTGCTGTTTAAGCAGTTTGTCTTTCTTCCGTTCTGTACTGGAAAAGAGCTTGCTGTGCATTCTACAGTTTTGCTGTTCTGAAGAGCTTCTTTCTCTGAGTTCCACTCTAGGAGTACAATAAAACTATAGACAACTACTGTAACCTCCCGTGGTTACATTTGAACGGGTTACTGGTTTCCCTGGAACGAGAGCTGGGGATAGAAACGGGGTGATGAGAAAAACATGGACTAAGATGACATTAACTGTTAAAAGTGTCGTTTATTTGGGGAACTGAGGATTTAAGGTTTGGGGGCGAGACCCTTCCCCCAAGGTTTGAGAGTCTGCTCAGCAGATGTCAGCTCCACTGCTCGGTGGGTGTTGGTGGGTGTTGGTTCCGCGGCTCTGCTGCTCTGCGGGATGGCTGTGGCTGGCATCAGGTGTCTCTCAGGGGACTGCAGGTCTTTGGAGAACAAAGGGCTAGAGCTCTGCCCCAGGTGGGAAGCAGTGGTTAACTCCCACTCAAGGGTTGGGGAGAGGGCACAAACTACGATGAATATTATCTGTATTGATAAAGTTTGAAAGTTGCTCAAGTCCCTGGTAATGTATTAGATACTGGGGCTGAGGAGAAAGCTCACTTGGTAAAAGGAATTTGATCTGCAGAACCCAAGTGAAAAAAAGCTAGACCTGGTAGTGAGTTCCTGTAGTAAACACTTGGGAGCGGAAATCTGGGAAGTTGTTGGCTCACTGGCTACCCAAACTAATCAGTAAGCTACAGGTCTCAATGAGAGGTGCTGTTTCAAAAAGCAGGCAATGTGAGCTAGAGAGACACTCAGTGGTTCAGTGTTGTTGGTGCTCTTCCAGAGGACCAGAGTTCAGTTCCCAGTGCCACACTGAGTGACTTACAATCACCTGTAACTCCAGCTCCAGATGGTTAGCATCTGGTCTCCTTGGATATGGGACACATGCATCATACGCTTAAATACAGACAGATATGCATAAATGAAAAGAAAAATATCTTCCAAAAAAATAAACACGGCACCTGAGAAACAACGCCTAAAGTTGTCCTCTGTCCTGCATGTGTGGGCACATGCCACATACACAGAGAAACCTTATTAAGATATTATTTCTCTTGTATAAATGACTATGGGAAAACTATTAACAAAATGCTTTGTCAGGATTGAAATGTATAAACAACTAGAGTCTACACATAGATACAGCTTTCCATTATGTATGGCTAGTTTGTGTTGTTGTCACCAAATTAGGGTAATGAGATCATTAAGGAAAGTGTATTTAGAAACATGCAACTTTCTACCTTCCTCAATTTTATAATCAGGGAAGAGGAACACTAATAGACAGGGTCTTATGTGCTTGAGGCTGGCCAGAACTCATTGTGCAGCCTAGAAGCTTCTCATAAAGCTAGGGTTGCAGGATGCCTGGCAACAGGGTCTGGCTTTATACATAGGCCCTTATCAAAGCCCCTTATCCATTCGTACTTCTGTTTTTAAAGACTGCTACGAGAGAAATACCCTTTGGTATAAATGGGGATGATGTCTTAGGAATATACTTCAGGGGTAGAGTGCTTGCCTAGTTCCTGTGAGGCCCCTACATTGACTCCCCAGCACCCCAACCCATCCAAAACTATAAGGTGTGGGTGTGTGATGAATTGCTGAAAATGATATGTCTGTGTGATCCTTCCCTAACTCTTCTGCAACAAAAGTTAGTAAGTATTGTACTTGTGACATAAAATAAGGCAACCCTTGAAAGCTTAAGCCTGCCTCTTGCACAGGTTCAAAGGTGGCATCGCTGGGCCTTTCAGAATCACTTGGCAAAGATTCTGTCTACCTACGTGCTTATTGTGCTCAGCATTTGCCAGCTGTTCTTGAAGGTGATGTGGGAAAGAGCTGTCTGATTGAAGGCAAGTTAACCTTGGAGAGGTTCTTTGATGACATTTGTGCAGTTACATTACATGACTTCTCTGACTGCTTGGGAAACACTGGATATTGAATTTCTTGGGTGTTTATACTCATGATTTGTCTTGTTCTTCCGTATTTCTCTTGAATCTACAGGACTGTATCTTGTCCTCTGACCGTACATACCCTCTTAGAATATTCTTTCATTGTAGTGAGGAAAATTATGCATTTTTACCTTAATAAATGCACATATTGTGTCATTTCTTGGATGGTTCGTGTTGTAAGTTGGTGGAACTTCACATACAAAGATTAGCCTGTGTGTTCATGTGTTTCTTACATCTGTACTCTGCCCTTATTTGTCCCTTCTTTACATGGCTTTATTGATCTCCTCAGGTATCCTTTGTAGATTCTCTTTAATCTCTGTAATCCCACGTTGTTTCAGTTAGTTTTCATGTGATAACTTATGACAAAGACACCTTCAAGGAGGAAGCGAGTAGAAGGGATCTCATCATTAAGGAACTGCCCTTCCATCCCTGTGCAGTATGTTATTTGGCCTTAGGTTTCAGAGGGATTTCAGTCCATTTGAATGGGGAAGACCTGACACCAGGAGTGCTCTCTTCATGGCAATAGGAGTGTGAGGTAGCTGCTTGTTCCTGTAGTGGCAGATGAAGCAGAGGAGAGCGGGCTAGTACCAGAGGCAAATGTAACTTTCAGTAGCTCTCTCCTAGTAGTCTACTTCCAACAATTGTAGAAACAAACCTCAGGGCATTTTTATCGGGGGATTATTTAGATTGGGTAATTTAGTTGGGAAGGCCCACCTGAAATGTGGGCTATACTCTGACACACTAACAGAGGAGCACAAAGTAAAGCTGAGCACACCTGATCATTGCTCTGTGTGTCCTGACTGGGCAGAGTGTGACCCACTGTCTCCTGCTCTTGCCACCCCACATCTTCCCTGCCATGAGCCAGTTCTTCCAGCTCTGAGCCAAAGGCACATTCATATTCAGTTTTATCAGAGATTTTGTTACAGCAGTGAGACAAGTAACTAGCACATTTGTCTTATTACTGTGGCAAAATAGGTGACAGAAGCAAGAGGGTGGGGTTTCCTTTGGCCCGTGGTCTCCAGGGTTTTCTCTGTCATAACAGAGAAGTTATGGAGACAGAAATACCCCTAATCATGGCAGCAGGAGTGTGAGGCAGCAGCTTGTTCTCTTAGAAGAAACAGGAAGCAGATATAACTTTCCAGAGCCTGCCTATGATGATCTACGTCTGCCTGCCAGGCCCTGTGTTGCCTGAATACTCGGCAACCGCCAGAACAGTGAGGCAAGCGAGGGACCTCAGCGTATTCAACTCTGAGCCTGTGGGGGACATTCTAGATTCAAGTCATAACACCTGCTCCATCTCTTCTCTGACTACTAGTCTTGGTTAATTCAAACGGTCTGTCTGAACTTTTCCAGTGCTTCTCTTCATACTCCCTACTTCATACTTACAGACCTTATGGGTCAACTGTAGTGACTGCTGATACACCACAAGACTCCCCCACTTAACATCATGCTTTCGTTGGAGCCTCACTTTAATAGCCTGGCTTGGTTGGTATTGTTTGCATTCGCTTGACTAAGAAACTTGGTCATAGAGTTGTCACCTATAGTTAACACTATTTAAAGCCTGAACTTGATCTTAGATGTCTGATTCTAGATCTCCTGCTCTTACCAACACAACTTCTGCTGGCTATTTATCCTGAGCTGTGCGTATATATTTCTGTCCAAGTTTTTTTGTCTAGCTTGGACTGCCAGTCACTTGTCTGTAGTTGACTGCTGGGCATCTGTAGTTATTTTTCTTAACACATAAGAGAATTCAACATCTTGAAGCTGTAGTTGTAGAATGTGTTTTTAGCACCAAAAACAAAAACAGACCAAACCTAGGCGTCTTCTGTTTCTCTTTTCCCTCCCGGTTCCCATTAGCAGCCTTGCTCATCTTTTTCTTAATGCTTGTTTACTCCTCTTCTCCTTACTACCCCATCTTCAAGTCTTGTCAAAGGTTCCTTAGGTTTTTTGTTTTGTTGTTTTAACATGGATTTGTTTGCTGTGTCTGTGTGTGTGTGTGTGTGTGTGTGTGTGTGCGTGTGTGTGCATGTCTCACAGAAGACAGCTTGTGAGAGAGACTTCTCTCCTTCAGTTAGATTCTGGGGATTAATCTTGCTGCTAGCAATGGAGCTACCTTGGCCCTGTTTAACCCCTTGATTACATTTTCAGTGTTTTGTAATTATACCCGTGACAGTCACTCACTGCTTTGTTGGCTTATGGATAAAGACGGTTTTTCTCATGCCTCCTCTGTGTTTGATTGCAGCACTGATGCAGGTGACAGCCCTGTTGGTACCACCACTGCAACCAACCTGGAACAGCCTCAGGTCATTCCCTCTCAAGGTGACCTTCTGGGGGATCTTTTAAATCTTGACCTGGGTCCTCCAGTGAACGTCCCGCAAGTGTCCTCCATGCAGATGGGAGCAGTGGATCTCTTAGGAGGAGGACTGGATAGCCTGGTAAGTGTCTTTGTTTCTCTTGGTTATTTTTACTTCTTGGTAAACTAGAGAACTTGATTTGGCTTTCCCTGATGAACGTTAATGTTCTTTGTAAAGGACAGAATTATTTATCTTTAGAGAGTTCATTACTATTCTGTTCATTGTGATGCAGTATGTCTGCACATGTATAGGTTTATTATTTTGGCCTGCTTATAAATAGAACTTCTGGTATTTAGCCAACATGTTATTTGGCAATCTTAATGTCCTTACCAGAGTTCATTATTTCTCTAAGCTTCTTCCAAGTTTTCCTTTGGTTCTGAATATCATTAAAGTGGCTTCATAATGGTCACCCTCTTTCAGGCTTTTACACCTCTGCCTTGTTGGGTGTGGTGGCACATACCTGAAATCCCATCACTTGGGAGGACAGGCAGGAGGATCAGGAGTTCAAGGTCAACCTCAGCTACAAAGTGAGTTTGAGGCAGACCTGAGCTAAATGAGCATTCACATATCCTAAAAAATACCCTCTATCTTTTAAATATTTATTGGTTTGTGCCTTTTCCACATGAGGCAGTTATTTGAGCATTTTGTCTAAAATGTACCCTTGTCACAATTGGAAAGAACCGCTCGACTTTTTCCCCTTCTCCTCACTTCTAGCTTTGTCATACTTCCAATTTAATTAGCTTCCAGGATTCTAATAATAAAAGGCTCCAAAGCCCAGAATGTCTATGGACATGTGCCACCAGTTTCATTGTTGTACAAGATGAAGAAATAGCAAATGCAACCGACAATATTTGGGGGAAAGGCTAGAAAAATGATAGGTCGCACAGCTCCCTGCGGATTTTACTTCACCTTGAACTACACTGTAGGTGTCTGATACTCTGATGACTGTCCAGATGCCTGACAAGTTGACGTATTTCTCAGCAACATTGGAAGGCACACACCTTAGGTGGGAAATAGGATTTCAGAGATGATAGACATGATGCCCTGTTCTCGTCTGTATATAACGGGTTTTCTCATACACTTTATGAGGATTGTGGTGTCTGTGGATTGTCCATGTTAGTATAGGTGCATTTAAGCTTTGGCAGAGAATCCACTAAGGTACAGTCGGACCTGTGAGTTGTGCAATGTATCCAGAGTCTAGTCACAGACCATGCAGGGGACTCCAGCTTGTTGGCACAAGTTGAACACTCTTACTGTGTCTCTTTTGAATATAGGATTTGGGATTGATAGGTTGTAGAAGGATATAGTATCTTGGTGATGACATTCTACATTGCTGCATATATAGCCTCTCAGACTGAAGGTAGACAAACAATATCATGGAGCTGCCCAAGAAATGGAAATAACTCTTGTATTGATGCTTTAACTTCCTTACTGCTTTCCCCGGTCTCATTGAACCTAAGAGGTGTAAACACATTTACAAGTGGGGGTGAAAAGGGGGCCCGGATTTTGATATTTCCAAGGCCACAATTCTAACAGGTACATAGATAAGTAATACATAAAGATAAAATTCTGTAAATACTGCTTCAAATAAAAAGGGTGCTGGAGGAGCTGGGGAGATGGCTAAGCCTTTGAAGCATGAGAACCTGAGTTTGGTTCCCAACACCCACATTAAAAAAAACCAGGTAGTGGCTGAGCAGTGGTGGTGCACAACATTAATCCCAGTACTTAGAAGGCAGAGCAGGCAGATCTCAAGTTTCCAGGCAGCTTGCTGTACAGAGTGAGTTCTAGGAGAGCCAGGGCTACAAAGAAAAGCTCTGTCTCAGGGTGAAAAAACAAAAAAGAAAACAAAACCAACCAACCAACTAAAAAACAGATAGTGGTGGTGCATGTTTGTAAGCCCAGTACTCACAGGCATGGACAGCTGGGTCCTGGGGCTTGCTGGCCAGCCAGCAGAGCCTAATTAGTGAGTGTAAAGGCTCTGAGAACTTGCTTGAGAATAGGAATAGTGGCCTTTAGTCCTAGCATTTGGTAGTCAGAGGCAGGGGGATCTCTATAGTTTGAGTCGAGTCTGGTTTTCATAGGAAATTCCAGGCCAGCTAGGGCTACAACATAAGACCTTTGTTTCAAAAAAAAAGGTGTGCATCATATTTGTCTTCATTTTATGTGTATGTACCACATGCATGCTTGGAGACGAAAAGAGGGCATCATATCTTCCAGGACTGGAGTTACAGCTAGTTGTGAGCCACCGTGTGGGTGCTAAAAGCCTTTACTTTTACTTTGGATCTGTATGTAGTTTAATATATTCACTCGGAGAACCTAAATTCCTTTTATAAGAATATCACAAGAGAAACCTAAATCTAGCTGTGTGGAAAATGAGTTTCCAGGCATCAGTGGACTGGGCCACTTTTTTTTTTTTTAAAGATTTCTTGATTTACTTTCTGTGTATGAATACACTGTATCTGTACAGATGGTTGTGAGCCATCATGTGGTTGCTGGGAATTGAACTCAGGACCTCTGCTCGCTCCGACTCTGCTCGCTCTGGCCCAAAGATTTATTTATTGTTATATGTAAGTACACTGTAGCTGTCTTTAGACACCCCAGAAGAGGACATCAGATCTCATTATGGATGGTTGTGAGCCACCATGTGGTTGCTGGGATTTGAACCTTTAGAAGAGCAGTCAGTGCTCTTTACTGCTGAACCATCTCTCCAGCCCAAACTGGGCCACTTTTAAAATTTCTTTTCAGGTTATCTAAAGAGGAAAATAATTTCAGTTTGTCTTATAATGTATATAAACAGTGCCATTTCTTAAATGAATCCTTGCTTTATAGAAGGATTTCACAAAACTATATAATAACGTGTATAAATATTTTGTACAAGAGAGAGCCTGATGTAGTTAGGCTCTGGTAAAACCTAGTAGTCGATGACGTTTGGGGGTTTTGTGTTTGTTTTGTTTTGGTTGTGTTTGTTTCTTAGTATTTGTGTATGCGTGTTGGTACTCACACACGTGTGGATGTTAGGGGATGACCTTAGGTGTTGGTCCTTGCCTTCCAACTTGTTTTTGAGGCAGGGCTTTTGTTGTTTTTTGGGTTGTTTTGTTTTGGACAGGTTTTTCATATGTAGCCTAAGCTAGCCTCAGATTGAAGACTCTCCTGTCTCAGCCTCCCTAGTACTGAGATTACAGGCATATGTTACAAAGCCCAGAGTTAGTGTTGGGTTTTAACTAAACCTCAACCCATGGAGGACAGTCCTGCCAGCTCTTTACCTTTTTATGGTTCTCATTCTAGCTGCATAATTAACCTTAGTTCCATCTAAAAATACTAACAGTACTATTTATATATAGTAAGAAGAGCAGTTAAACAAAATGTCTGCAAAGCAAGATCTTTTTTGAGATTGGCTAGCTTGGGAACTCACTGTACAGAACCAGATGGCCTTGAACTCAGACACATCTGCCTGCCTCTGCCTCCCAATTGCTGGGATTAAAGGCATGCGCCATCAAGCCTGGCCCCCAAATACTCTGTTTTTATGTCCGTTTGCTTTGTTTTGTTTTTAAGTTGTCCAAGCTATTTTAATTTTACAGCCAGGATTGAGAACATTGAGGCAAATAAAATTCCAAAATGGAGTTAGGTAGTTGATCTCATATGCCAAGCAGCGACTTTTTTAAAAAAAAAAAAGTTTTCTGACAAGTCAATTTGACACATCTTATAGAAACAGATATCTTGGGCTCGTGAAGACCTGAGTTCAGTCCCTAGAGTCCAGGGTGAAAGGGGAGAACAACTCCTCAAGGTTGTCCTTTGATCTCTGCACACTAATAAAGTAAATATAAAATCAATGTTTAAAACTAGACATCTCTGTTTATCTTTGTTTTTTTCTTTCCATTGTAATTTTTTGCCTTTTTTTAAAATTTTTTATTTATTTATTTTTATTTTTGAGTGGTTTGGTTGGTTGGTCTGTTGGTTGGTTTTTTGAGACAGGGTTTCTCTGAATAGCAACTGTCCTGGAACTCGCCCTGTAGACCAGACTGGCCTCGAACTCACAAGAGATCCACCTTTCTCTGCCTCCCAAGTGTTGGGATCAAAAGCGAGTACCACCACCTCCTGGTTTCCATTGTGATTCTAAGGGATTCAGTCTATCTGGACTAGAAGTTAACTTTGATCAAATATATAGATACTGGAGACTGAAACAAATGAGTTTTCATGTTTTTTATTTGGGGCTGCTTACTTTTTTTTTTTTAGTCAAGATCTCACTGTCTCCCTGCTTGTTCCCAGCCCCCAGCAGGCTGGGCTCACAGGTGCACCAGCATGCCCAGCTTTATCGGCTCGTGTTTTCAAAAGTTTATATCTACTTCCAGGTATTTTCAGGCATCTTTTTTTAGATCCTTCTGGTCCTCCAGTTTGCCTTTTTTTACTTTCTTTCATCTCCATACTTGAGAAGTTTTGCAATTCAGTGACTTTTCCTAGAGCTGCTACATTAGGAAATACTAATTAATTTACTAATCACACCTGAATAAAGCTTTTTTTCCCATTAATGAGAGTTACTGAGAATCTGAGATTCTTGCAGCAAAATAGGCAGGGGATGTTGCTGTGATACCGAGAAGCACCCGCACCATGCTCCTGAAGCATGGGTTATGTTTTCTTTCTTTTAAGGGAGCAGTCACCTTTGAACAAGAGGAATTCAGTTTTAGAAATGGAATGTCTTTTTAGTGCAAAACTTGAATCAAAACGACTCACTAGCTGTTCTGTAGTCTCACTGACGCTTCTATTTTTGTTGCCCTTCAGCATTTTTCTCCTTTTGCTTGTACTCTACAGATTATGTCTTGCTTCTGTTACTGTAAACTCAACTGTCAGCTTGTGGAGAATTCAAATGAAATTCAAGTGAAATGTAACTAAGCACTTCATCTGTTCAACATGCAGAGCCTGATGCATTCAGTCTAGGGTAGGCTCACATGGGAGCGACCTGCATTCAGTCTAGGGTAGGCTCACATGGGAGTTACCTGGGCTTCTCATTTCTTTGAATTAGAATCCATGTTAATGGCATTCATAAAACAGCCTGTTCTGGGCTAGGTGTGATTTTTCTTACAGTGTATATCCTTCTGGTTTTGTGTAATATAGGAGATGACCTGAGGACCACGTGTGTAATTCTGGCTTGTGTGTTGACTGTGGAAGTAACCATTGAATCTCAATTAATTGTTGCCTTTACTTTTAATCCATAACAGAGGCCTTGGCTAAATTGGTGTTTTGTTCCCTCTAAGATGCTGTGTGTTCTTCTGTTTAAATGGTGCTACTGAATACCAAAAATTATAAAGAAAATATTCTAAGTGTCCTTTATGCAGAGGAAGGACTATATACTAAAGAAATATTCTGCCCCTAGTTGGAGTCAGAGCAGCATCTAGGAGAAGCTGCATTTTGTAATTCCTAGTGTATGCTTTTCAAAGCCTACCACGCTGTTCCCTGCAGTATGTTCTTTACCTTGTGGTTTGTTTATCATGTGCTACTTTATTAATGTTTTGAGTGCTTAGCCCACAGGAAATTCTGCATGAATTCTAGTTTTGTCATTTCTCCTTTGCAGTGACTTAAGAGCTGAGTTAAGTTTATTATGTGGAGAAATCTTTGTAAGTTCTTGTCCCATTTTGCCCATTACATTTTTTCAGTGAGAAGCCCTTTGTCAATGCAGAGGCTTAATTAAGGGCTGGCTTCATTTTGCTAATCACCTTTATCACTGTAAGCAAACCCCCCAAGATACTCAACCTGAGACGAGAAAGGGTTATCTTGGCTCATAGTTTTGGTGGCCTTAGATCATGAATACTTAGTTCTGTTGTTTTGGGGTCTTTGGATGGCTAATCTTGATTGTCAACTTGACTAATCTAGACTTAACTAAAATCCAAACTGCAGGGCATGCCTGTGAAGGTGGTTCTTCATCTGATTATTTGAGGCGGGAAGACACACCCCAGATCTGGCGCACACTATCTGATGGTAGCCCAGATAAAGAAGCAGGGAAGATGGAAAGAAAGCAGAGAAATCTCACTTTTCATCTGCTTGCCCTCACACTTGCTGGCAAGTTCATCCATCCTGTTGGTATTAATCCTACTCTTTCAAGATTCCAGTGTAGACTGAAAACAAGCCCCTCTCCAGGAATCCTGTAGCCCTCTAGCACCAGATTGGGACAGCATAGACAACACCTATGGTGAGGTAGCATGGGATGCAGCAAGAGTTCGTAGTGGACCAAATCCACTCTCTTGGTGCCTGCGAAGTAAAGTGTGAGGAGGGTCACAGGGGCCTGTCTTATTAAAAGACCTTTTCTTAGTGACCAGGACAATTCCCCTTGAGCTTCTGCTGCTTCCCATACCACCACAACCTTTGTATGGACCAGACCTTTCACATGTGGACTCTTTGGAGACACTTACCCAAACTATAGCAGGCAAATTAGAAAAAATTTACCAATTTTTTACTGTTAATCCTTGTGCTAGGACTTGTATAGTTTCTAATCCTCAATTTATCACCATCTTATGATTCCTCTGTTTGTAATGACCATTTTCTAGAATAGAATTTAAATGTTTTCCTTTCAAGATCCCCTTTCACCCAATAAATTTTTATGCAACCCTCAATATATATTCACATAAAAATAAGTATAAAAATCAACCATTTCCTGACAATAAGTCATAAATTTATTTTCAATCAATTACTTGGTACACATATAATTTCAGCATTAAAAATTATTTATTTATTTTTATGTTTTACATGTATGGTTTGCCTGCATGAATGTAAGTGCACCATTGTACATACCTGCAGAGACCAGAAGAGGGCTCTGGATCCCCTGAGATATAGATGGTTATAAGCAGACATACAAATGCTGGGATCCAAACCTGAATCCTCTCAAAGTACAACAAATATTCTTAACTGTTCACACCTCTCCAACTCGGGTTTCACCGTTTCTTAATGATCAAAGCAGATTCGCATGCTAATGAGATGGATATTGTTTATTTTTACATAAAATATTACTCTTGGTAGAATATTTGGGGCTGGAGAGATGGCTCAGTGGGTAAGAGCACCTGACTGCTCTTCCAAAGGTTCTGAGTTCATATCCCAGCGCCCACATGGTGGCTCACAACCATCTGTAAAGCTCTCTGACGCCCTCTTCTGGTGCATCTGAAGACAGCTACAGTGTCCTTACATATAATAAATAAATCTTTAAAAAAAAAGATATTTGATACTTCAGCTTTACTGTTTTTTGGAATTGATACTTATATTTTATAGTTGTTAATGCTCAGAATGTTGTTTTCTCATAAATACATAGTACAAAAGTGACAGAAGGGGGGGCACTACTCCATTGTTGGAAATTCTGTTTTAACTCCAAGCCAAATTCATTTAGTGACTTTTTTTTTTTTGGTTTTTCGAGACAGGGTTTCTCTGTGTAGCCCTGGCTGTCCTGGAACTCACTTTGTAGACCAGGCTGGCCTCGAACTCAGAAATCCTCCTGCCTCTGCCTCCCAAGTGCTGGGATTAAAGGCGTGCGCCACCACCGCCCGGCATTTAGTGACTTTTTAAAATAGAACTCTATGCAGCAACTCACCACAGCAATTTTAGAAAGCATACATTCTAACACAATACAGAAATACATTAATTTGATACTTTTGTAGTAAAGAACCAGGTGGGAAATGTTAAAAGTTTTTATTTTTGTGTAATTAAGCTATGATGTTTCAATAGGAGCAGGAAACTTTGTAAAGTTCATAGCAAATAGTAATATTCAACCTGGGCCAAGTGCTCTCAGGAGTCTTCTTGGCTGTGAAGGAGCATGAAACAGTTCAGGTCTTGTGAAGGAGCAGTCTAAAGCTCAGGTATTGCTTTTTCAGAACCAGAACGTTAGTGAAGTAACATGTTATAACATAGCTTCATTACACGTTTGGTATTGATTTAATTGTTGGTCATTGAGTGTTCAGAAAACTTTTACTGTTTCCAAAACTTACATGATCATATATTCAATTACATGATTCAAAATTTGTGTTCCAGAGTAGAGTCCAGTCTTACTTTGGTTGATGTCCTGTGGACTACACAGGACATGGGTGACATGGCTCATTTCTCATCTTGCAGTGTCAGTCTTGCTTAATGGTGATTAATGAACACCCAGAACAAACTGACATGCTAGAGGACAGTGTAAATTCCGTGACTGTCTGAGACAAAGCATAGGCTGACTTCTCCGGGATACTCTGTGCTGTACTCTTCTGTTCTGGTTTGAGGCTAGCCTGGGCTATGATAGCAAGCAAATGGCCATCTGCATCCACATATCAACACTCTGTCTCAAAAACAAACACAAAGAAACAAAAGTGTGCAGGTAGTACCTTTCTAGCAAGGTGTTTGGCCTGGAGAGTTCAATTCACTTGGCTCCTTCATATGTGCTGACAGTATTGATGTTGGCAATGGCTCTAGGCCAGTTAGTAGATAGTTTGGCTTCCATCCATTTGGTGATTATTTTCTCCACTAAAATGATTCATTGCAAAATTGACTCCTATGAACTATTGCCAGTAGATGTACTTAAATGGTCACTAGAACACTGACTTGTTTAATTGATACATATTGATTGCTTACCATACATCAGGCTTTATTCCAGGTACTAAGAATTAAGTTGTGAACAAGCCAGTTCTTAACAGGCTTTTCCTCTAGTGGAGGGAAGTGTGGTGGATTCCATGTAGAGGCGATGCTGCTGTGCAGAGCAGTGGGCCAGAATGCAGTTTCTCCTGTGGACTTATTATATGCGGGTACGGCTTCTGTCTCTAACTTGTAGGTCCTATAGTGGGCTTTGAGGGAACTTTTAAACTCCTTATCAGGAAGCAGTAAAGCTCCCTGCTTTCCCTTTTGAGGAAGCTGTGATGAGCCAATGTGTTCTCAGCTATCAGTTTGTTTCTTGGCTTATTATATGCTCACAAAATCTCCTTGTGTATTTTACTGGTTGTGTTTAATGATACTTCTTTGCATAGCTTTGAACATTCATATTTTCTACCCAGCAGCTGAAAAACATATTTTCACCTTGTGATGAGAATTGTTGTGAGGAATAGAGCTATTGGCAAACTGTATGGGTTAATGCTTTCCTTAGAGTTACTTCTCTTTGATGATTTCTAGAAAGCATTGCATAGAAGAGATAAGGGTCTAGACAGAAGTGTAGAAGTGTTGAGCTTATGGTCTGCTCCTATCATTAAGAATATATCTTCAGGTACCTAGACAGCTCCAGTTTTAGAAGCAGGTATGTATACTTTGGACTGGCCACAAAAGGGGCCCAACCTAGACCAGTCACTAATACTGTGTGGAACTTTTTCCTTTAAATCAGTGGCCATCCTGTTAATACTTTTGTTATGCTTTTCTTTTCCCTTAGAGTTGAGTAGATTTGTTCTTTAATAGCATTTCTATCTTCAGGTCTCTCTGTATTACTCTTTTATAGTATGAGGCCATTCATGCTGAGCTGACATTTCCTTTATCTGGAGCACATCTGGAGCTTACTTGTGGCTCAGACTTTTGGCTTTGCCTGGTTTTGCTGCAGAGCTCATGTAAAGTGCCTAAATCTGTTCAGCTCCTAAGTTATAGTGGTCACCATGGAATCACTGCTTTCTGTCCAGTTCCTAGATTACTACTGCAATAACCTATCACTGTGTAATCCAGTGTTAATAATCCCAGTGCTCTCGTTAAACATTACTTTAGATATGGTGGAGTGACCACTCTTTGATGGTAGCCAAATGTTAGTTTTATTCTAAGTACCTTTTAATGGCAGTGAATTGTGTGATTTAGATTGGACTAGGGAATTATACTACTCATTGAAAGTATCATCTAAATACCTTTAGAAAAATCCTCAGTTTTCAGGATTTGAAATATTCTTTTCCATAGCCATGCATGTTGGCTCATGACTATAGTCCCAGGATACAGGAGACTAAAGCAGAAGGATTATCAGTTCAAGACCATCCTAAGATATATAGCAAGGCCCTGTCTCGTAACAAAAGCTTCCCCCTACACGCCTCAAAATTGATATCTCTCCTTCCTTCTTCCTATATTCTGATTTAGTTGTCCTGTAGTTGACATATTTTCTTCATGAAGAAAAGTGAACCTCAGTAAGGCAATCCTGGGGATAGTAGGATATGACATGTGAACATTTTGAAGGATTTAGACGCCTAAGATTAGAACACGAGTTCCTTTTCATTCTTGCCTTCCATAGCTCAGTGGATATCAAACAGATACCTGAATTGTATAGGCCCTACTGTGATTGATTTAGTATAGGATCCTGATAAGTATGGGCTCTTAGAGTACTCCCTACTAGATAATCCTCATACCAGCAGTTGAACTGGAGATGTCTCCTTAAGACTAATGACTTTTCTGGGTGTTTTTCTTGGTTATCTGCTGCATTACATTTGTCAGTGTGGTGAATAGCTAAGACCATGTATTGGGTTGCTTCCATCCTTGCTGATCTCCCTCTCTATATTAGTTACTGCCTCTCACCAACATTTTGCTACCACATTGACATATTGTCAAAAAGGAGGATGATCTCCCTTGAAATCTTCTGTAGTCAAGAGGAAAGATTCAAAATAAAGCCTGAATAAGCTACAATCTAGTTTTGCTACCTGGGAAACATTGGCTTTATTCTTTTCCTTTACTCGTGTAAAGGAAAGGTGTGCACCACCTTAGCACAATTAAGTCAACCTTTATATTTCTGTGTCTCATATCCTTTAGGTCTTATGTATGTCAGATTCTAAACGAATTATATTCTTGATTCAAAATTGTTGTTAATATAAAAAAGGAGTATCAGGATTGTTTTTCTTTTCCTTTTAAAAATATATTTTAATTTACTTAATTTTATGTGCATGGGTACTTGCCTGCATGTATGTCTGTGCACCACATTCATGCCTGAAAGAAGATGCTGGATCCCCTGGGACTGGAGTTATAGACAATTGTGAGCCACCATGTGGATACTGGGAATTGAACCCTTGTTCTCTGGAAGAACACCCAGTGCTCTTAATCACTGAGCCATCTCTGCAACCCCCAAGATTGTTTTTTCTGTGGTTTCAAATAAAATTGGTCAGTAGCATGGGGAAGGATTGTGTTTAGACATTTTCCAGTTCACAGTCTCATAATATTCAAGAGATGAGAATAAAAATCTAAGGGGGAAAAAGGAACTAAAATGATCTAGGCATGGTCATGCACACCTTTCCAACACTTGGGAGGCAGAGGCAGGCAGATCTCTATAATTCTAGGCCAATCTGTTATACATAGTGAGTTCCCAGCCAGCCAGGGACCCTGAGACCCTGTCTTAAAACAAGAACTACAACTAGGTTTCGTGTGAATTCTCATATCACTGTGATATATACAATACCCGTTTAGTCCATGGCAGGGAAAGCTCAAAGAATTCATGGCAACTGGAGTATGTGTTAGAGGCTCCTCCATCTTGATAGATCAGGAAGCAGAAAGCAGAACAGCACCACCAGCTAAGGACTAAAACACAGGAACCTAATAGGGACATTTCAATCCAGGCCACAGTAGGCGTTACTTCCTTCAGTTTAAATACCACCAATAGCTACCTCTTCTCTGTGCTTTTTATTGAATATTTAGTTAAACTGTTGCTTTTTAAATGTTTTTCTTCTAAGCATATGCCAACCAGTTCGGATTTAAAAAACAAAATAAAATAAATAAATAAAAAAAGTCTATCTTTCAAGCTTGAGTTTCAAACCTGACCAGAGGAGGGGCTTGTTCAAGAATGTAAAGGTAAGCCTAATAGGAAGTCACAAACCACATCAGCGTTAGGATGGATGAGATGTTTTGCAGAGCCCCTCCAGGGGGCTGTATTTGGCTTTCCTTTCCTTAGAAAGGGTTTCTCCTGCTCGAATTCTGAAATCATTTTTAACATAAGAATCTTCTCTGGTTCCAAATAATTCTCTACTGTGGTATTTTCAACCCTGGCTGTATGTACATTAGAAGTAATGAAGTAGAAGAACTATTTCAAAATGCCCAGATGATAACTCAGAAAAGTAAATCATTGGCTCTGAGCATGAGACTGGCAGAAGCAGCATTTAAAGCTCGTGTACACACACAGATGGTTGATTATGTTTTGTACATAAGGTTGAAAGTATCGTGGTTACTGTCATATAGCTAAAGTAGTTATTAGTAGTATTTAAAAGTTTGAATATTAGTCTCAGAAAACACCAGATTCTTGTTAAGAGGAAAATTAAAAGATGTTTGCAAATTATATTGTCTTTGTAAGCTTTTTTTTTTTTTTTTTGGTTCAACTTTTAAAAACAAAACATGTATCTGCCTGTGGTTCAATCTAATTGATGGATTTCTTCCTGATAATGCTTTAACCTTGTTTTCAGCCCTGTAGATATGTTGAGAATTGACCCTTCACCTTTTGCTTTTTTTTTTTTTTTTTTTAAATTCGACTTTATCTTGCCTTTGAATCTTCACTTCATTATCCTCTGGGCAGAGGGAAGTTGTTCCTCCAGAATTTCCTTTATTCTCAGTTATCAGTATGGGTTTGCATTATTCTTTCTGTCTCTTGGCAGCTTGTAAAGCCTGCCCTGGTCCCTTTGTTGCTTGGCATCTTTTTGTGCCTCACATGCAGGAAATGTTACATATTCGTTTGTCTGTATATAAAAAAAAAATTCCATGCTTATCAGATATCATCTGCAGATCTGCTGTATCATTCTAGATCCAGGAAGAGGGGAGGTGCAGCATCTCCTTTACTGGCTTTGCCACCTTTTTAGTTACTCAGCTTCTTGGCTGCAGTGACCTTTTGATTTGGATAATTATCTGGCTACATCCAATGACACGATTAAGTGGTCTTTGAGAACCGCATTCTAGAAATGTTGGCTTGGTTAAAGCATCTGCTAGGATTAATTTTCTAACTGAAAGGAAACAGGATTTTGGCATGGGCCTCACTATTTGAGTGTAGATTGAATTTTAGGATTTTGCAATATTTTACATATTACTATCAGTTCATAAGACAATATTCCCAAATAATAATGATACAGTATAACTTTGTTTTTACTACCATCCCAACACGATTTCTAAATTATTACCACTAAACAAAATTATTGAAAAACTTTTAGACGTTTAGTGTGTTTTTAGAGCAAACCATTTGATGATTCACAGAGGCTATAGATGTAGTGAGAACTAGGGAGGAAGCAAATACAGGGCTGACTGCAGACGTCACCCACCAAGAAGTCTTACCTCTGTAAATAGTACCATTAGAGTGTGTGAGTATGTGCACACACATGTGTGTGTGGGTATGACCACCTAAAGCTAAACAGCTCCAGTTTTTCTTCATGGGTCTTGTCTTGGAAGACAAGACATCCTTCAGGATGACTTGTGTATATTATCGGTCCCTGAGGGGAAAGAAACAAGACTAAGTAAGAGCCTGTGAAACTTTTCCTGACAACTTATGGTCTAATTCTCTTCTTTGTCTCCTTTAAATGATGAGCCCCAAATAAATCACCGCCACTCTCTTTGGAGGTAGAGACTGTGGGAGGTGTGGAGTATGCAAACCGACTTTCTGTACTAGCTGTTTCCCCAAGGAGTCTTCTCAGCTGAAACCCTTATGTTGCACTGGTAATTTTTGGAGCTAGAAGTTGTAGCTCAATACTGGTTTGGTTCCCATCACTTCAGTAAGGCAGCAGGTTTTGTAGACTAAAGCATTTTTAGTCTTCCTTTGCTTTTCCCCCTGCCTTAAATTTCTTTGTAAAGGAAAAATAATGCTGCTCAGGCATAGAGCTTCTTAGAGTATACAAACATTTATTTTTGTGTCAAATACAATAAGATTGTCAAAATCTTCTTTGGATTTGTGCCAATGAATTGGGTAGACAAACAGGATCGGAGACATCACCATGATGTGCCAGCTCTGTTCTCCAGCTTTCTGCAAACTCTCCCACCCTTCTACTACCACCACCACTCGGTTCCCCAGGACATGCTTCTTGGCAATTTAGAAGCCCTTAGGCTTTGGGAGACAAGTCAAATGGCATGTACTTCCAATGGCTTGGTAGAACAATTTACAGAATCTATATGGGCATCTAGTACTTAGCTAAATGAACTCTACCTCTCTCTCCTCTCTCTCCTTTCTCTCTTTCAGCTTGGCAGTGACCTTGGCGGGGGCATTGGAGGAAGTCCGGCAGTAAGTGCCATCTGTTTTTTTCACCATGGGAAGCTCTGCCCTGTTCGATGCTTTCCTTCACACGTGTTGTCAGAGCCACCGCTACTCTCCAGCACTGCACACCACAAGCTCGGTAGCAGTGTGTGAGGGTAGAGAGTGCAGGGTTACGTGCAGTCTTGGGGTCACATACCACATGTGGTCTAGGGACATCTTTAGGGAATGATGCTGTGGTGCCTGTAGAGGTCTTTGTGTTTCTGACATTAAAGAGCTGAAGAAAATGGAACCTCCCATCTTGACTACAGAATGCTTTTATGCCCTGGTGTCCAGAAAGACCTCGAGAGAGTTTGCTGGACGCATAAAGACACTTTTCTCATAAATGAGTTCCTACGAAGTGTGAATATTAGCTCCCTCAAGAGAGCTTCCTACTAGATATTAATGCCCAAATGGGAAGTAAGACTTGGCCAAACCCAAGTGGAAGTGGAACTATTTAAGTTGGATGCTTCTCCCTTGTTCTATAGACACAAACTCCTCTTTTGTTAGGGTACCTGTAGGCCTTTTGCACAGAATCATGGAAGCTAAAATTGGAAACAAACCAGACAAAATCCTGGATCACTGTGTTCTTGCATCCTACCTGTGCCTTGACAAAGCTTCTAAAGCATGTGTTCATTTACAAGTGGTGGAAAAAAGTCATTGAGACATTATGCTGATTTGATTCTTGCAAATACTGTAACTACAGTGTTTTCTAATTGGTTTACCAATGTTGTTAAACCAAAGTAACATTTTAAGGACAACTAATGTATTGTTTCTTATCTCTTTCTGTTTTTTCCCCAAAGGTAGGACAGTCCTTCATCCCGTCATCCGTGCCTGCAACTTTCGCCCCTTCACCTACTCCTGCTGTGGTCAGCAGTGGTCTGAATGACCTGTTTGAGCTTTCTACTGGGATAGGCATGGCACCTGGCGGATATGTGGCTCCTAAGGCGGTGAGTAGGTAGATGAACAACCAACCCTCCCTCCCTCCCGCCCCCCCCCCCCCCACACACACACATTTCTCCCTATCCCTGCCCTGGGAGCCCATCTGGGCGTACCTGATACCTCAGGCTAGCTCCCTTTCTGAGTCTGCCTGGCATCAGATTGGTGGTTGTCTCAGACTCACTTTTTTTCAGAAATAATTGGCTACTAATCATTCATTTGTTAATAGGTTAGAACACTAAGCATAAACATAGCCTCTCTCTTCTCTGCCACCTACTGGTGCACGTGTGACCCAGCAGCCACACCTACAGTTCCTCTACAGGCAGGCTGGGATGGTTTTCTAAGGATATCTATAGGGTAACTTTGCAATGGACTTCATTATTTCACATTTAAAACAGGCATCTGTCCTCTGAAGAAGGGTGTCAGATTGCTGCCTCCAAACCATAAAGAATACCAAGTCTCCCATATTTAACTTACTCCAGGGATCACTGGGTATTTGGGTTTTTTTTGTTTGTTTGTTTGTTTTAGTTTGCTTTTTGACTCTCATAAGTAAAAAACAATATCTTATGTTTCTGTTTTTTCTTTTCAGTGTGACTGAGTAAACCTTGATTATTTACTATTCATAAACTCTTTAGCTAGGGAGTTATAACAGTTTGCAAACTTGATTTTTTTTTTTTAAGTAGCATGAATTAGGGATATCATAGATTCTGGGGCCAAGGATACATAATCAATAATATATTTTTAAAAAGCATTCAGATTATATAACGTAGCATATGGTTCTTGCCGTTAATGGGGTATTGGGAATGTTACAAATGTCTTGAAAGATTATAGACATGCTGTTTGCATTAGTGGATTCAACTTCTGTTTAAGTCTTTTTTTTCAGGCCTAACAGAAACATGATACTCATCAGAATGTTTTTTTCTTATATAAGCATTTGACAAAAGTACTTAAAACAGTAAAATGACCAAGTTGAACAGAAGATAGAAAAGAAGCCAGTTGCTCATAGATTTTCATTTTAAATTGGTTCTTAAACAATTGAGCATGATCTGAAAATTTAAAAAAATACTTTATTCAGACCTTTTCACATGGACTTAGTGTTTGTTGTGTAAAAATCACCATAATTTTCTGAAGAGATGTGTATTCCCCTTTACATGTTGGGAAAGAGCACCAGGGTAAATCTCTCTTGGGCTTTGTGCTGTGTCTCATCAGGTCTGGCTACCTGCAGTAAAGGCTAAAGGCTTGGAGATTTCGGGGACGTTTACTCACCGCCAAGGGCACATCTATATGGAAATGAACTTCACCAACAAAGCTCTGCAGCATATGACAGACTTTGCCATCCAGTTTAACAAGAATAGGTAAGAAGCAACATGCTGGGTTTGATGTTGAGCAGTTGTGTATCTTGTACTGAATATGCTCCAATTGACACGGTAAAAACCCAAGCTGGCAAGCCCTAAATGTAGAGTGAGCTTGCCTCTTGTAAGTCTGTTCAGCTGTCAGCTTCGACTCTGGAGAACAAGGGCAAAGTTACGGGCTCAGTGGAAGAGCATTCACTTAGCATACACAAGCCTTGGGCTAGATTTCCAGCACTATAAACAGGCACACACACACACACACACACAGAGAGACACACACAAACACAGGGGAAAGGAGAGAGAAAAACAAAATGGTTTTTGTTATTGTTGTTTGGTGATTTCAGGACAGGATTTCCAGCCTGGCTGTCCTGGAATTCACTCTGTAGACCCAGGCTAGCCTCCCACTCAGAGATCCACCTGCCTCTGTCTCCCTAGTGCTGGGATTAAAGGCATGTTCCACTATGCCTGACCAAAAATGGTTTTTGACAGTTAATCTTGCAGTCAAATAGGGGCATCATGGTACATGCCTGTAATCCCTGTACCCATGAGGTGGAAGCAGGAGAATCAGGAGTTCAGGATAATCCTTGACTACACACTGAATTCAAAGCCAGTCTCTGGCTTACATGAAACCTTGTCTAACAAAACAAAAACACAACCAAGCAACAAAAGCCACTATTCAGTTAATAGACTAATAAACTAACTGAACATACAGTTCTCTAAAGAAGAAACACAGTGACAAAAATAGAAAATGTCCACTGCAGACAAGTAAATTAAAACCATTTCAAGAGTCTGTCTCATGCAATCAGAATGGCTATCCTATCAAGACAGTGACAAATACTGGCAAAGAAAAGGTGCCTTCTTCACTGCACCTTGGGAGTGGAAACTTGTCCGTCTGGAACATTGAAAAGAGTAAACTGTTAACCTTTATACTGACCAGAAAAACTAGGAAGCTAGTGACATAACATTAATTTTTCATACTTTTGCTTACAAAGTGAACATTCCTTGTCATCCTCCTGTCCTAGACTCATAAGTGCTAGGCTTACTGTCTCATTATGAATGAGAGAGAGAGAGAGAGAGAGATACTGATTGAATCTGTCCCCCCAGCAACATGATACACAGAAGAATCTCTCAAAATCCTAGCATCAGCAATAGTTCCTGCCTGTGAACACCTTCTCCCTCTTCTAACCCATGTAATGAAAACGGTCAGAAGTTGTGGTATGGCCGGTGTTGGAGCAGGTCAATACTCACTGCTTCCTGCTGTTCCTTTCATTTAGTGTTCTGTAAGTTACTTCACTGTGGTAGAAGTCATGCAAACTCACAGGTGTGTGACTCCTGCCTCTTGACGAGTGTCTGGGTTTTCCTCTCTCTAGCTTCGGTGTCATCCCGAGCACTCCCTTGGCCATACATACTCCACTGATGCCAAACCAGAGCATTGATGTCTCTCTGCCTCTCAACACCTTGGGCCCAGTCATGAAGATGGAACCTCTGAATAACTTGCAGGTCAGAGTCTTACTTCACTTGGAGAGTATTTGTTAATGCATTGCTGATTTCCCCTTGTGTGTAAAGTGATCCGTCTGCAATAGCTCCTTTCCATTGCTATAACACAGTACCCACGTAAAGAGGCTTATTTAGCTTCCAGTGTGTGGTGTTAACATTTAATCACTCTGGTGAGGATGGTTTGGCTTCCGTGTATCATACGTAGAATTGTGGTAAATGACCTATGACAAGGAAAGATCATAATGGCAACATTGGGAAAGAGGAGAGGCGGGGCAGGGATTCTTTTAAATAAAACCTTCTAAGACAGGCTCTCACAAGAACTACAGTATGTCTACAAAGGGCCAGCATTCCCAGTGACCTCACCACTTCCCACCAGGCCACTCCCCCCATCTCAACTCCAGCATGCTAAGGATCCCCCCAGCCTCTGCCAACACATGAAACCTTTAAGCAAAAACCTCTTTTCTTGTGATAAAGTTGTTAACAAAATAGTTTGAAATAACTGTGAGTTTTTATTTGGTTTTAATTAAAAACAAAAACAAAACAACAACCAAAAAAAGCTATGCAGTTACTTAGAGAGTTACTTGTTTAATAAACATTTTAAAACTTGTTTGTTTTTTGACATGATCTCATTTAACCTAACTTGGCATCTCCCCAAGTAGCTGAGAATAACTTTGAACTTCTGATCCTCCAGGCCCTACCTTCCCCCCCCCCCCAATGTAGGAGTAGAGGAATGCACCACCATGCCTGGTTTAAGACTTCCAGCTGAAGAAACTCAGTGGTTAAGAGCACTGGCTCCATTTACGGCGGTCCCGGACTCAGATCTCAGCACCCACATGGCAGCTTACAGTTGTCTGTAACTCCAGTTCCAAC
The DNA here is from genome assembly GCA_036184795.1 of Tokudaia tokunoshimensis. Taxonomy (NCBI): domain Eukaryota; kingdom Metazoa; phylum Chordata; class Mammalia; order Rodentia; family Muridae; genus Tokudaia; species Tokudaia tokunoshimensis. The sequence continues at coordinate 38,486,425 of BTHU01000010.1, read as the reverse complement.
GGGTCAGACACCGTTGTCTTCTGGTTTCTGTAGGCACTGCACACTTGGTACACATACATACATGTATGCAGGCAAATGCTCATACACATAAAATAAAAGCAATAAATCTTAATTTTAAAAAAAGACTCCAAGCTGAAAAGAAAATATGTTGATAATGAAATGAGCTTGCACTTGATCAAAACATAAAAATAAAAAGAGAAGAGGTAAGGATTAGCAGAGGATTATCATTCCCTGCCTAGAAATTGAAATGATGGAATAGTTTGATGGGACTGTGAAATATATTTAACATGGTGAAACAAAAATATTAACCATGTGCTTTCCAGTCCAGACAACTAGACCACATTGCTTGGTGTTCTAGAGATGCCAATGTGAGATATGACTCCTGATAAAACAAGACACTGTGTGGAACTTAGAACTGAACATCTTTCAGTTCTCTAGATACCAGCACAATTGTCTGTCGCTTCACTAAGTACCTTGTTGCCCCAGTGGTTAATTGCTGATTTTCTTAGCACTGAATAAGAATTTTTTAGACTAGACAAGTGAGTCAGAGTGTAACTTGGCTGAGACTAGAATGAGAAATCTAGGGTTAGTCCGTAGATAGAACTGGCTGTTACTATGAGGAACGTCCTGTGTTAGGGAGCATTTCTAGCTCACAGCCTTCAAGTAACTAACCCAGATATGCATCTGTTCTCTTTTCTTGGAGGCTAACCTCCCATTGGCCCATTAAGCCCCACGCATGTCTGGGACATTCGGCATGCATGCATGAATGCTTTCCTTCAGAAGTAGGAAGGATATTTGGGTCACAGAAACTAGGACAAGTTTTTAGTTCTTAAAACAAAACAAAGGCATGTTAGTTCACTCTCCTGTTGCATTTCTAACTTACTGAACCCCAGAGACGACCCCTCCTAAAAGAAGGTGGATCTTAATCTAAAGCCCTCCCTTGAAGATACTGATACAATATTGGGACTAATAAGTTATTTTTCTCATGTTTCCTGTTGTAAAAATCAGTCTGTAGGGGCTGGAGAAATGGCTCAGCGGTTAAGAGCACCGACTGCTCCTCCAGAGGACCAGGTTCAATTCCCGGCAGCTCACAACCATCTGTAACTTGAGTTCTGGGGGAATCTGACACCTTCATACACATAAAATACACATAAAATAAAATTAAATACATTTTTTTTTGGTTTTTTTTTGTTGTTGTTTTGTTTTTTACCGACTCACTTACGGGCCCCACCGCCCCCCCCCTCCCTGACCCCGGGGGCGGAAGGGCGACCCCCCCCGGGGGTAAATACATTTTTTTTAAGAAGCAATCTATAAAATATTGTGTCTGAAGAGACTGGAGCTATCACTTGCCTAGTGAGCATAACCTACCCCACCCCTAATTCCATCTATAGTCAGCCTCTGATTCTTCAAGTTTTTCTCTTGGGCTCTTTTCTCTCAGGGATAGCTTAATCATGACTCTCTTATTAATTAGCATTTCTCAATGGTAAAGATAAACAAAACCTTAAAAAGAGAAAAGCTTTTATCCTTCTGAACACTGAATTAATGTCTGCTGGGAGAAGAAAGCAAATAAATAGCTGAAGTGAGGGACCGATTGCAGAGCTTAGCTCCCATTCCTCCCCTGTCCCATGTGAGCAAGAGTCAGGATTTAATTTAGACTAGATCGCCAAACTATAATATAATGCTGCTATAAAAGTTTTCATTAAAATGCATATGAAACTATCATTTATTATAGTATGAAATAGAATAAGTTAAAAATATACCACCACTCCTTCACATGGTGGGTCCATATATGCATATGTGTGTGCATGTGGATGTGGCGGCCAGTGGTTATTAGCATCTATCCACCTTATCTTTTGAGATAGGATCTTATCTGGAGTTTGTTGATTCAGCTGGTTTGATTGTCTCTATGAGCTCCAGGTATCTCTCTTCTTTACTTTCAAAGTGCTGGAGTTACAGATTCATACCACCATAACTGGCTTTTTTATGTGGCTGCTAAGACTCAAACTTGGGTACTCATACACATCAGGCACTTTACCAACTGAGCTATCTCCTAGACCTACTATTCCTGTACGTTTGCCTGCCAGAGGTCAGCCCTTCCTCAAAAGGTGTCCTTCCTCAAAAGCTTGCCTACCTTGTTTTAGGAGATGGTCTCTTGTCGGCCTGGAGTTCACCAAGCAGGCTAAGCTAGGTGACCAGCGAGCCCTAGGCATCTGCCTGTCTTTGCCTGTCTCCCCACTGCTGGTATTAAAAGCATTTTCCACCATTTTTGCTTTTGTTTTAATGTAAGGTCCTCATGCTTACAAAGCAAGCACTTTACTGACTGAGCTGTCTTCTCCAGCCCCAGTTACTTCTTAAAATAGAAAGCAGATTATGCTACAGATACAGGAATGAAATCTCTAGCAGAGATTTGAACCTAGAATGGTTTTACTGCCCTTCCAGTGTTGATCAGAGAAGCCTTTGTGAGGCTGTGGATATAGCTTAGTGGCACAGTGCTTGCCTACAGTGTGTAAAGGTTGACCCACAGCAACACATACACACAACAGCTTATAAATCTAGCTTGTAAGTAGCATACAGAGTAAAATTTGCTGCACTGTGGAATTCTTTGAGTTTATTCATATCAGATAATTATATTGCTAAAAGGGGAAAATTATTCCCTCTATTTAAATAAAACAAAACCCCTAACAAGTATCTAAATAAATTTTCTCTAAATGTGTTTAATTGATTCCAATGTCATTGTTTTTCATTTCACATGTGTTAGTTGCTTAGAAACATTTTCTCAGAATACTCAACAGCAAGTAACTGCTTCTTCAAGTCAGAGCCTGCACAGAGACATGCTCCTGGGTTCCCATAGCAGCATGCTTCCTTTTTCTCTGTTCTATACATGAGAATATTGATAGCATCATCCTTCCAGGATACATTTACCAGGGATTTATAAGTATAGCTTACAGTCATCTGGGGTTGGGCATGATGTCTTTAATCCCAGCACTGGTGAGAGGCTTAGGCCAAAGGATTGCAGCAAGTATAAGACTAGCCTGGGCTATATAGTGAGCTTTAGATTAGCTTGGGCCAAAGTGGTTGAATCCTATAGGGAAAACTCAGATCCAGCCTTCTCTTATAAAGGGTAATTTGCTATTTCCTTAAACCTCTTTGTGGTATTGTTTGTTGTGTTTGGAAAGTGATCAAACTGAGGAACTTGTGCCATGCTAAGGCAGTACTGAAGGACAGAGCTACATCCCCAGCCCTCTTTAGTTGTACTCTTTAGTATTGTAGCCATTAGCCTACATGTGGATGTATAACCTGGAATTAATAAACATTAGGTAAACATTTCTATTTCTCTACTACATGCAAAAAACGTGTGGCTAATAGTTTACAAGACTAGGTGGTCCTAAAAGTGTCTCTGAACCTCCTACCCACTCCATCCTGCCTCATACTTATGTAACCTGGAGCACAGAGAGCATCTGGAATCTGTGAGATGATACTTTTCTCACATTAGGAAAAATTCTGTCTTACTTACTCATTACTTTCCCCTGCCCTGTTGTGTCTTCTCTCCTAGAACTCTCATTTTGCCTTTGAAATCATCTCTCAGGTCATTGAGGCGGTTGTTGCAGGAAGAGTTTGGTTTTCTTTTTCTGCTCTTAAAATCAGATGATTTCTTTGGACTTTAAAAAAAAAAAAGTCCTTTTTCTTGAACTTCTTGATTCTTTGTTAAAAGTCCTTACATAAACTGAGAGTACTATAAAGACTCTGCCGGTCATTTCGAAGCTGGGAACTTGGGAAAGGCAAGAGGGAGTCTTAGCGTTCAGTCTATGTAAAGTCATTGAACCTACCCACCCTCAGCTGCTTTATCCTCTCTAAGGGAATTAATCTTCCATTTTATAGGAAGGCTAGGGTCTCAGGTAACATATACCAGTATGGAAAAGAATGGAAATCTAAGCCCATTGATAGCATCTTAATCCGTTTTTGTTGTTGTTTGGTTCGAGAGGTTTTGGTGTTTGGTTTGGTTTGGTTTTTGGTTTTGTTTTGTTTTTTGTTGTTTTATTTTGTTTGTTTTTTGAGACAGGATTTCTCTGTGTAGCCCTGGCTGTCCTGGAACTTACTCTGTAGACCAGGCTGACCTCAAACTCAGAAATCCACCTGCCTATGTCTCTGCTGGGATTAAAAGCATGTACCACCACTGCCCGGCATCCTCTTTTTCTTTATTTAATATAGCTTTGCTGTGGGTTGAACTCAGAGCCTTGCATTTGCTGGGCAGACTGCATTCCCACCCTCTCTACCCCTGTCTTCTCTTTTAAATGGCCATATGAGTCCAGAGTGCTGCAAATCCTAAGCATTTAGGAGTCCTATGGCATTTTTTTGCCAACTGTGTATTTTTCATTAAGATTTTATTGCTCTTACGTTTCCCGTTCCTTTGAGGACCTATGGCTGTAAAATGTTTTATTCTGCTTTAGTTATAGCAGTGTTCATATGTTTCAGGCTGAAGATGACCTTGAACATCTGAATTTACAGACTTAGGCTACCACTTCTTTGTGTGGTGCTGGGAATTGAACCCAGGGCTTTGTGAATTCAAGGCAAGCACTCTGTCCACTCAACCACATCCTCAGCCTTAATGTGATTTATATTTCTTTCTTTGCTTCAAAGACTGATAACACCTTCTTAAAAATTCTTTGTGGGCCAGCAAGATGGTTCAGCCAGTAAAGATACTTGAAGCCTCCAGACAAACATAAGCTTGGTCCTGGAACCCACCAAACAGAGAAGAGAACAAACTCCTTTGAGTGCCTCTGACCTCCACACATACACTGTGGTACATGTGCATAAATACGCACACACACAAAGACAAATAAGTAAATGAAATTTTTTAAGTTCTTGTTTTTCTTCTATATAGACTCACCTTTGAGACGAATCTGTGACTAAAGAACTAGTCCTTAGTCCTTTCTGTTTACAGTTATATCTTTTTCCTATTGCTTCATAATCTTAAATAAACTGTTGGATAAGAGGCTAAAGTGTCGATTAGGGAAAGAAATGGATGTGTGTCTCTTAATTCTTTTTCCTTGCATGTCTGTTCTAAAATAAGATAGCATCCATGACTTGAAACGAGGGAAGAAAGTGTGGAACGTGAGCTGCAGAGGACACCACTTCTGATCCTTGTCGTCTTTAAGACTTTATCAGCTAGAGGGGGCTTTGTTATTGTATTGTCCTAAGAGAATTCGGTCCTTTGTCACTCCTACATTGTAGTCGCTGCTTGTGAGACAGTCAGGTGCAGTGGCACCTGTCCCTGATATTTCTTGTCTCCTGTCTGTCCATTTGTACTCAGAAAGCCCACAGCTGTAGCTGTTGTACCAGGAAGACTGCTGCTGAGTGCTTCCAGACAAAAGCCTTTCAGCAGCTTGCCTTAAATGAAGCAGGCCAGCCTGGCATGGTCAGCTCTTTTCCTGACCAGTGCATAGTGCAAACAAGTTCAGGGTTAAAGCTTCGTTGGCTTTTTATGATCCATAGTTGGGGGCTCCGTATGGCCTCATGGGTGCTGCTTGTTCCATGTACTGGGTCCTTGGGAATGGCTGGCACAGGCACAGCGCATTCACCCTGGTCACATAGATAGATACAATCTTGTATACCCTCAACCTCAGAAGCATCATGTAGGAAATGGGGCTTAAGTATGAAAAATTAAAAATACTTCCCTAATCAATAATAAATAATTTCTGTGGCTTTTTCAGAACATTTTTTTCTGTCATATCAGGACTACACATGTTACTCAGTTTCATCAAAGAAATTTGGTGTCTTGAATCTTAGATATTGTTTTTTTACTAGATTTTGCTTGATGACACTTATCTTTCTTAACTGGATAACTGAGATTGAGGTTAAAGATGGACGTTAGTGCTGTAATGCTTGCCTGATGTACATGGACTCTGAGCTTGACTCCTGGCATCTACACTCACTTCCCTCGGAGAAGAGAAGCTGTGAACAATCCTGTTTTGTTTTGTTTTGTTTTTTGTTTTTCTCTAACCAATACCCAACCACTAGATTGTTGTGAGAACATGTCTGTAGTTAGAATTTCTACTGTTGTTATAAAACACCATAATGAAAAGCAACTTGGGAAGGAAAGGATTGATTTCAGCCTGTGATTCCATAGCACAGTCCATCACTGGAACCTGGAGGCAGGAGCTGATGGAGAGGCCATGGAGGGTGCAACTTACTGACTTGTTCCTGCTTTCTTATAGTAACCCAGGACACCAGCATAGAAGTGGCACTGCCCATCGTGAGCTATGATCTCCCGTATCAATTATCAGTCAAGAAAATGTACCACAGGCTTGCCCATAAACCAGTCTGATGGGAACATTTTCTCAATTGAGTTTCCTTTTTTCCAAAATGACTCTAGCTGTGTTAAGTTGACATAAAACTAAGCAGCACAGAGAAAATAAGGTTTATTTCGGCTTACAGTTCCTTATCACAGTTTGTCATTGGAAGAAGTCAGGGCAGAACCTAAAGCAGAAGCCCATGGTGGAAGGCTGCCTACTGGCTTCTTCCCTCACGCCTTGTTCGACTTGCTCACCCTGCTTTTTTTGGCACCACTGCTTCCTCCTCCTCCTCCTCCTCCTCCTCCTCTCCCTCCTCTTCCTCTCTTTCTTTCTTTCTTTCTTTCTTTCTTTCTTTCTTTCTTTCTTTCTTTCTTTCTTTCTTTCTTTCTTTCTTTCTTTCTTTCTTTCCTTCCTTCTTTCTTTCTTCCCTCCTTAAGACAGAGTCTCACTATATAGCCCTGGTTGTCCTGGAACTCCCTAGTAGACAGACAAGCAGCCTCGGATTCAGAGAGATCCTCAGCACTCTGCCTCCCAGGTGCTGGAATTAAAGGTGTACACCACCACCTCTGGCCTATTAGCCTGATTTCTGATATCCCTGGAACCACCTGCCCAGGGATGGCATAACCCATGAGGAGATGGGCTCTCCCCCTTCAATTACTAATTAAGAAAATGCCCACTGGCCTGCCCACAGGCCACTCTTATGGAGGCATGTTCTTAACTGTCGTTCTCTCTTCTCAGATATGTCTAGGTCTGTGTCACATTGACAAAACCCAAGCAGCACATCTGTTACAGCAGTTCCCCCTCCCCCCCCAGAATGACTGCATGTGAGCAATAGGCACAGCACTGCATTCTCGTGAGTCCAGACACACTGCTAGATCAGAAGTCTGCTGGCAGGGTCAGGAGACAGTAGTTGCTGAATGTAGAGCTCAGTTCTCAGACCACCAAGATCATGCAGTAGGGAAGCTCCTTGCGAGGCTGTTGTTCATGGGGACAGAGGCCCGTGCTAAGACCTGGAGCAAAGGATAAGGAATTCTTTTAAATATTTTAAAAATATCTACACTAGTAGTAATCTATAATAGACTTTTGTTTGTTAAAATCATACCATCTTCCATCATAATTGTAAGTGATGAGTAAATGATAGAAAATGAAATCCAATTGAATCTTCTCATTTGTTGCATGGTTAGAAATAGCTTTAACTATACAATCTTTATACATCTAGAGAACTTTGAAGTTTCAGTACAAAGCAGGTAACCTCTTTATAGTCCCTCTGTTCTTCTTATTCTGAAAAATCTTCACACAAAGCTTTAATGTACATTAGAGGTTCGCGTTCAAGAGAATGTTGGGATTTTCCTGAGCTGGACTAAGTCTGTTTTGAGTCAGAGTCACATTCACTTTTGGATTTATTTACTCCACTCTCTTATGTTTTGCTTTAGTGTTATATTTTATAAGATAGGATTTTTTTTTTTTTACTTTTTAAATGAATGGGTTATGCAGGCTTCATAATATGAAAATCATTACATATTGAAATAAAACTTGAAGGCTTGGGGTATAGCCTATTGGTCTAACTCTGCCTATCTTGTTTGAGACCTGGGGTTAAATTTTCACCCCCTAAAAACAAAGAAAAACAAAACATACACATAGAACAAGTTGTGAAGATGCTTAGAAAAGCCCTGTAAACCTGCATGTGTAAAGACCGCAGAGTCGTGGGCTCAGGCTGCATCTCAGTAGCAGAGCCCTTGTCTAATATGCACAAAACCCAGGTTCCTTTATAGAGAGAATATAACATCTTAGAGGTGGAGGAATAGCTTTTACTCTTTTCTGCTTCAAAGCCTGTCTGTTTCTGGTACAATTCATACTTCCCTGGCAGTGGTTGGGTGTCTGCAGGAAGACATTAGTATTTATTATCCTAAAATGTTCTGCTTCTGTCTTTGTGAAATTCCATAAGAAAGATAGTTGGTTTTTTGTTTGTTTGTTTGTTTGTTTGAAATATATCTTCCTTTAGCATCTCTATAGGTACCAACTGTAGATTTCATAGAATAAGTTTCTTTCTGAATCAAGGTACACAGAGTGAAAATCATGGGGACATGTAATGAAAATGTGCCTAGTCTGAACTTATTTTTACTTTTATTTATGTTTTTGTATTGTTTTGAGATAAATTCTCTATGTTACCCAGTCTGGCCTTGAACTCGCAGTCCTACCTGAGTGTCCTGAGTAGCTGGGGTTACAGTTGTACATCACTGCACCCGGCTTTGTTGCCCCTCTTGTTCCACTTCAGGAAAGCCTGGTTTAAGAGAAAGTGTTGATAAGTTAGTCTTCAGTCTTATTATTTTAAGAAGAAAACCTAGTTAGAACTGGGATTTGCTGATGATATCACTAGAATCTATTATAGTTTGGAAAAAAAATTGACTAATCATTTTTGAAAGCTGTATGAATGAACAGTAGTCCTTGGCTTAGTGGCTGCCTTTGTTTCCAGGAACTGTTCAAAGAATTGGAAGGTAAATACTCATAATCTGTTGCTTTCACTGACAATATCTGCACCTTTATCCAGCATCTCAGTAGTCACATGTCTTCCTTTTGTCCACATAAAGTTGAATAACAGGGCAGTACACAGGCACAGCTGTGTCTCTGGTTGATTTCCAATTTGCAGCTAGTGAAGTTTTTATGCTGTTACTAGGGCTTCTACAGCACACTAGTCTATGATGTGGGATTTTATTACCTTAGGACTTGGTATAGTGTATATTAAATATGTTTTAGAGGGTCTTTTTAAATTATTTAGCATATATATGTGATATGGGGGTCTCCGACCTCCACGGCCAACAGAGTAACAGTCTGTGAGCAGTAAGAAGACAGTTCAGTTCCAAGTGATCCGGTGGCCGGTGTTGTTGAAACTTCTGAGCTTATTTTAGGTATACAGCACAATTTGGTGAAAACTTTGCTGGTGATAACTCAATCCCATGTGCACAATTAAGCATACATAAATCTTGAGGAACAAAGTAAGCTAAATAAAGGTCAGATTAGACTACATCAAAACCACATGTGACACTTTCTATAAAGATAGGTTCTATAGATTGACTGAGGGAAAAAGCTCCTGGTAAGGGTTGAAGACGATTGATTATGGCCACACAGATAGCACAAAGGTCACAGGCTATTAACTCTGTTGGCTCTTAGCCTTCTGGGCAGACAGCAGGTTATGCATCCCATAAGGCTGCTATGAACATAGTGGAGCATGTGTCCTTATTGCATGCAGGGAAAGCCTCTGGGTATATGCCCAGGAGTGGTATAGCCGGATCCTCCGGGAGCGTCATGCCCAGTTTTCTGAGGAACCGCCAGACTGCTTTCCAGAGTGGTTGTACCAGCTTGCAATCCCACCAGCAGTGGAGGAGTGTTCCTCTTTCTCCACTTCCTCGCCAACAACTGCTGTCTCCTGTGTTTTTGATCTTAGCCATTCTGACTGGTGTGAGGTGGAATCTCAGGGTTGTTTTGATTTGCATTTCCCTAATGACTAAGGATGCTGAACATTTCTTTAGGTGCTTCTCAGCCATTAGATAGTCTTCAGGTGAGAACTCTTTGTTTAGCTCTGTACCCCATTTTTTAATAGGGTTACTTGCCTCTCTGGAGTCTACCTTCTTGAGTTCTTTGTATATATTGGATATTAGCCCTGTGTGTTTAACCTTCCTTTGAAGAAATCCGGTGTGCTTAACATTCCTGGTTCTTCTGGTGCTTATCGGTGAGCACAGGAACCCTTTGCCTCCTACAGTGTGAATGTGCACATGGAGTGGTCTGAAAAGAATTCGTACACATGTTGGTTATCTACTTTTACCATGAGGGTCTGGAGACTTAACTCAGGTTGTATGTGGCAGGTGTCCTTATTCACTGTACCATCTGCTAGTCCCTGTTTTAAAGTTTAACAGCAACTGGAGGTATTGCTTATTGGTAGAACTCTTGCCTAGCATGTTTCTTGAACTTAAGGCAAATTTAACAAGAAGCTCTCCCAGCAGGCAGCCGGCAGGAGGTTCCCTTCCTCCATCTATGAGCATTAATGTTATGATACATAAGATACGGCAGCTAGTCTCCCAGTCCTGGCAGGGTATGGGTAGTTGTCATTGAAAGGGAAGAGAATGATGCCTGTGGTGTGTTTGTTTGTTGTATAGGGTTTGCAGAACTGCTAAGGTAAGAGGTTAGCATTTGGGAGGTTGAGGAGATGACTCAGTGCTTAAAAGCACTAGCAGCTCTTGGAAAGGACCAGGATTCTGTTCTCAGCATCCACTGGAGACTCACAACAGTCCATAACCCAGTTCCAGGAACTGTGCACCCATGTGTTACACATCCATATGTGCAGGAAAAGCACTCACACACATAGAATAAAAATAAATCATATTAAGTTTAGCATATGGAGAAGTGACCTATCTTTAGACTGAAAGACCTGTGAAATTATTGATGGCTATTTTTGGCCATCAGTACTATAGTGGCCAAATGATACTATATAAAGGAATGTTATTAAAGGCTAACTAGAGTAAGAAAAAAGTGAATATTTGCAATGAAGGTGTCTGGAGAGTCACTCGGTTGGTCAATGTAGAGGTATCACTTGTTAGTCTTATTTTGCCAGAAAGAGGTCATATAAGTTCCTAGTTTATTTTCCTTCCATAAAGTGTTTTGTTTTTAAATGAGGACATGGGGTTGAGTGTATAGCTCAGTAGTGGAGCACAGGTCCTGGGTTTAATCTGCAGCACCACTTTGGGGGCAGGAGAGGGGAACTACTTGGAGCAAAAAGAGACATATATCTTGACATAATTTTCTCTTGACCCGAAGTTCCTTGTAAGGCATGCAGCTCATAGGACTGAGCCTGCTGTGGTGAACATTGCTTGGCTGTTGTTAAACCACAAACCCTCTTTCTTTAAGCTCACATTGCCAGTCTGAAAGGATGTACATTCATAATTGTCTAAGCTGAGAAGCTGAAGTCCTGACAGAACCTTATGTGTCCTAACCATGTCTTTCTCTCCTCTGACCCCATTAACTCCATCTGTTCCTCTGCCTCCTCCACTACTGTAGGATGCCAGTCGGTCCGCTGCTACTCTGAAGCCTTTAAATTGACCATTTTCTTGCCTGGAGTGTGCCTTCCCAACTTCTATCTGCATGGCTTATTTGCTTCATTCAGGCCTCTGTAGATTCTTTTAAGTAAGGTCTCACTCCACCCCTCCCCCAGCCCTTTGACCTTTTCTCTTCCTATGCTACTTACCACATTAAATGCATGTTTTTCACTCTCACCTCCTTCGCCATTCTGAGAGCAAACTGTAGAAGAGCGGCAGTTACTGTCCCACACTCACAACACCTCAGTGCCTAGAACAATGCCAAACAACAGAGAGTAGTAAATATTTATCACATGAGCCCTTTTTCCATTTAGAAATGTCAGATTCCTCTAGTTCTTGAACACTACCCAGCGAGACCAACTCTTCACCTTAGCAGGGTATCCCCCACTATAACCTCTGCCTGCTGTTGCTCGGAGGAGAGCAACATTTTTGGAGGGGAGGTGATCCTAAATTTAATCTCAGATCAACAATCACAGGTTCCTTTCCTGTTTTCAAGCACATGGATGCATCCCAAGATTGGAAGTGGGGAGACAAACAGGACATCTTATTCTTCTAACATTTGGCGAAGTTCCGTGCCACTGGCCTACACCCATACTTCTTCAGGATAAACTCAAACTGCCAGCCCTAAGTTATTCAACTCTGTTGTAAGAGCCCAAGACTACCTTTATTAGTATTTCTAGGGTAAAATTGGAAGCTCAAGCTCAGAGTAAATGAAAAAGTTCAAGGATTCTTTCTAAGTGCCTTAGAAAAACCAAAATCGTTTATAAACCTGCAAGAAATAGAGCTAAACAAGACATTTTCACTGAGAGACCAGAATGTAGCTTGCTTGCCTTTCATAACCCAAGTAAAGGCAAAGAAGTATGTGAAAGAGACACATGGAGAGTGGGGGATGTTAATAGAAAAGTAAGATGAGCAAGATAGCTCTTGCCTAGAATCCCCATCCCAACACTAACCGAGGAGGCTGAAGTGAGAGGACCAACAAGAAGCCAGCCTGGACTACTCAGACCCCAGCTCTAAAACTAGGTCAAAATAAAATGACACAATCTGCTCATTCATTCATTTATTCGCTTTTTTTAAAATTTATTTATTTATTTTTAATATTATGTATGCGAGTACCCTGTCACTGTCTTCAGACACACCAGAAGAGGGCATCAGATCTCATTACAGATGGTTGTGAGCCACCATGTGGTTGCTGGGAATTGACTCAAGACCTCTAGAAGAGCAGTCAGTGCTCTTAATCAATGAGCCATCTCTCCAGCTTTCATTTATTTGCTTTAAGGACAATTTGCTTGTAAGGATTTCAGAGCTGGGCATGGTGGCACATGCCTTTAATCCTAGCATTTGGGGAGCAGAGACAGGTGGATCACCATAAGTTTGAAGCTGGCCTGGTCTACATAGTGAGTTCCAGGCCAGTTAGGGATACATAGAAAAGAAAACCATTTCTTCAGATAATGATCAAACCTTTTGCCTTTAAGAAGAAGAATTTTGATTCCAGGTTTGACTTTGTCTGCAATTAGAAAGTTTACATTGGTAAGAAAAAAATAGCTATGATTATAAATTAAGAGATAAGGTGTGCAAAGATTGAAATTTCTAAGCTGAACTTCACTTTGGGAATGAACTGTCACCTAGCTGGCTGTTCTTACACTCCAGCTTGTGTTGGGGCTTTGAGGGTGTTAGTTTAACCTGTTCCCTGAAGTTCAGAGAGCTTCTGTAATGGCTATAGGTAGGCTACTTGGATCTGATTGAAACTGCAGTAAGAATTGCAGAACTTGGCTAGAGAGACAGCTCAGCGATTCGGAGTGCTTGCCCTGCTTCTTCAGAGAACCAAAGTTTGGTTTCCAGGACCCAAACCAGGAGACTCACAACCACCTGTAACTCCAGCTCCAGGGGGTCCAGCATTCTCTCCCAGGCCCTACAAGCATCTGTATGCATGTGCACATATACACATAAGTAAAATTAAAGATAAATATTTAAGGATTGTAGAACTTGATTCTAGTAGTTCTCACGGTCCTGTGCTTTGGGCTTCTTTCATAGACAGCCTTGGATTCATTCTTGTGTGCCTCTACCCAAATCAGAACTCTTGCCGGTTTAATCCAATGTCTACTACTTTACAACCTTAATCTACTCGTTGGCGTTTTTTGGAATCTAACCCATGGTCTAAATGACTTTAGAGCTTTTGAGAATAGATCAAGAAGCTCTCCTGGCAGAATGAGGACGTACAGGAGTCACATTTCTGCTTTTACCTTCTCTTAAAACAAGGCCTAAAAAGAGATTGGCTCCTAGGAATTTGTTGTATTTTTAAAGTCCAGGAATAATTTGTCCTACTAGAGGATTTCGAGTTCTAGGAGTCATAAGAGTGGTAGTAATATTCAAAGCTTTCCATTTCTGTCAAGATTACCAGTGCTGAAGTGCATGTTGTTGCCCACAGGGGCTTTTGCCTAGGGACTGGAACACTGTCTATCAAGAGAGGAAGCTGACATACTTGCCCTGTGTGGGGTTCCTGTTCACATCCTCTTGACAGTGGATAATGCCCCATCATCTCCAGGGAACCAACAAGGAGCCTTTAACTAGGACACAGCAGTTCAGTTTGAGCCCAGCTCTGCTCCCGTGAATCCTCCTCACCCAGCAGATGGTCAGAGAAAGAATATAGAAGGAGAACTGTCTGCAGCTCAGCATTGGACTAGAGATTAATTAGGACTGGACGGAAAGTTAACTGCTCTTTTCTGTGGAGAGTTTCATATTTCTGCTATATTTTTTATTGTGCCCAGATACTGTCAGATGAGCCAGATAGCTAGCTCTGTTTCATCAGGATTATCTCTGAGAATCCCCCATAATTGATTGATCAACAGGCTTTGAAATGGAAGGCAATATTTAAACTTAAGGTAGAAGATAATTTTGGCATTAATTAAGAATGAAGAAAGCTGGGCTAGAGAGATGGGTCAGTGGTTAAGAGCATTGACTGCTCTTCCAAAGGCCCTGAGTTCAAATCCCAGCAACCACATAGTGGCTCACAACCATCCGTAATGAGATCTGATGCCCTCTTCTGGTTTGTCTGAAGACAGCTACAGTGTGCTTACATATAACCATAAACTTAAAAAAAAATCTTTAAAAGAAAAAAAAAAGAATGAAGAAAGTTGCAGGTAAATTGCACTCCTGCAGCTAACAGAAAGGGCCATTTCTGCCTGAGTCTCAGATGCTATATATCACACTTAGAGTCTGTGCCATTAAAAACCTGTCACTCGAAGCCATTCCCCTAGGATCTGTTGACTAGGTTGTGTGGTACTTTAAAAACACATCTGAATCATCATTCCTCAGAGAACGGAGATGGTTGGCGTCACTGCTTGGTCCTAACTTGGACCAGCCTGCAAATAATCTCTCCAAAAGCTAAATGCAGAAAAAGAATAAAAAGAGAAATTATTCTCCAGAGACTTGGAAAGGTCACTTGTGACGTCATAGGAGAGTAAATGAGATAATCTGGAAGGTGAGCCCTGTAGTGCTCACTTGGTTTTGGTTTGGTTTGTGGTGGTGCCTCTTTTGGTTACCTGTGGTGAGGGGTGTGGTAAGAGGCCTCATCTGCCAGAGTTCAGACTGAGTTCATTTCAGACCTTTTTATAGTGCTTTTAAATACACTGGAACACAGTTAGATATTAATTTAGTCTGTTCTTCTCCAGCTGTGCCACCATAAAGAGACTGCAGCCACTGCAGCAGGCTTCCTATACCAGGGAAAGAAAGTAATTGCTGGGTACAGGCTGACGCTGACAGGCTACTCTTTCCCCAGCAGCCCCTGAAAGTAACTTTAAAAAACATTATTATTGTTATTAAGCATTTTTAGCTCACTTTTGTGTTTCAGAGAGCCTTATAATAATCATTTCTATTTACTCTTCCTATTGATGTCCTGAGAAGGAAGTAGGTTCATAGTGTTATGGCCACATGTTGCACGTTGTATATGCAGAGCAGCAGGCAGCCCCTCTCCTTGTACCATCTGTGATCTGCTTTGGGCAGTCTTAGGGCTGAAGCTGAAGCAGGCATTCTGTTCCTTTGTTCAATTAATCCATTTAAAAAAAAATTTTTTTTATTTGGGAGTGTAGGTATTGTGAGTTTTATATTCTTTTTTTAAACTATCAATTTTATATCATGTGCATTTACATGGGTGAAATGAACATTAAATATTACTGCTTATGAGTTTTGTGTCTTATGCCTTTTTAAGGCATGGTCTTGCTATGTAGCCCAAGCTGGCCTCTGGCCTGGGATCCTTCTGCTCCCACCTTTTGAGGAGCAGGATTATAGGCGTGTTCCATTATATCTGTTTTTGACATTTTGAAAAGGGATCTTGCTATCTTTCTATTCAGTCTATAGAGGCCTCATACTTACCATCCTCCTGCCTCAGTACCCCAAGTCCTGGGATTATAAGCACATGCCAACATATGTGGCCACAGAGATAACTTCTGTTTTTATTTGTATCTATTCTTTATGACAGTTTCAACTCACTCAACTTTAAGAACCATCAATTGCCCTTGCTAAGGATACTTGACTTCTGTTGTTAGTTTGGTTTTTTTGAGACAGGGTCTTTCTATGTAGCCTTAGTTGTTCTGGAACTTGCTATGTTGGCCAATCCCTGCCTCTCTCTCCTGAACTTTAGGATTAAAGGTATTTATCACCATGTCTTGCACTAAGGATACTTAAAGCTAAAGACTATACAATGGAAGTTACTTAGGAGCTAGAAACAAGCAGATCTTTCTGAGTTCAAGATCAATAAGTCTCAGGCCAGGCAAGGTTATACAGTGAGAGACTGCCTTAAAGACAGACGATAGATAGATAGATAGATAGATAGATAGATAGATAGATAGATAGATAGATAGATAGATGGATGCACACCTTTTCTCCTTTAGTCAGAGGTAAAGGAAGATACATATTTTCATATTAAAACATATGTATGTATTACGAAATTTATTCAATAGAGCTTCAAAGGAATTTCATCCTTATCATAGGCTAATTCATATTAAAATAATTCTGACCTTATTTTCTTCCAGTAAGCATGCATACTTTCCCCCTCTGTTAAGAAACATACACAAAGCCGGGCGGTGGTGGTGCACGCCTTTAATCCCAGCACTTGGGAGGCAGAGGCAGGAGGATTTCTGAGTTCGAGGCCAGCCTGGTCTACAGAGCAAGTTCCAGGACAGCCAGAGCTACACAGAGAAACCCTGTCTCAAAAAACCAAAAAAAAAAAAAAAAAAAAAAAAAGAAACATACACAGGAAACTGAGAAGTGCTGGAATTGTAGAACCTTTAAACTAAGTTCATATCTTGTCTAAGTCCAAAGCCTTTGGTAGAGGGGTAGAAATTAGTTCAGAAGTTGAAAGTCCTTGCTGTTCTTGTGGAGGACCTGAGTTCAGTTTCCAGCATCCACATCTGGCAGCTTACACCTGCATCTCATAAGTGACCTGTAACTCCCACTCCAGGAGATTGATGTCCTTCCTGCCTCTGTGGGCACCTGTTCTAATGTAGCGCACAGGCACGCGAGCACACACACTTGTTAAATCATGATAATTTTTATAAGCATTCTTATGTAGCACCTACTCAACACTCCTATAGATATGGGTTCTAAGAAACCCATAGTAAACAAAAGACAAAAATTCCATCAAATAATTCATGTTTTCCTTAGAGGACAATCAAGCCAACAAATAAATGTTAAAAAGAAAAATAAAAAGCATGTGGGACAAGAAAGAGGACAGTGGAAAAAAATCAGCTAAAGCAAGGATCTATCTGTGGCTCCTGGGGCTGTAGAGGGATGATGTTACTATTATAATACTTGGTCTAGAAGACCTGCCCACCTAAGATCAACCATAATTAAAACAGAGCCAAGAGGAGACAGTAAACCAAGCAGAAGTCAAGAGGAAGAGCATCCCACAGAAGAAACAGCAAGGGCAAAAGCACAGAATTAGATATGTGCCCTGTGCAAAGAACAACCCTGTGTCTGGGACTGCCAGGAGGAGCCATCCCATGATGAATGGGGAGCAGATTATAGGCAGTTGTATTCTGAATGAGATGGGACCATTGAAGATTTGAGCAAAGAAGTACTTGCCAGCCAGTGTATGTTTTAATATCCTTCTGCCTACTGTGTTGAGAGTAAACTGGAGAAGCTAATTAAACGTGTGAAGGGGAGTTGCAGGCGATGAGTGGAGACACATGCAGAAATAGGAAAATGTGAAAAGGTTCTGTATTCCATTTATTGAGTTTGAAATGATAGCAGGGGCTGGAGAAGAAAAGGTCAGTGGTGAAGAGTGAGGTCTGCTCTTTCAGAAAACCCAGTTTGATTCCCAACACCCAGGTTAAGTGGCTTACAACCTCCTGTAACTCCAGCTCCAGGGAACTGGAATGTCTTTGACCATTATGAGCATGAGCACAAATGTGAACAAAATCGTAGATACACATATGTACATAAATTTTTAAATTATCTTTAAAAACAATGATAACATGAAGGTGGGCTTGAGAGTGATCCCTGCACTTGGAAGGCAAGAGATAAGAGGGCAGAGCAAGCTCCAGGCTAACCTGGGCTACATAATTAACCCACACACACACCATCAATTTAAAGGTTTTGTTTTTATTTTGTTTAAATTATAATGGATTATACCTGTCTCTATAGGAGTCAGAGGTAGAAGGATCTGAACCACACAGCAAGATTCTGTTGTTAAAACAGTGACGGCCTGGGGTATAGCCCCATCTTAGAGCACTTGCCTAGCCTGTGAAAGGCCCTAGATTCAATATCCAGCACCCCAAAGAAAAGGAAGTGGAAGAAGATAGGGGCTCCACAGTTAAGAGTATTCATTGCTCTTGAAGCAGCACAGTTTCCAGCACTCGCATGGTGACTCACAACAATTTGTAACTCCAGGTCCAGGGGAGCCAACTCCCTCTCCTGACTTCTGCAAGCACCAGACATTAACATGGAGCACAGACATTCGTGCAGGTGAATAATCTCAAAGAGGGGACAGGTTCTGTTTACATTCAAAGATAGTTGGCATATCCATGGGCATTTAGCTTGCTTTTTTTGTTTGTTTGATTGATTGATTGATTGATTGATTGATTGATTGATTGATTGATTTTGGTTTGTTTGTTTTGAGACAGGCTCTCACTATATAGTCTTGGCTGGCATGAAACTCACTATGTGAACCAGGCTGACCTCAAATCAGAGATTTATCTGCCTCTGCCTCCCAGGTGCTGGGATTAAAGGTGTGTCCCAGCATGCCTGACTAGTATCTTTCATCCATTAGGATATAGTCTACTACCTTAAAGTGCTAGATAATATTTTGGTTCTGATTTCAAACTGAAAAAACCACCACCATCTAATCTGGACCCCCACCCCTACCCTCCACCCTGGGCCTCATTGGGAGTGTGTGTTCCTGAGTTTGTTCCGGATGTGAATGAAGTGCATAAAGGAATGACCTAGTAAACAGACCGGTGCTGTGGTCCATCTGTGTTCTGCCCTTCCCTTAAGCCCATCCAACAAAGATTGATGGACCCAGGCCATGTGCTGGTCAAAGTGTACTCTCAGTTCACTGTATCAGTAGTGGCCCTGTGTAAATAAGTTTGTATTCTACACTGTAATAGTAGTGTGTGCATTGAGTGCTGTGAGGGGGCTTTTAGGGTTTTCTGAAAATTTAAGACTGAGCAAATCTTACAGTTAAATTAAAGCTTAAGGAAAAGAATGTATCAAGCAGAAAGAACAGAATGTGAAAAATGCAGAGCTGTGAGTTTCAGTACTGGGGGACAAGAACTAATTTGGATATGGTAGAAATAAAGAAAGTAGATGGGGGAGGTAGACAGGGCAGATGCCAGAGAACACTGACTTCTGAGATGAACACAGTTTTGCCCCATGGTAAGAGTTTGAAAACTGCAAAACACAGATTTTGAAATCTAATATAAAAGAGATTAAAACATTTCCCCTGAAAGTTACCTGTGCAGTTGCTCCTAAAAGATGCTCTCTTACCAAGCCACCATTGAAAGAAACATTTACCTTAAGCAAACAGTTTGCCAGTAAGCTTAGTAAGCTTTTTAAAATTCTGATCCCTATATAGCATAATAGTAATAATAAAATCTTGGGTACTCCAATGTGGTTATCCTTAATTACTTAAAAAAAAAATCAAAACAGGAGATGGAGATAGTGAAAGTGGTTTCTTACTGTCATGTGTTCACCATAGTGCTTGAGAGTTAGCTTTTTGTGTGCTTAGCAAATATGAACTCATCTGTATGACAGCCCCGTGAATAATGCCTCTGATCTCTTTGTGGACAGGAAATTAATTTGAATACTATTTGCCTCTAAGTCACACAGCAAGCAGATGTCAAAGTTAGAATTTGACATCAATAGTTCTGGTTCTGCCAGCACTGTCTGCCCTCTTTGATTAAAGACAGAAAACTTCACATTCTAGAGCAGACATTGTGGGGCGGTCTTCAGGGAAGAGGAGAACCCTGTAACATGTGTCATAGTGTCCGGGAGTTCCTGCCTTTTTTATGAAGTCCAGACTTTAGCCAGCTAAACTGCAGGAACATTTCATGAACTTTCATTG
Organism: Tokudaia tokunoshimensis; assembly: GCA_036184795.1. Taxonomy (NCBI): domain Eukaryota; kingdom Metazoa; phylum Chordata; class Mammalia; order Rodentia; family Muridae; genus Tokudaia; species Tokudaia tokunoshimensis. Next base: position 38,466,485 of record BTHU01000010.1, on the reverse strand, counting down.
CTGTCAGACTATGATAGAATAGGCATCTCAGAAAGACAAGTGTTTATGGACTCACTCAGGCTTCCTAGAAGGCACTGCTGTAAATTAGTGGCCATTCTAGATGCTGTTTCCAGATGGAGAGGTTGTAATTCTTTCATATAGAGTGGACCCCTGGTGTCCATTGTGAAAAACCTGGATGGTTCTGATAAAAGCTTTTGGTTAAGAGCCACCATCCCTGTGGAGATAAGCATCTTATTTTCTCTATTTTTAGTTTTATCACAAAAGCTTGGAATGTAGTGAGCACCAGTAAATGTTTAAACTGAAGGCTGTTGTGAGATCTAACTGCTTTATATTCAGAATCGGGGTAATGATAGTCATTAGTATTCACAAAACCCTTGGGGGATGGTGACCAGACCAGCCAGACCAGCCGGCTCCATTTCCCCAGTTCTCACTTGGAAATGTCCTTTACAGAGCCAGGCACTGTCTTGAGACCTAACTTGAAGTAAGAGTTTCCTTTTCTCTAATTCTTCTGCTGAGAATCAGGTGAATTAGCTCTCTTCCAGAAGCCCACAGCTGGTTCATCTCTCTGGAAGCCGCGCTTCAGCAGTGCTGTGGGGGAGCCTCACATCCCTTTCCTGACATTACTCACCCCGCTTAACCTACCAGCATGTTCTCTCTGAGAATCGATCTGTGTGCTATAGGTCAGGAACTTCTGTGCTTGGGAATTGGAAGGCTAAAAGCACAGCTTAACAAGAAAGTAGTTGAAGGGATTCTTCGAGATCAGAGAGACTGTTATGACGGAGGCACACCCAGGAAATGGGGAGGAAGCAAAGGTGTTAGTTACCTTCAGAACAGTGAGCTGGCGGGAAATGTGGGGACTGCACAGGAGTTTCCTGGATCACACAGCCAGTTTTGATGAAGAGACGGGTACATTTGGATAGGAAAGAAGGGAGGATGGAGGATAAGTGCCTCCCTCTGCCCACATCAGAGAAGCTTTGTGAAGTAGATGGGTATTAAGACAGAGAGCCACAACCAGACAGTGCAGAACAAGAGACTTTGGAGCATTGGCCCTAAATGAGATGTCTCCATCAAATCCCTCCCCTCAAGGATCAGGCCTCTGTGGAACAGGAGGCAGAATTGTAAGATTCAGCGCTAGTGGATGGCTAAGGAAATGGTGTCTTTTACACACCACAGGACTGGCGCATGTATGGACTCAACAGGATGTGGCATCATGCACAAGACCTGCACAGGCTCAAGCCATTACAGGTCCCAGCTCTTGAGGGTAAATGGACCAGAGTTCTAGCCAAAAGGCTATCTGCAAAGGGGGAAATTAGTTTTCTCCAGCGGAGTGCCATTGGATATATCAGCCCACACTCCAAGGCAGGCCCATGCTCAGGCGTAGTCAGTAGACATAGAACTCTGGTATTTTTGTGGGCTTTTATTTCATTTTGCTTTGTTTTGGCTTTTTTAGTATAAATGGGTGGGTGGGGCCTTTTTGGTCTTTTGCTTATTTGTTTTGATTTTCATTTTTGTGGGTTTTTGTGTTTCTTGGCTTTTTGTTTTATTTTTATTTTTGTTTCTTGTTTTGTTGTTTTTGTTTTGTTTTGTTTTGAAAGAGAAAGAAAGAAGTTGGGTAGGTAGGGGGGTTGGAAGACTACTAGATACACACTTTTTTTGGCTTTTAAGGCAAGATCTCTGTAGCACTGGCTGGCTTGAACTCACAACATCCCTCTACATCAGCACCCTGAGTGCATCAGCTACCTCTACAACTTTCTTTTACTTTTTAAGAGCAAAGTGAGAAGGAAATAGGCTTGGATGGTGATCATAGGCCTTGCCCAAAGGAACACTTTCATGCAGTGTAGGGAACATGGCGAGGACGTCACTGGTGGCTGAGAGCAGTGGAGTGTTGGAGGAGCAGCTCCATCTCTTCCCACTTCCATGCTCCGGAACCTGCTGTAGGACTCAGCCTGTTCCCCATGTGGTCATTAGTGTTGTCTCCCAAATGAAAGTAGCTGCTGTAGCCTGTTTAAAGCGTGGTCTTGCCACACCATGGTAAGACCATAACCCAGAAGTTTGTATTGTGAGAAGAAAACTCATTTATTGCCTTTAAAACTTGTCCTTATAAACCACCAGGTTTATCAGTGCTTGAGCCAGTACACTTTCTTTGTGATAGGACCTGGGAAATAGGTTTATCAAAACCATCTCTTAGAAATTTGAGGCATCAGTGGCCTCTAATTTTTGTGTGGGGGGGAAAAAACATAATCAAGATTGATTTGAAAACAGACAAATTTGAGTTTGAATCCTGGCGTAATCTTTTATAACCTGGCTGTTCCTTTTCCTTTCTTAGTTTCCTTATCTATAAAACAAGAAGGGGATGATACCTATTTTGTTAGAATAGTTGTGAAAAAGAATAGAAATGTCATTGTGGAGGAGGGCTGGAGGACCTGAATTCCATCCTCAGAACCTGTGTAGAAACTCAAAGTGTTGTGGCACATGCATCACCAAAGTGGAGCCAGCCTGCCAGCGTGACCTAGTTGGTGGGCTCTAGACCAATGAAAGAGTCTGTCTCGAAGGAGGTAGACGGTGTTCTGAGTATGATACCCAAAAGTTGCCCTCTGACCTCTGCATAGTCATCATAGTTTCCATGTGCACTCAGAAGCACTCAAGAATTTTAAGTAGTTTTTTAAAGTTGAAAAGACAACTATAGAGATTATCCTTTGTCTAGAGCAGCAGTTCTCAATCTTCCTAATGCTGCAACCCTTTAACATAGTTCCTCATGACCTCAACCGTAAAAATCTTTTCATTGCTACTCCAGAATTGGTGTTTTGCTACTGTTATGAATAAAACCCTGTAAAGGGTCATTCAGCCTCCAAAGGGTGTGGAGACCTACAGGTTGAGGATCACTGGTCTAGGTGTGCCATAGATAGTCTTCCTGGAGAAAGATTTCTTACAAGTGGTCACAGTTAGATGTTGGTGAGTAGGGAGGGACGTACTCTGCAGTCTATCCTGTGTTGATTGGGAGGCCTGCACTGACTGACATAGATATACACCTGTTCTCTCCTACCTGACTCCTCGTTGATGTCTGCATTTTTCCATTTTGCTTTCCTGCCAGGTGGCTGTTAAAAACAATATTGATGTCTTCTACTTCAGCTGCCTCATCCCACTCAATGTGCTTTTTGTAGAAGATGGCAAAATGGGTAAGTGTGTCCTCCTGTCCTGCTAAATATACCTGTGGCCATCATCTCAGTGGCAGGCTCAGCATAGCCCTAGAAGTACAGACCATTTTGAAATTTTAAAATAAGAGTAATCTATTCTAGTGCCCCAATAAATAGTTGATCATTGGTCACTTGCCGGTCGCTGTTCTTACTCTGCCACCCCAAATCTCAGTACCACTTACTTACCTGACTCACTCAAACACCTCGCCTGCACACAAGGGGAGAGGGTGGAGACAGCTTTAATTTGGCTTTGCCATGTATTATCTGAGTGGTTATGGGCAAGATAACTTTAGACTTCGTGTTTTTGTTTCTACATTTACAAAACGGAAGTCATTTTTATAATGAATTAGTGAGATGGTGTGTACATTTAGCACTTATTCTACACTAAGTTCATACTAAGATAAGTATCAATAATTTGTAGTAACCATTAGTCTCCTATCCTGCCCCAAGGTAGCTGTTGACTTTTCCCTTTCCTTACTTAAGAAACCACCATCTAGCCAGAATACCTTTACTCCCAGCACTCGAGGCAAAGGCAGGCGGATCCGAGGACAGCCTGGTGTACAGAGTAAGTTCCAGGACAGCCAGGGCTACACAGAGAAACCCTGTCTCAAAAGAAAAAGAAAAGAAAAAAGGAAGGGAGGAAGGAATATCACAAGATGTGCCCAAAGTCATCCATAGGAATATAAAGAGTCAAAACTAAACTCTTAATGGCAAACCTTCTCCAGTGTGTATTAGCTCAATCAAGAAGGGCCCAATGTACATCTGCTGTGCACCCAAACACTTTGCTCCCCTCCTAGCCTGCTCCTAGCATGTCAAAGGAAAACTAGTGGAAGGCATCAGGAGACAGAATACTGATGTATCACCTTTCTCCCCTTCCCATATAGAACGCCAGGTCTTCCTTGCAACATGGAAGGATATTCCCAATGAAAATGAACTCCAGTTTCAGATTAAGGAATGTCACTTAAATGCTGGTAAGTAATAACTGCATTCATTTTCATCTTTGTAAGTGAAATTAAACATTTAAAGTTTTTCTTTCCTGTGCCTACTTCTTTCCACATTTAACATGATTGTGGTAGATCACATATTAAATGCATTACTTTGCAAATCTCTCTAAAGCACACACCTGTAATCTAACAACTCAGGAGGCTGAGGCATGAGAATTACAAGTTCCAGGCCAATTTTGCCTATATAATGAGCCCATCTTTTTTAAACACACACACACACAATGGTACATGCCTTCAATTCCAACACTTGAGCCAGAGGCAGGCCGATCTCTGTGAGTTCAAATCCAGCTTTGATGTCTGCATAGCAAGTCCCAGGCTAACAAGCACTATACATTGAGACCTTTTCTCTCTCAATACAAAGGAAAACAAAAAACAAGAAATGGGATATTTTGGCGTAAGGCACTAAATTACTTACAGGCTACAATAACTAATAAATTCTAAAAAACTAAATGAATTCTTAAACTAATAAATTCTTAAAAACGAAAATGAACAAGTAAATAAACTATCCTTACTGGCACAAAAACCTTGGTTTGCTCTCAACATCACAAAATGTAGAAAAATATGAAACAGCCATAAGCCTGTGTACCCTACTAGTCCTTCAGTAGAAGTAGCTGTCATTCATATTACTTAAATATCCTCAGCATCAAGTAATTGAAGTGATAATTGAGAATAGTCACCCTCCTAAGACCTGAAATTTCATCTCTTGTATCAGCATTTGGCATTGGAGGAAATCCTATAGTTAGAATTCCATTTATCAATAAAGTACATATCATGATTGATTAGAGCCTAGTTGATAACCTTTATTGTTACTCCCTTTTGTCAGCTTTCATATAATACTAACCTTTTTAATTAGCATTAATTCCTAAACTGTTTGGTAATTAATTTTGTAGCTGTAGTAAAATATAAAAAGGTAACCCAAGAGGAAAGACAGCAGCAGCTAACCTTCAGTCTCTTTCCCTTCCTCATTTACCCCTGAGCCTCCCCCCAACCCTAACCCCAAACAGTGGTGGGCCTTCTTATGGGTTTTCCGAGGACCACCATTCTCCACTGCGGCTGGAGCAGAGCACTGGAGAAAGGACGCAGTATGCAGTGCAGAAAGAAGAAGAGTTCTCATGTCTTCCCACCCCAACTTCCTATACTTTTAGTTTTTTTGGGTCTCTGTGTTGTATTTCTCTTCTGTATTCAGTCAGACCTGTGCATGTAGGGCTTTTGAAATCCAACTGGACAGTTATCAGTATCTTCCTATGCTAACTCTTAAATGTGCTAACCCAGCCAGGCCTCCGAGACATTTAGGAGGCTAAATGCTTGCTTGAAGCCCCAGACATAAAAGACAGACTGGCATCTTTTGAGGATAGATACTTTAGACAGAGCCTGCCTGTAGATAGGGTTGCCTCACATCTCCACTCATGGAAAGGGGTTTGAGAAGAGACTCTTACAGTTTCTGTTACTATTAATGAGCTGATTGTCCTCATCTTGTGGGTTTGAAATGGCCAGTAGTGCTGTCTGTCCCTTCCTCTGAAGTTCACTGGTCTGGTGAGCACAGCTTTCCACAGAACGGACCATTGCTCTGGAATTGGGACGACTCTGCCGTAGTGTCTGTGTGCTGGTGGCTAAATCCAGTGTGCCCCATGAGAGAGTCAACCTTGTACCCCATTTTATTGGAGATTTGCCCTGGGCTAACCACCATCCTGTGCCAGTTGATCCAGTAGTGCATACCGGAGAATACCTGTTAGTTAATAAAAGGTGGGGAAGTTTCCCTGTAGTGATTAAAGTTAGAAAATACAGCATATAACCTGCCTGTGCATCCACACACTGAAAGCTCTAGAAATCCCACATTAGAAAAACCTGTCTGACTCAGTGGTAAATGAACTTACTGGCTTGTAGATCACAAGTGCTTGCTGTTAACACCCAGTGAAACAACGCTATTCCTTTCCTACAGAGAGTAGGAAATAGCCAGAGTAATTGGGAAATAGTTTTGGTTTCAGGGATCCTGTGTGAAAAGGACAAAAAACGGAATTTGGTTGACCAAAGACTTTATCTAGGTTGCCAAAATACTAGAAAAAAAGGAATTCTTACTGTGCCAAAGCATGTGACCTTCCTCCCAGAGATGCCATTTCCTCTGATGTAGTCCTCACAGGTGACTCGGTTTTGAAAACCACCATAGTTTCCTCGTGGCACACATTGTGGCAATGGGGCACATGGAGCATAAAAAACAGCCAGTTTGTCTTCTCTAGATAACCAAGCCCGTTCTTCATGCTAAACCACTGCTAGTTTTGCTACTTTCTTTGACTAGTCCTTTCTAACTCTTCCTTGTCTCCACCCTGAGGTATGGAATGCCTTGGCCTTTACATCTCCTCCCAGTCTTGAGGACTCTATTAACAGGAGCCTTTGCAGGTTTAGTGCCTTCTGATTCAACACCCTGTGTCTAGCTGAGAGCTAAAAATACCATCCTTTCCAGCTGATCTTCCCTAATCACAATAGCACCAACACTTAAAATAGCTCTTCTGTGCTAGCAAAGACATTTGACAGATGGAAGGAACACTCTGGGCTTCAGGAAGTCACAGCCTTAAAGGACTCACCAACATAGCAGTGAGCTTTTCTGTTTGTTCTCTGAGCTTTCTAGAGAAGGAAAAAACTCTGCAAGTCTTAATAATTTTACCAAAATAAACATGTGTATGGTGTGGGTGTTGATGGTGCTGCTGTTTGTCATGAATACTAGAAAGGCACCAATAAGACTCCTGCTTCCCAGCAGCAAACACTTGTAAAGGTGTCTTGTGGTGGTGGTGGTGGTGGTGGTGGTGGTGGTGGTGGTGGTGGTGGTGGTGGTGGTGGTTTTGTTTGGGTTTTTTGTTGTTTTATTTTGTTTTTAGTCAAGGTCTCACTGTGTAGCCCTGGCTGTCCTATAGACTAGGCTAGCCTCTAACTCACAGAAACTTCTGCCTTCTGAATGATAGGATTAAAGGTCTGCCACCATACCTGGGCCTCTTTAAAATCTGACTTACCTTTTAGCTACGTTTGGGAGTATTATGGTATTATTGAAATACCACCTTAAGTTCACAAGAGACAGATACATATCCATCTATATCTAAAATGAGGTACTGTGGCAAGCACTTTTACAAGCCTGTTGTTTGTTTACTATACTCAAAAAGCTCAGACACCTGCTACAGTTCCATACTTGTTTGGCACTATTGTAAAAAGAGTTATTTCTTTAGGCATGGGCAATAACTGAGAATGAGTTAGATTTCAGTTTTATTGTGGCTTTCCCTTGCTTTGGTACTCTTCAAAAATGGAAGATTCCTAAGTAGCACTTAACTGTAGCTCTTTACCCCAAATTATCTTTTCAGTAATTTTCAGCAGTATTTTTCTGAAATGCCCTTTAGAGATTAGCAGTTTTAAACTTGCTAATCAATGCCTCCAAAGAACCCAGATTCCCAGATTACAGAGCCAGGTTTGTGGGAGGAAGAAAGTGAATGAGAAGAAGTCACATCTCAAAGTACAACCATATTTGACCATTATCCTACTTTGGAACAGGTCTCAGTATCTTCCCCCTGAGCTAGCATCATTTGTAGCCACTGAAGCATCTGTTATCACACATTCTCAGAATCTCACAACTTCGAGAGACTGTCCTGTATGCCAGGAGCTCAAGTATGTAAAACAAACTAACAATGATGTTTTATTAGGAAGTCTGTTCCAATGTGCCTGGACACTACCTAACATCTGGCTCTCACTACATCTTTTCTTGCCTCAGCCTCCTGGGTAGAGGTTGTAGGTACGCATCACCAGGATTTGCCATCCCTAATTGCTACACCTAGAGTAAATATTCTATAGCCCTTAAAACATCAAACTCAAACCTAAAACTATAAAATGTATAAGGCTCAGGTCCTTGTCTGATATATTCAAGGCACTGGGTTCAGTGTGTTACACTGCAAAAATTAAATTTAAAAATAGGTCCGATGTGGTGATAAATAATAACAGGCTTAAAACAAATAAATAAAAATAAAAAATATAAAAAATAACATACTTTGCTATAGAACCCTCCTTCCATTGAACCTTCTGACAGAAATCACAGTACATCCATTCAGCACAAGCAGCCCTGTTCCTTCCCTATCATCTGTTACACAAATGGTGAAATCATAAGTCTGTAGGCATCTGGGCCTCGATATATGGATAAAACACGCGTGCCTTTGCAACAGAAGACTGTTCAACAAAGGCACCTGCCCTGCATGATTTCTGCAGCTTTGGAAAATAGGCAAGCACCTTGAAAGTTAGGAAAAGCTTTTGCAACTTAAAGCAACTCCCTGTGTGTTAAAGACAGCCCTTTCAAAAAGCATTAGCCAGACTCCAGCTGGAAATGTTGCTTAGCAACCCATTAAGTTGCAAGAGCACTTCACTGTAGGAACCAGAGTGACAGCAAGAGCTGTCTGCCCCCCCAAGAGATGACTGACAGCCAAGAACTATCTACTCCCCCAACCCCCATGAGATGATTGCAGAGTTTATTGAGGCTCCCTCCTCTGGCAATGTTGCATAGAGGCACTTTGTGGGTGTGGGATAAAACCACCTTTCTCTGTTTTACGGGTATGATGTTTTGCCTGCATATAAGTCTGTGCACCACATGCATGCCTTATGTCCTTAGAGGCCAGCAGTTCTCAACCTGTGAGTTGCAACCCCTTTGGGAGTTGAATGACCCTTTCACAAAGGTCATATATCAGGTATCCTGCACAGATATTTAAATTATGATTCATAAGGGCAGCAAAATTTGTTATGAAGTAACAACAAAATAAATGGTCAGGCAGTGCTGGCTCATGTCTTTAGTCCCAGTACTCCAGAGGCTGAGGCAGGTGGATCTCTGAGTTTCATGGTTGGGACATTACTACAACATGAGGAACTGTACTAGAAGGTCCCAGCATTACAAAGGTTGAGAAGCACTGCCCTAGACAGTTGTGAGCTGGGAGTCGAAGCCAGGTCCTCTGGCAGAGCAGTCAGTGCTCTTCACTGCTGAGCCATCTCTCCAGCCCCTAAGTTGTGACTACCTTGATATAAATGAAAAGGCAAAAAATAAAATAAATAAATAAATAATAACTAACTGTGATTAAAAATACTTAATGAATGAGACCTTAGTACTGCCATCCCAGCGCTGCCTGACTTGGGATGCTGACCACAGACACCTGGGAAAGTGAAAAAGCCAGTGATAAAAACCTGAGGTTGCCTGTGCAGAGACCATGGGGTGAAGGCCATCATGCTTCCCTTCCTAGAGACCACGCCAGAATATACTTTTTTGTGAGAGTTTAGTTCTGGATTAGGCTGAGTAATTTGAGTTCTTATCTGAAGCTAATTAATAAGGAACTAACAAAGAAGCTGTGTTTATCATCATCTCTAGTCCTTTTTTTTTTTAAGACAGAGTTTCTCTGTGTAGCCCTGGGTGTCCTGGAACTCATTCTGTAGACCAGGCTGGCCTCAGATTCAGAGATCCCTCCTGCCCCTGCCCCCGCCCCCGCCCCGCCCCCTGAGTACTGGGATTAAAGACGCTAGCACACCTGGCATATCATCTCCATTCTTAAAAGTTTGTCTCTGACACTGCAACATCTCAGACAGAGAAATGACCTTTAATTGATTCTAGAGCATCATGTCTCTTTGATGCTGTCATCACAAAAGCACTGGCCTGTTCTTTCCCTGAGCTCAGGAATGCAGAGGCATCACCCCCATGGCAGCTGGGATCTGAGGACGGAACAGTCATTTCATACAGCTTTGGGCCTTTATGTCTTTCATTAAAGCAATTTGTTTCCTTGTGTGTTTTGAAAGCATGGTTTTCTCTAGCATCTAAAGAATTTGTTTGCCTGCCTTAAAAAAAAAATTAAGTATCCAGTTTAATAAATTTGACTTGAAAAGATTTGTGCAGCTCTGTTCTTTTCTAAAGCTGTGAAACCGAGGCCCATGTGGCTCCCAGTGTAGTAGTGCTACTTGGGAAGTGCACATCTAATCATCAGTGTAACTCTCCTGGTTGGGAGCAGTATTCCAGAAATGAGCCTCAACTAGAGTCCCTATGAGGATTCCCACAAATCCATCTTTGTCCCCATCAGAGTATTTGTACCCGTGTACTATTGTGATGCTTTGTACTGTCAGTTTGACAGGGCCTGGAACCTGGAAGGCAAGTCTCTAGACACACCCGAGAGCGATTATCTAAACTAGGTTAGCCTCTGGGTGTCCCTCCCTGTGTGGGATTATCTGGATTCGTTCTTTGAAAGGGGAAGACCCACTTGAACTCTGTGTGGCATCCTTCCTTGGGTGGAGTCCTGACCTGAAGGAACAAGGGAAAACAAGTTAACACTAGCATTTGTCTTGTGCTGCCTGGATGCAGTGTTGAACCTCTGCCCCTCACTCCTGCTGCCATGATTCCCACCATGATGGACTGTACCCCGGGACTGTGAGCCAAAATAACCCTTCCTTTCTTATGTCCCTTTAGCCAGGGAATGTTGTTACTGTAGAGGGAAAAGTAATTAACACAAGAACTTATTTGTTCTTAGTAAACCCTGAGGCCTATCTGTTGCATAACCTCCCTAGGTAACTCTTAAACCAGTGTTAGTGTACCTTACTGTTTTCTGTCTGATAACATGATGGGCAGGCCCTTCATTTTGCCTGTCTGTATCAAAAGAATCTCTGGAAATGTGTGTGTGCTAGAATTCATCAGGGAACTTGAGGATATGTGACAGCTCACGAGAAGGGAAGAGAAGGGAATGTGTTCATCGGAGACCTTAACTGAAAGTCTTAAGTTTCGGATCTCTATTTCTAGACACAGTTTCCAGCAAGTTGCAAAACAACAATGTTTACACTATCGCCAAGAGGAACGTGGAAGGGCAGGACATGCTGTACCAGTCCCTAAAGCTCACTAATGGCATTTGGATCTTGGCAGAGCTGCGGATCCAGCCAGGAAACCCCAATTATACGGTAAGGCCTTTCCCAGAAAGTGTGAGACGGGTTAGAATACAGAGATAAGAACCCATACATTTATTCCTTAGTGTACTACAGAGACCTGGAGAAGTACTTCCGACCAAGATACCCAAAAATAAGCACTCAGTAAGGGAGTCCCATGTTACATTCATGAAATGCCTCCTCTCCTCACTGTGGTCTTCTGACTTACAAGGCATGGTACAGGGGGCAGAAGAGGGTAGACCATCTGGCTCTGACAGTAAGGAGTTCTGCAAACCCTTCGCTTCCCTGACACATAGAGATGCTTCCTCCATGGCATGAATTTGGTATTAGAATAAACTATTCAGAGGAGTGTTTCTAGCTGGGCATCATGGTCATATCTGTAATCCTAGGAAAAGGAAGGTGGATGACTGAATTTGAAGCTAGCCAAAACTTCATAGTTGAGACCCTGCCTCAAAAAAAAGTGTTTCTGGGGCTGAGAGATGGTAAGGGTGCTTGCTGTACAAATATAAGGGCCTATTCAAACCCCCAGTACCCACATAAAAGCAGGGCATAACCACACATGCTGGAAACCCAGCATTGCACTCAGAGGAGGATCACCAAAGCTTGATGAACAGCCAGCCTCACCAGGTTCAGTGAGAGGCCTGTCAGGGTGATGTGATAGAAAGGAAGGAGCAGAGACCCAGCACACTCCCACCAAAAACAAAACAAAAAACCATTTCCTACCTTGATTACATTGGCCCTTGTCCACTTTCCGAGTTCTTAGCCTTAAGGATGTCTAGACCTATACACAACTACTACCACAAAGCCATGATTTGAACAAAATTGAATGGCTTTGCACAGAGAAACCACTGCTTTGCTTGGCAGTAAAGACTGGTCCCTGAGGCCCTGAGCTCTGGTGCTGATGTAAAATGTGATCTCCCCACAAGCCTTGAGATGGGGAAATACCTTATTCTTGTGTTAGGTTGTTTGAAGGAATTGGCAGGGGAAGAAGATTCAGTAGTGACTAGTTCTGAGGAAGGTGAAAAGTCAGACTAGAGAGGCTTTTATTCTGTGACCCCACCCCTTAATTTTGACAGCTGTTGTTTATGCTAGCATGCATACAAGTAGTACCACTCAAACAGAACTTCTTAGTGTTCTCCCTGGTGTACACTGGAATGCCAAGTGTAAGCCTGCTGCAGAGTCCGCAAACTTGGGCTTGCATCTGTGAGATTTCCCTATGAGGTGTACCCCCTCCCTTCTATCTCTGCTACATTTTTGGTTTTCTTTGTTTCAGGTTTCTGAGACAGGGTCTCAAAATGTAGCCCTGGCCATCCTAGAATAACTCTTTCAACCAGGCAGGTGTCAAACAAAAATCCATTTACCTCAGCCTCCCAAGTACTGAAATTAAAATGAGTTCTGGGATTGAAGACTTGTACCACCAAGCCAGACTCATCTCTTGTCTTTTTCAGAGAGTAATAATCTACTCTGTCACTTATCTTAAGTTCCCCAGAACAGGAAAACCCTCTGTACTCTTCCTAAAAGGAGAAGGTCTCACTAAGAAATCCAAGTCTGGTAAAAACAACTCCATTTAGTTACTTTTCTAGACATTTGTGCGTGTTTCTTTTAAATTCACCATTCATTAGTATATATGTTGTCCCATCTTTGCTAAGTTAAAGGAGCATATTAGTCCCGGGTCGTAGACCAGGGAATTGTGGTTAAAAAGATTAGAGAAGGGCCAGTGGAATGGCACAGTAGACAAAGTTACTTGCCACCAAGCCTGATAAACTGATAAAGGAGAGAATTGTCTCCCTCCAACTGTCCTCTAACCACCACAAGTACCGTGGCACATACCCACACAAATAATGAAATTAATGTAACTTTTTTTTTTTGAAGAGTGATTAATGAGACTAGACCCTAGTGACACAGACCTGTGATCCCACCTCTGTGGGATGCTCAAGCAGGAAGATTGAAAATTTCAACTCAGAGATTCGGTCTCAAAGTAAAAATAGGACTGGGGAATATCACTCAGTAGCAGAATGCTTGTCAGCTCCCCCCACCCAGGTTCCACCCTTGGATCAGAAGTGGGGGAGATGATTAATGATTTGTTCAAAATCATGTGGGATTGACAAGTGATATTTAAGGTTCAGATTTTATTGATGGGTCCTAATGCACATTGTTTGAGATGGACTGTTCATTCTCTTAGATATAACTAACACTTGAAAAATATTTTATTTTGAGAGTACTCACAAGATTTTTAATTGGGCTTTTTCTTTTAACCCAGTTTTTCATTTTGCTCCTATCTTATACATCTACTTTCAAGTCTAGAAGATAAGGCATATAATTATAGATATAAATAAGACTGTACATTACGGCGCTGGTGAGATGGCTCAGCAATTAAAAGCACTGACTACTCTTACGAAGGTCCTGAGTTCAAATCCCAGCAACCACATGGTGGCTCACAACCATCTGTAATGAGATCTGATGCCCTCTTCTGGTGTGTCTGAAGACAGCTATAGTGTACTTACATATAATAAATAAATCTTTAAAAAAAAAAAAAGACTGTACATTACATACTCTCTTAGGGTGGGACAGAATGACCTGTTTCTCTGTACTCAAGGGATCATTTATAGTTTGGTTTTTTTTTTTTGTTTTTTGTTGTTATTGGACTTTTATTTCTGGAGTCAGTGTGTGTTTGATTTTTTTTTTTTTTTTTTTTTTGAGACAAGGTTTCACCACGTAGCCCTAGCTGGCCTGAAATTCATTATATAGTCCAGGCTGGCCTCAAACTCATTATATAGTCCAGGCTGCCTCTGCCTCCTAAGTGCTGGAATGTGAACCTAGCCCTGACAAGCACTCATTGATTCTCCCACAACAGTTACATCATTTTGAGAATGTTACAGAAAATAAATCATCACATAGTTTCTTTTTTGTGTGTGTTTGTGTGGTATGTGCATGTATGTTCATATGTATCCATGCACATTTGTGTCTTAGTCAATATTCTACTACTGTGAAGAGATACCATGACCACAGCAAATCTTATGAAGAGAGAAAGACCGGGCCTGGCTTAAGTATCTGAAACCCCAAAGCCCACCTCCTGTGGCACACTTCCTCCACCAAGGCCACACTACTACAGCAAGGCTACACCTCCAAACATGCCGCTGCCTGTGAGCCTAGAGGGGCCATTTTCATTTAAACCACCACAAGAAACCTTACCAAAGCCTCTTTTTGCCAAAGCATCCCCATGCCAAGAGCTACATCTTAGATCTAGGAAGGAAGAAGACAAAGGGGAATAAACCCCATTTAATGGTCACATAGGGTTCAATGAAGGTGAGCAACTGCACTTTAAAGCCCTAGAGGCTTTTGTGTATTTATGCCAACAAAAACATGATAAAAAGATTTGGTAAAGGTCATATTCATATTCAAGTGAAGCTCCACCCTTTTCTTATCACCACATCAGCAGGCTGTTATCCTGTGCTGGGGCTGATGGGTCCAGACAGACAGAGGAGGGTTCCTTGAGAGGTCTCTAGGTAATGTGGCCAGGGTTCTTACTGTCTAGGTGATCATGTTCACATGCACTAGGCTGCAGAATAAGATTGAAGCCCTGCTCAGGGCCATGTTCAAGTTCCCTGGCCTCCAGAAGATGCACATCTCTGAGGACTGGGACTTCACCACATTTAATGCACATGAATTTGAAGACATGATGGCTGAGGGTCAAGATCATCCCTTTGTAGTCCCCTGGGTAAGCGGCAAGTCCTATACTCTAGAAGGCTCCACCTCACCAGTCATATCCACTAGTAAATCTTATTTCCAATTTTTAATAATAATAACAACAACAACAAAAATAACAACCAATGCCCTAGGAGTAAATTCAGTACACTAAAGTATAAATAAAAGAATAAAAGAGGCTGGACCCTGGTGTATTGACATACACCTCTAATCCTTTACAGCACTCAGGAGGTAGAGTTAGACAGATCTCCGAGTTTGAAGCCAGCCTGGTCTCCATAGAGAGTTCCAGAGCAGTCAGGGCAATATAGTAAGACCCTGTCTCCAAAAGAAAAACACGGTGAAGTTCTTGTCCTTGTGGAACACTTTTTAAGCTATATCTGCCTTCCATTTACCCACACATATTTCTGTTGTTGCTGCATTCTTGGTAGGTCTTGACAGGCAGTGCTGCTAAATGGTTGATATCAATGATATATCAATTGTGACATATCACTTAAAAATGTGCCCAGCGTTTTTACATGGGTGCTAAGGATCTGAATTGTGTGCTCATGTTTATAAAGCAACTACTTTACCTGCTGAGCTACCTTCCCAAGTTCTGTGTTTTGTTTTCTATAAGATAGCGTCTCACTCTGTAGCCCAGGCTGGCCTAGAACTCACTTTGTAGGCCAAACTAATTTCAAACTCGGCAATTCTCCCATCTCAGCGTCCGAAGTGCTGGGAGTCAGTCAAGAGCTACCACTTAGCTAACTAAATCGTTAGGATGTTAGTTTTTTCAGGAAATTCATAAGTTGACATGGTTGAAAAGATTCCTTTTTTTTTTTTACCTTTTTTTTTTCAAAATATTTTCATCTTGGGTACTATGGTAAATTATCCAGGGTTACTATAAAGAGAGTAACAAGGTAAAATAATATAAAATCTCACAGCAGTATACTGTGGAGGATAACTTTGTTATAACTTTCCCACTTGAAGAGAAATGACAGCCATTACATACATATAATTTCCTATGTATAGGCATGCTTTACTGTTATCACTAGTAATATTTTGCTTAACCTTAATATCGTTAAGAAGTCCAAATTTGGGTTTATTTTTTGTCCTTTACCATGAGAATCTTTTTATATTGATGTTTAGTGTAAACACTGGTTCCTCTGGAGTCAGAGGCTTTGGTTTTAGCATGGGTCGTTTTCATACTTCGCTCAGGAAAAGCCACACAGGCTGTAGGTAGACGAACAGCACAGCTTGGTACCAACAAAGTTGGGGTTCAGAAACCCATGGTTTGTATTAACGTGAGCTCTCTCTTTGGCTGTTCCAATCAGAGTGTCTCAGAATGTCAGAAACTGTTTGGATGCCTTTGGAGCCAATGCCGTCTCCATTCTAATGTCCTTTCTCCTCCTCTTCACAGCTGTCGCTGAAGTGTAGAGCCCCTGAAGTCTCTCAGTACATCTATCAGGTCTACGACAGCATTTTGAAAAACTAATAAATGGGTCCAGTCAGCCTGTAATCGGTGCAAGCCAAGAACTCTTATCTGGAAGACGTTGTACTGTTGTGTAGAGCCTGAACCCAAACCCTGCAGTACCCACCCCGGTAGTGGCCAGTCATCTTGTGCTGACATTAGCATTCACCCTGTAGGATAGGTTAGCTTCCCCTGACATCTCCTTCCACCATTCCCCACCTCTGCCACCTGCTGCTGTTCTCTGTCCTTAGTTGTGAGCTTCTCCATGCTGTGCCAATGGCTAGCCTTTTCTACACCCTCTTTTGAGTGTAGTTTGATATTTTGTAATCGAAAGCTCATTTCACAAGCAGAAAAAGGCAACAAATTAATTAAAGCAAGGAGAAGTGTCACTGAAACATAAATTGCACCTTATTGTTTTATATTTTTGTACAGATGAGAAGTTGAGGTAGAACCCTGAGTAGAAAGGGCAACTGACCCTCATCAAACCCATTCTCATCGGAGATCCACATATGGCCCTGGCCCCTTCTGGGGCAGGGAGGTGGGCAACCCTGCTCCTGGGCTTTTGCATTTTCACTTCGCCCCTCTGTCCAGTTCTTTCCTTGGCCAAGCCTTTGGGCTCCCTTATGCCCATGCTATCTCGCTTGACAATTCCATATGGGGCAGTGGTGGTCTTCATTGATGTTTCCGAGTGCAGGCACACTGGGCATGTGGGCACACCGCTGAGAGGTATAGAGCTGTCCTCCTGTCCACGGCACTAGCCCAGGAGTTATCCTGAGGAGGCTGAGGAGACATGAGTAAGAACACAGCGCCCTCCCCCAGCCTCCTACCCTGTGTTTTTCAACACTCATTCAGATTTAAAATCAGAGTTTCAGAGTTAAAATGGACGTAAATTACTTATCCAACCCTGTTTTTCTACAAAGAAAGGTCATAGGCAGAAAGTGTGTTGCCGAGGCCTCTTGGCCCTTGAGCAGCAGAGCTGAGACTGCTTCCCTGACACTCCATCAGCTTCCCTATGTGACTGGCTCATGGGTCTTTTCCTCAAAGCCTTCTGCCTCTCCTGTGCCTGCCGGTGGCTCTTTACACACTCCGTGCTGAGTTTGGTGCTCCACCCACTCACTGGGCAGGTGGCAGGTGACATCTCAGTTACATGAATAATGCATCCAGGTCACAAGAGCGAAAGCGGAGCTGACATTTGCTATGCCTCCCTGGAGCCGCAGTTCAGGAGCCAGCCAGTGAGTGTAGATGTGTGTAAAGATGTTGCCAGTTCTCCCTGTCCCTCAGCTCACTTCATCCATGGTACTCAAGCTCCAGAGCAGAGTAAGATCATTCCAGAAGGCCATGTAGTTCTTGTCATCTCACAAAGGGCTGGGGATGTGAAGTGCCCTCCCTCCCTAACACATTGGTATGATTCCTCAAAGAAAGCCTCGTACTCACTGCCCTGCCCAGTGCTCTTCACACTGCTGGAGATGTGCCACTTGTTGCACAGCCTGGCACCTGGTATTCAGAGTCCATTCAGAGTCCTCTGCTCAAGTCAGAGGCATGCCAGGGTCCAAAGACCTCATGCAGGACTCAGACCTGACCTACTGGATCCCGAGGAGAGACTGGAAAAAATCAAGTAGAAACCAACTTCCTTTACAAGTGTGTCTGGAGTGATCCTGTCTCCTCCCAGTTGAAAAGCTTCTCTCGAGTTCCTTAATCTTTGAGAATCTTTAAGAGGATTGCTGACTGGTGAAAAAGAAATACATCCCTCCCTCACTCCCTCACTCCCTCACTCCCCATGTGGGGAGTAGGAAATACTGTAGGGTTGTGTGGGAGGCAGGTAGGTTGGTGGTGTGTTGGGTGGAAAAGCAAGTGACCAAATTCCCTTGTCGACGCTGATTCCTGGAGTCAGTTGTATATGAGTTGTGTAAGGGATTCCCACTACAAATGCAGTGTTTCCATCTCTAAGCAAACTGTACTTCCCAAAAGAAGAATATGTGTCAGGGCAAGCAGAAAAAAAAGTTTATATCAGAATGAATCCATCCCAGAAACTCAGTGTCCACCAGTGACAGATAACAGCTGCGGTTCTCTGCTGACCTGAGCTGATCCATGCTGTCTGACTCCTTGGGAGAGTTAGGAAGATGCAAGAACCTCTCCTGAAGAGACTCTGTTGCCTTCCCGAAGCCTCCCTTTCGGCCTGTTTCAAGTTTGACCAGATTGGGAGAGCTGGTGTCAGTTTACCCTGTATCCACTCTCCTTAGCCTAAGCGTGTCTCTATGGGAAGCTGAAGTACAGAGGGCAGGAAAGCAAACCAGAGCTCTTTCTGGTCAGATTCCCCAAGTGTTTATCCCCAGCCAAGCCCGGTCCGTATTGTGAAGCTTGGGAGCCAGATGTAGGAGGGTAAAAGCTGTCACAGGAATGCTTATTTTCCTGTTCTTGTGGGGATCTGTTGGGGAGGGTGGAGTTTGGGGAGCCTTTACCTTGTGTATTCATCAATAAACTCATTTGCACAAAATAAAGTGTGTGATATGGACTTTGTTCCCTGGACTCACTCCCAGGACAATGCATAGCTGGCTAGAGAAAGCACCTTAGCAACTGTTTTTTTGTTTTTTGTTTTTGTTTGCTTGTTTTTTTTTTAATGGCCCTATCCCTTCCAAGGAGTTCAGCCAGTTGAAATTAGAATTGAGAAAAAAGTATAACAGAAGCTACCTGTTGTTCATGTCTCAAGTCCCATAACTTCAGGAAGGTGTGGATGGGAAGAGTTGCTCTGGGCTTTTCCCAGGACACTAGGTAGAATGACAGTGACCTTCAGGTCCCCTGATTTGTCAGTATCTGCCAGCATACCCAATGACAGAAGCATAGTTGAGCTGCTACTCAGTACCTGTGCCCTCTGGTGCAAAAGCCTTTTGAACTCAGGGCCTGCATGTTCCAAAGCAAATTGGATAGCCACTGTCTTAAAGAAATCATCCCCAGGAGTCCATGCCTACTTGTATTGCTGGGGCACCTGTGTGGTGTGCTGAGCTGACAGCATTGATGTCTCCCACAGCCGCACCCAGGGGAAGAGCCCAGAGAGGAACACTAAGACGCCCTTGGACGAGCCCTTGCCCATCTCAAGTATAGTTTGGAGTCTATAGCACTTGGGCTGTAGTGATGCTTCTGGTGTCTTAGACACTGAATGACCTGCCCTTGGGAACTATTGGCTCTCTGCTGGGATTCCAAGCTGCAGTGGAAACCCTCGAAAGGAAAAGAGTCAGGCATCTGAAGAGCAGGCTTGAGGTCTGTCTGTGAGACGGTCAAGCATGGAGCCAGCTCAGGTACACAGGTCACGCGGAGAGCTTTCAGAAATGACACTGTCGTGTTAAATGAGTGAGTCACAGTGAAGGGGAGATGGCTCAGTGGTAAAGGCACCTAGCTAGCTGATTTTCATCCCTAGAACCCAAACATGGGCTGATAGTGGGAGGAGAGACCCAACTCCCAAAAGGTGCCCTCTGACCTACACACACACCATGGCATTCCTGTGTCCCCCACCCAGGCACTTTTTAAAAATATAATACCCAAGGTTAATATTGAGCCAGTTAGGACTCACTGGCAGGGAGAGGCTTGTGCCTGTTCATCTGCACTCATCAACAGTAATACTTGTGCATTGTCACCGTAAAATGGTAAAGCACTCAGTGCCCACAACACAGGATAACTGGTCCCCTGCCCATCTGAATTCAGCATCCCCTGCTTTTTCAGGGGAGATGAGGCGCCCCATCTAACTACAATACCAGTTTCCTCTTTCACTCCATAAAAGGTTCTCCCTCCTAGTCACTACATCTACCTTTGCTAAGTCCTGAGATAGCCATATGCTCTGAGCCGCTGACCCCTCAGGCCCAGGCTTAAACCTGGAATTACACTGTTCTCTACCCCTAGAATGGGCTTCAGGCATGCTGTTTCTGAAGACTCCACTCTGGGCTTTCTTCCCACTGCATGTCTTAGTACTTCCGGTCTTGCTTGGACCCAGATTTTTCCCTACCACCCTCAGCTTTAAGAAGCAAGAGCCTGTTTATTTTAATAGCTGGTATGGCACTTGGGAAAGATCACACCTCCCCCGTTGTTACCCATTTCTATCTCCTGAACACTAATCCTAGAATCCCAGCCAGCCCCCAGACATGGTATTAGCAACAAGGATGTTTCTTGAAAAGTTTCAAGTTGGCTTTGAACTTGCCTTCTCAGTTCTCATTTAGCTTTTGCTCTGCTGTTCTTGATGCTGCCAACAAGGGAAAGCCTCAGTTGGGGGGCGTGGGGGGGAGACCTAGATTCTTAGAGAAGTAACTCTGAAGAGCTGTTTCGTGAACATTCTTTGGGAACAAGACTGCCATCTCTAGGATCGGATCCTCCAGGCAGAACCCCAACACCTGAATTAATAAGGTGTGACTCCCAACCCCCACTGTTGGTACAGAGGATGGGAGGGTGAGAGCTCAGTATCATGGCTGTCCTTCCACTGGTGAACTACTCACAGCCAGCCTCTGATACCCCGTGAGGGTCCTCAGTTCTGATAGGGCAGGGATGGGTCTGGCCCTTGTCTCTTTCCATGCCCTGGCTTCAGATGTTACAGAGGGGCACACACAATTGCTCGCCTAGAACCTGAGTTTGTGAACTTGCCTCTCAGCCACCAGGTATCCTTAGCTGAACCACAGCCACAAGAAGCTCGAGGCCAGACAGATCAAAGGACCAAACCCTTTGAACTTTCCCAGCAAGGTTATTTCTAGTGACAGAGGAGAGTAACAGGCCCAAATAAGCTCTCAGCAAAGCAAAATGTGTTAGCTTGAATTCGGACAAATGACCATTTTATAAAGATACTACTGCTGTTTGTTTTTAAATAAAAGTGATGCTTTTTAAATGACCTATCACTGAAGGCTAGTATGAGGTTTCATAATCTGTAGGGACAGCCTTGCTAGGTTCTTATTTCTAGTCCCTCTTAAGCTGAAATGGACCTATGTCCTGAGGGAATAACAGAAAGCCTGTATCTTCAGGCAAGATGAGGGTGAAAGATTTTTGAACACAATAGGAAAGAATGTCCTGGATGATTTAATCAAGCTAAGAGGATGTCAGTGACTCCTCTGGAATCCCTTGGGTCCAGTCTCATCTGATTCCCACCCAGCCCGAAAGTGGTCCTCTGAGAAAGGGGCCCTGACTTTTCCAGTCCTAATCCTGTTCCAACATTTTCTCCAGCCCTTCTCAAACCTATATCTCAACTCTTGGCCCCATCTAGAATAAATGGAAATGCTTTCACACAGTGCTGTTCATCCTGAGAGAGATGACCACACACTGGGGCTCCATGCCAGGTATTGTGAAGACTTCACACACACACCGTGGCTCATTTAGGTCCTGTCTGCACTGGTGATGGAAAAAGACTGGAATCTATTTCAACTGGCACAGGTTTCTTGCCTCAGTCACACAGTACAGGGCAGGACTGCAGTCAGATATGGGACTGTCTCACTGGGAAGCAGAGTCGTATGACCACCACACTTTCTGCACAGCAGAGGTTGGGACAAGAGTTGGGAAAATGTCCAAACCACAGAGCCCAAAGGGAGAAGGGAAGTGGGTTCTGTGAGATAGCTGGAACCCACGGTAACAGCTTTGGAGGACTCAGTCCCATGCGGAAAACCCTTGGTGGATAGATACCAGGCTTGTTTCTCCCCAGCACTCCAGAGGCATTGAATGCCCAGCAGTGGTGCAGTTTCAGAGGCCCTTGTCCATCCAGTACAGGACTGAGGACACTCTGGTAGTTTGGGTCTCTGAGAGCTAATCTTCTTTGTCAGCTTTACCAGAGTTGAAGACATTTGGGCATGTCTGCTAGTGTATTTCCAGAGAAGTTTAACTGAAGGGGATACTCCACCTAAATCTCAGGCAGCACTATCCCTCGGACTAACTAAAAAGGCAAAGGGGGAAACTGAAATTTGAGCTTGACACTAGTATGTGTCTCTATTTCCAGGCTGCACGCACAGCGACAAGGACCTCGCATTCCCACCGCTTTTCAACTTCTGGCCACAATAGATGTATCTATTGTGATAAGTCAAAATTAAGTCACTTTTGTCAGGTACTTGCCACACCAACAAGAAAAGTAAAACAGGGTCTTTGAGACCCTTTTAGGGGAACAAGAAGCCGTCAAGAAGGTCTTAACCTCTCTCAGCCTCTTCTGACCCCGTTCTTCCAGCCTGAAGCATTCTGTCAGGTCTCTGGACTCTTAGACCCGACAATTGCTCCTAGCCTCAGCTGATCTCTCTAAAGTAGCCCACCTGATTTGCCCTCTAAGACATCTTTTGACTTCACAAAGGGATTTGTCTTTGGCCTCTCCACTAGACTAAGTGTGAGCCCTCTGCTGAGCTTTGCCTAAATGTAGCTTCCCTGATAGTAACACAGCCTTAGTATTCAATTTTGCATTTAAGTAAGAGGAGTTACTCATCCTTTCTCAGTCTCAGTGATCTCATCTGTAAAATGGGGGAAACAACCTCCTTCGTGGAATGTTCTGGGGATTTAACTTGAGGGTTTAGGCAAAGCTTGTACCACATTGGGAAGTTACCTACTGATAAAAATATGTTGGTGAGGACTATTTTAGATTAAATACAAGAGGAACTGCGCCCTCAAGGCCGGCAAATGCTGGGATCTCACAAAGGAGAGGGATCCGCAGCCTTAGAGGAGTGGAGGTCATGCTTTGGCAGGGGACCAGCTTTGCTTGGCGCTAGCCTGGCCTGCTGCTCCCTGTCGCAGTGAAAGGTGAGAGTGACCATCCTCTACTCCGTCCTTCAGAGGTGGAAGAGCAAGAATCTGGATGCCAGCACCCAGGGCAGGACACACGCTGGGCATCTGCCAGTCACTGACTGACTGTATCGGTAAGGGTCAGAAGGACAGAGCGTGGGGAGGAGGGGACGAACCCTGCCGAGGGCAGGGTGCGAGGCTGCGAGAGAAGGAAGTCGCAATGAAGGCAGAGGCTCCGGGGCCTTTCTCGTCCCCGCCCCCAACTCGTTCAGGCTCGAGCTACATTCTCCCAGGGGAGAGTCGCGGGGGCCAGGGACGTAAGGGGAGGAATGAAGGTCGAGGTTAGGGATTGGGGAGCTAGTCCCGCGGCGCCCCAGTGAATCCGTCGGGCTCGGGGACCCAGCGGAACCCCCCGTGCTCGCCTCCCCCTCCGCCAGCGCGAGTGGGGCGGCGCGCTCCGCAGGGCGAGCAGCTGAGCGACCCTCGGTGCTGCGGCCCCCCGCGCCCCAGCCCGCCGCGCCCGGGCCGCGGGAGGCGCCCCTCATCCTCCCCCCGGGCGGGGGAGCCCAAGGCAGCGCCGGAGCCCGGGGGGAGCGCGGCCGCGCCAGCCAGGGCAGGGGGCAGGCAGCCGGGACGGCCCCGGGTAAGCGGGAGGAGGAGGAGGAGCGGGACGACCGCGGGGTGAGAGGGCAGCCCGGGAGGGGGCTGCGGGCAAGCGGCCGCGGGAGTGGAACTGGGGCCAGCAGCCAGTAGGGCTCCTGCAGCCCCCAGACCTGCCACCGATCGGGTCATTGGGAGCCCGGCATCTGCCGGCGCCCCCACCCCCACGCCGACGTGGTAGGGACACACCACCCGAGGACATAACGACCCGGCCTTTAGATTCCTCAGAACCCCCGACCTTCCCAGTGTGAGGTAGAGACCCAAGGTGTCCAGGCCGGGAAAGGGACTAGAAAGGGACTGCGGCCCGAGTGTGTGACCCCTGTCTCTTGCCAGGAGCTGTCTGCAGACTCACTGCATTATGCAGGCCCTGGGGAACCTCAGGGGGCCTGGGCCCTGCTTCCTGGGACAGACCTTTCACCCCCACATAACCAGGCATGTGGGCTTAGTAAACCACTTAGACCCAGGACCTGTGCCTGGGAAGAATTGAAGGGGCATCTGTCCCCTCTGAGTTGGGGACAGGGCCACACTTAGGCCTGGTAGTTCCAGAGGCTGGCCAGTGCATAGGGGGCTGTTCTTGTACCCACTCTTGACTCCCAGACTGTACCTGGTTTTCGTTTCTGCTACTACTCAGAAAGAGTTGGTTTGGGGGCTTGAGAATCTGCAGGTAGGGTACATCCTGAAACCTCACCACACCCAGAGTGAGTCCGTGTTCTTTCTTGCTCTTTGCCCCGTACTGCCCAGGACTCCCCCATCCCCACCTGCTCCCGCTGTTATGTAATTAACCCAGCTGAGTCTCTTTGCTAAGCTGGCAGCATCCAGGGATGCCCCAGAGGCCTAAGGACCTGAAGGGATGTGCCTGGTGGCAGGGTTAGTTTTGTCTCGTAGGGAGCAGGCTCAGATGAGCACCTGTTGGGGAAGGAACATGCATGAGGCACAAATGAGGTTAGAGTCCCAGGCTTAGCTAAGGCGGCTTCCTTCCCTAAGTCTCTGGGTCTTGATTTTATGGGTGATGGATTTTGTTCTTCAATAAAATGAAAGGCATCATATACATGCATGTGGATGCCCAGGTACACACACTACTAGTTCATGAGCCCATGAACTGTAGATAGTGACCCATTCCTAGATTGCCAGGAGGTTCAACTGAGTGTATGGGAAAATCTTAGATGACCAGTAGCCACTGTTCGTTGCAATACCTACTCTGTGCCAGGCACTGGGCTTTCCATGGACAACCTCACAATACCTATGAAGTTTCTTGGCCAAGGTCATCCTTTAAGTAAATGGCAGAGCTGGGAATCAAATCTTGGTGGTTCTTGCTCCAAACCCTTCCATTTATTTACCATTGTGCACATATACATACATAATCGTGGACTGTGTGTTGTAAACCGGGGGGGGGGGGGGATTCAGCTATGAACCTTGCTTAGATGAAAGCACACACACACACACACACATACACACACACACACACACACACACACACACACACACAGAAAACATGACATGATAAAAACCATCACAGCCAGTAAACCACCTCTCTGCACCCACTTACCAAGGGGAGGCGTCATCATTCAACCCAGGTGGAAGGTTTTCTCCTTCCAGCTAAGAGATTTACCGAGGTTGTCTTGGGGGCTATTGGCTCCGCTCTACACATGTGCAGAGCAGGACTCCAAAGCAGATGTTTTACCCACAGACCTACAGCTAAAGATCATCAAAGCTGGGGTTTGTGTTCAAGCTCTAAAAGTCACAGGAACTGAGCAAGAGGAAAGGTAACGAATTCCTCTCCAGAGTCCAGCCCCTTCCTGGGCAGCAGCTGTGTGCTGCCAGGGCCTCTGGGCTCCAGACTCAGACCCTGCTTTTAGCTTGTCACTGTTTAGAATCACTAAGCTTAAACATGATAAGCACCGCGCAACCAACCCGTAGAAAGTAGTTGAGGTTCCTAGCTGTGTAGTTTGGAGCACTCGGAACTTCTCTGAAGTGCAAATAGGAATACTTCTCCCTTAGGGGTATTGTATTGACCGGAGGATAACTGTGTGGGCAGGCTAGCAGCCAGTGCTCTAATGTATTACTCTCTAGAGTCAATGCAGTGATCTAGTTCAGTGGGACTTTGGGAAATGCTAGGGGCATTTTAGGTCATCTTGGTAACTGGAGGCTGCTGTGGGCACTTATCTCCTGAGAGTCTCAAAATTAAGATGTCCAGAATATGAGAGCAGTTCTGTACAAAAAGGAGTTTCCTCCCCTGAGGATGCCAAGAGGGCCTCCACTAAAATGTATTTGTTCTTCAGGATGAGATGGAGAGGAGCTGGTGTTTGTCCCAGGCATGGGGCTGGGACTAGAATTTAAATCCAAGTCTAGGGCTCTCTCTGCTGTCCAGTGAAGTATGCTTTGGTGGAGGGGCATCAGACCTGGTGAGGAATCAAGGATTCCGAACAAAAAGAGTGGATAAGAAAAGAGAAGAACCTGGGATAGATTGAGATATGGGGGTCTAGAAAAAGAAAGCTTTCCAAGTGGCAGTGATCTGCAGCAAAGATGGAATGGTGGGAAAGTTCAGTACAGGTCCAGGGATAAGCCAGAGCACTGAGCCACCCTCCCACCTCTTGTCCCCCAGTCTAGGTGGTGGCCACAGAGGGCCAGAGGCAAGCAGAGGCAGCAATGGTTGGTCCTGACGGTGGCTGAGCCCCCAGCCCCTGGAATATGCAGCCCGGAGGAGCCCCAGGCAAGGACGCGGTGGCGGAGTGGGGCGGGAGGCATGGTCTCCACCTACCGGGTGGCCGTGCTGGGGGCGCGAGGTGTGGGCAAGAGTGCCATCGTGCGCCAATTCTTATACAACGAGTTCAGCGAGGTCTGTGTGCCCACCACCGCCCGCCGCCTCTACCTGCCTGCTGTGGTCATGAATGGCCATGTGCACGACCTACAGATCCTGGACTTCCCACCCATCAGCGCCTTCCCTGTCAACACACTGCAGGTAAGCTCCCTTGGGCAACACGCAATGGGGAAGGGGAGGCTACACTCTACCTCCCCAGCTCTGGCCACAGCACCTTTAGCAGCTCTACACTATACCCTGGGCCTCCCTCCTTAAAGCCATGGCAAGAAGCTGCTCATTGTGTGCTAGTGAATCCAGAAGATGTCTGATGAGTGTTTAATGTGTGCCAGGCCCTTCACTGGGCACCAGGATCGAATGGTCAGCAAAATCAGATATGGAAATTTGCTTTCAAGGAACTCATAGTCTGGCGAGAAAAGACTAACATAACAGGCAGTTATTATACAATGGAATGAATGCTGCCTTTGAAGGAGACCAGGGAGATGAAGTACTTACTGGTTGGAAGGGTCTAACCCACTGGGGACTATGGGGTCATGGAAGGTGATGTCTTAACAAAATTGGGGCAGGGGAAGAGGAGAAGAGAACACTAACTGCCCGTTCATGCTCAGCTCTGCCAGCCACAGCCTCATGCTCTCATTGTCTTCTGTAGAAGGCTCAGCAGGACAGACAGAGACCTGAGGAGTGTTCTCAGCAATTTGGAGGCCCCAATCAGATCTCTTGCCTAAAGGCTTTTTCTTCCAGGTACCCTATTCCCCAGTCTCAGGACTGCTTCTAGTCCCCTTGCAGATAAATATAAAGGTCCCCGTTACCTGCATCCCCCAGGTACCTCCCCCCCCACCCCCCAGCTTTTAGAACCAGAGCCTCTACACCTCTCTCTGCCTTTGGCTTAAGAGAAAGTTGACTGCAGGAGAAGCTGAGTTCCCAGATGTGTTTTGCTCACTTCAGAGTCCTCTGGCCGGAGTACGCAGAGACCCTGGCTAGTTATAACAGAAAATTCAGCCACCTCAGGCCGGGGCCAGCAGGAGCTCAGCAGAATCCGAGCAACCCCAACAGGAGGCCCTCTCTATCCTGTTGTTAATGCTTGAGCCTGATCCAAGTGTGTGTTCCACAGTGTGCCTGAGAGGTCAGGGCAGTGAGTCCCAGTCCACAGCCTTCTGCTTCCCACATGGAGACGTCGAGGACACCTGGCTCCAAGCCCAAGTTACTCTTTTTACGTTCAGTGGTGTATTTATCTATACTAATTTTAGAATGGGTCAGATGCAGTTGAAATGCCTGAATTGTGGCCTAGAGCAGTGCATCCTGTCTCTCTGCGTCTTTGCCCTCTGCTCACTCTCCCTAGCCAGTATCTCTGATCATTCGTTGACACTCAAGTAAGAAGCTGCTTTCTCATTCCACTCCCCATCCCCCACCCCCCACCCCTGCAATGTTCTGCATCTTGTTTTGGTTGTTGTTTGATGTCTAGGATAGAACCCAGGGTCTCCACTAATTAAGTCAACACACCGCCACTCACCTACATGCCCAAGCTTCTACTTTGTTTTTATTAAGAGGCAAGATCTTGCTCTGTTGCCCAGGCTGGCCTGGAACTTGAAATCCTCTTGCATTGTCTTCAGAGTAGCCAGGATAACAGGCATGCACCTCCAGGCCTGGCCGCTGCTTCTTCAACTTACCATTTGCTTTTTGTTGGTTTTGGTTTTGTGGCGGGCCAGGGTGGTGGTGGTTGCTCTTTTGCTTTATTTTGTTTTGTTTGAGACAGGGTCTTTCTATGTAGCCCTGGATGTCCTGGAACTCACTATATAGACCAGGCTCAAAGAGATCTATCTACTTCTGTCTCTCAAATGTGGGATTAAAGGTGTGGGGCACTACACTTAAAGTTATAACTAAAACTACTATTTCCTGTCCCAATCTAGAGAACATCGTCGTTCTCATGGCTACTCAAAACTCCACTTCAAAGAGGTTTCCTCTCTTATTGGACAACTGGGTGGTTTCCAATCTTATACCAGTTGGGTCAGTGACAAATGAATAAACAACCTTTGCACAAGTTGGTTTGCACATAAGTCACTATATTTACAGGATCAGTTACTGGACTGGACAGAATTTGAAAGGTATCTCCAGAGACCCTTCTTTAAAAGTTGTGTGTCTTATAAAACTTTACCATTTTCAACATTAAAACAGCTGTTCTCAGCCTGAGGGTTGTGACCTCTTTGGGAGAGTCCCATATCAGATATCCTGAATATCAGATATTTAAATTATGATTCACAACAGTAGCAAAATTACAGTTATGAAGTAACAACAAAATGATTTAATGGTTGGGGGGTCACCACAACGTGAGGAACTTTACTAAGGGGTTGCTGCATTAGGAAGGTTGAGAACCACTGCTCTAGAATATAAGAGGGGATGTTCTCAGTTTGATTTATAATTTGCATTCCCGACTGTGTGTGAAGTACATTTTTATATATATTTAAGGCTTTCTTTCATGTTTCTCCCCTGAGAACTACTAGTATCATTTGCCTGTTTTGGATTCTTATTATTTGGGGGTTTGTCTTTATTTTTGAGTCAGGGTCTCATTTAGCTCAAACTGACCCAAAACTTTTTCTAAAGCCAAGGATGACCTTGAACCCCTAAATCTTTAGCTTCCACTTCCCAAGTGTTAGAATTAAAGGCATGCAGTATCATGCTTATGTGACTCTTTCTCCTCTTCTTCCTCCTCTTTTTTTGTTTATTTTTTTGTTTTTGTTTTTGGGGTTTTTTTTGTTTGTTTTTTTTTTTTTTTGGTTTTTTTTTGAGATAGCGTCTCTCTACATACATAGCTCCTGATGTCCTGGAACTCACTCTGTAGACCAGGCTGGCCTCCAACTCAGAAATCTGCCTGCCTCTGCCTCCTAAGTACTGGGATTAAAGGTGTACATCACAACACCTGGTGACCCTTTTCTTCTTGACTGGCCCTTATATTTGGTGCTATGATATAGAGTGCTCAAAGATTTCACTCCTGGAGCTCAGTTAAGGGGCTTTAAGTACAGAAGTCCTAAGAGGGGACCTCAAAAACTTTACAATCAAATATAAACCATAAGAATCATGATGGCCACTTTCTAGAAATAGAGTAATGCATGCCTGAGTCTAAGACTGTTACCTTCCCCAGTGCCTTCTCCTCTGGAGCAGAAAGCTGAACTTAAAGGGCACATGTAGCCTGCCAAAGGAGATGCCCGAGAACGCATGGCTGAGGTCAGGCCACTGAGACCCTGCAGCTGTACTCAATTTCGCTTCTCCTCCTCTCTCTGTCTTTGTCAGCTAGGGGCTGAACCCAGGGCTTTGTGCATGAAGCACAAAGTGTGAATACATTGGGCTGTATGTTCAGCTCATCCCCTGACTCAGTACAATCCAAAGATGACCTCTAGGGAAACAAATTAGAACCCTATGTGGACCACACTGGCAGGAAGGCTGAGCTTTCTCCATTCCTCTCTTCAGTTAAGGAGTAGAGGGGCAGCTGAGCCAATCTGGAGCTTTCTGCTGTTCCCTTTTAGGAACCTCCTGAGAGGAATGAGTGGGAGGCATCCTGGGGTCCCCTTGAGGAGGCAGTGTGTTGGAGGAGGGGTGGGACTGTCACCCTCAAAGTCTGGCAGCCCAGAAGAGAGCTTACTGCATGGAACCTATCCTCTCCCCCTCTTCTGGGGATCTCCATCCCTCTTATGGGGTGAGAGGGGAGTTGCAGAGGCATGCAGTCCCCCCCTTCCCTCCCCAACCCCCACACCAAAGTAATGGGTGCCCCACTGAACACACTGTTCTCTGGTCTAGGAGGAAGCAGGTTTGTGATTTT
The DNA here is from genome assembly GCA_036184795.1 of Tokudaia tokunoshimensis. Lineage (NCBI taxonomy): Eukaryota > Metazoa > Chordata > Mammalia > Rodentia > Muridae > Tokudaia > Tokudaia tokunoshimensis. Next base: position 38,436,202 of record BTHU01000010.1, on the reverse strand, counting down.
CTACATTCTTAGATCTGTCCTCTGTATCCTGCCTCTGCACCAAAAATTAAAACCTCAGCACAAAGATGCCACATCATCTCCCCAGGGATACCCACTGCAGCATCTCCGAGCCTTTGAGTTGGAAGCGCCCTTCCAGCTCCACACTCCACAGCTGCCATCCAGGTCTGCCCCTTCTACTTCAGCTGAAACTCTTAGCTCAACCACATGCAAGCTGGCAGGGCCTGGAGACGTGTTTCTGCCTCTTTCTGATCTTCCTTTTGTGTGGACTGGAGGTGCAACCCAGGGCCTGAGGCAGGCATGCCAGGCCATACTTTGTGACTGCAGTGCATCCCTGTCCTCCTAGTCTGGTCTTGTTGGTGGGGAGAGGACACCCTGCTTTCCTTTGCCTCCCAAGGTCGCTGCCCCAAAAGCTTCAGGGACCTCCTTTCTGCACGCTGCCTTCCTGAACAGACTTCTGCAATTACATCTGTTGGCAGACTAACTAGCTAATTAATCTCTTAGGGAACCTTCTCGTTAATGCATTTAGCCTTTCCATGGGCCTATTAATCTTGAACTTCGGCTCCACGAGCCCCTCCATGAGAAGTTCTCTCAGACAAAAGTATTTTAAAATACTCACACAGTCAAGCCAGGCGTGGTGATGCATGCTTGTGATGCCAGCATTTGAAAGACAGAGGCAGGAGGATCGAGAGTCCTGTGTCTCCCCTGCCCCACCCACTTATGCATCCAATTTCAATCTTTTTCATGCTTTCATTCAGACAGCAACCTCTGGGCTGTGTTAGGGATAGGACTTACCTTGTTTGGGCTTGCGGGGGGGGGGAGGGGGGGAGGAGGGCGGCTGTGGAGTTCAGCACCATGGAGAGAGCTTCCCAGCGCAGTTGCCCCTGTTAAACCAGGGACAGGAGGAGGTAGTGTGTAAAATGAAAATAACCAGGTCCTGACCCTCTTGGGTGTTCACTGCAGTTGTGAGGAACCGGAAATAGGATAGTTGTAACCAAGTATAATCCATGGCTTCAGACACAGGAGATGGTGGGTATAGTCACCTGCTTTCAGGAAGAGTAAATCGGAGCTTTGGCTAAGCCTTGGAACATATTATAGTAGGTACAACCACTAGGTCAGGGCTGTGCTTTTAGGGGAATTTATAAATGCACTTTGAACAAAGGATTGGATGGATAGCTCAGACAGATCCAATCTCTAGATCCACACAAGGTAGTGTGGTGGGGCAGGAAGTCAGTCAGTTTGTGACTTGCTCTATCTGACGGGGGAGGGGGAGTTACAGCTCTGAGTACCTGTGTTCCTAGGGCCTGGCCTTCTGGGGTTAGGGGTGGAGGATAGAAAGGACCGGCTTGGTGTAGATAGGACAGGGTGGCTGGAGGCTGGGAGGCCTCATGGCTGCTCTGACTGTGGTACTTGCCGGGGGTGTTGCAGGAGTGGGCAGATGCCTGCTGCAGGGGACTCCGAAGCGTCCACGCCTACATCCTGGTCTATGACATCTGCTGCTTTGACAGCTTTGAGTACGTCAAGACTATCCGTCAGCAGATCCTGGAGACGAGGTGAGGAGCTGTGACAATCTATTGCTACCTCAGTGGATGCCCTAATACTAGCCTGTCTCCAAAAAAGGGGTACATGGATGGGGATGCTGGAGGATGGGTCACAAGTGAAATGTATTTTCTGGTTCCCACGAGTCCCCCCCCCCTTTTTTTCTTTTTTCTCTTTCTCTCTTTCCTTCCTTCTTCTTCTTCTTTTTTTTTTTTTGGACAAGGTTTCACTATGTTGCTAGATTGGTTTTGATCTCAAAACCCCCCTGCCTCAGGCCTCCCGAGTGCTGTAATTACAGGTGTGGGTCACATACCCCACTTCTATTGTCTCATTTTGGGACCCCGACTTATGACGTTGGCTACACTAATACTGAAGAGCAGGGGCTGGGAGTGTATGGTCGCGGATCAGTTTTGACATATAAGCCTCAGTTTTCTTGTCTGTAAAATAGGCAGAACAATAGTGTCGACTTTTTTTTGGATATATTCTTTAAAGATGCAACCTTCCTCAAGGGGTTGGGGCTGCACCTGGAACAGAACATACGCTAGCGCGGAGCCCAGTGGTTGCGAGACTGGCAGCGCCTCCAAATTTCTGCCTCATCCCGCAGGGTGATCGGCACCTCGGAGACGCCCATCATCATCGTGGGCAACAAGCGCGACCTGCAACGCGGACGCGTGATTCCACGCTGGAACGTGTCGCACTTGGTGCGCAAGACCTGGAAGTGCGGCTACGTGGAGTGCTCGGCCAAGTACAACTGGCATATCCTGCTGCTCTTCAGCGAGCTGCTCAAGAGTGTGGGCTGCGCCCGCTGCAAACACGTGCACGCTGCCCTGCGCTTCCAGGGCGCGCTGCGCCGCAACCGCTGCGCCATCATGTGACGCCGCGTGCGCCCTGCAGCAGCACTGTCCCAGCAAAAGGGAGAGCGGGGCGGGGCCAGCCTCCCACGGGACACCAGGGCCAGAGCAGGAAACCCCCGGAGGTGAACTCTGGGCTCCGGGCCTGAAGCACCCCTACAGCCACACACCTCCCCCACGAGAATCAGAGGGTGAGAGGGAGCCTCCTCGCCACTCCCCAGTCCTCCCCTCCCACCTGGGTCTCCCTGGGTCAGCCAGCCACTTTCAGTGCTGTAGTGTAGTGCCCGGCCCCAGGAGGGGCCACAACCTGTGGGCCAAGGGGTGAGCAGCGTGTGAAATGAAGGGTGGGGTGAGGAGGTGCTGTCTTGGCCGGGCCCCTGCCCATCTTCCCCACAGTGTGTCCGTCTTTACCCCACATCTCCCTTTCCAATGTCTGTCCTCTCAAGTGTCTGTCAGTCCTCATTTGTCCTGTCTACCCTCCAGTGTTTCTCCCTGCTCCCCAGCTCCGCTCACAGGGCTCTCATTTCGTCCATCCCCTTGTCGCAGATCCTGGCAGCTTTTTGATGCCAGGCCTTCTCCCCGGCAGCGCCACCGGCACAGGGCAGAGATACTCAAGTGTCCCAAGGACCGAAGCCAAGGGGTCCGAGGGCTGGGGTCCGACAGCCGTCAGGGAGAGAAGGCTGAGCTCTCCCTCATCCAGGGAGACCTCCCTGCCCAGCAGCCCCCAGAGACGCAACCACCTACCTTCCAGCCTTAACTCAATGGTCCCTGCTGGGTGCCCCTCGCCTCTGACCCCAAAGCCAGATTGCCCCTGGGCTAAAATTCTTTTTGTTTTGTTTGAAAGTGTGGAGAGGAAACTCCTCAAAGGATCATTTTCTCTCCGTGATGCTAGGTCCCACTTCTCTGTTGTCTCCTGCACTAGGATGGGCTGCTAAGGTGGGGGATGTGGAGTTTGTGGGGGACTGGTGGTGGTGGCAAGATGGTGCCTGGGAGGGGGTCACGTTATGCTAGCGATGATTCTGTGTCCCTGTCCCACCTCAGTCCAACTGCCTAAGACTCTGCCTCCATCAGATCTCAGGTTATCTTGATCAGTCTGTGTAGGGGCAGAGCCAGGAAGAGAATGAGAATGAGGGAGTTGTGCCTGGGAGAGATAGGCATGCCCTCCACCCATAAGGTGGAGGCCCTCAGGATCTGACTGACCCCTTATCCCAACACCAGGTTGGCCCTATGCCCTAACTCACCCACCCCATTTTCCCCGGCTGCCTGGCCGGGTTTCTACCTCTCGTCACCGGAGCTGATCACTGTCAGTTTTGTACCGACTTAGAAATAATAATAATGGAGACTCCAGGAATGGCCCGAGGGATTGCTGGGGACTTGGAGGGAGGGAGGAAGAAGTGGTTCCATGTCCCCTGCCCCGGCCAAAGAAAGTTCCTAAGGCTGAACCCTCAGCCTCCGCCCTGGTCCAGTTGGGAGCATGATAAGGACCCTTCATCAAGAGGGGTTCATAGGACGCCTGCACACAGAGGTTCATAGCCTTTGCCAAGGCTGCAGTGCACAGACCAGGAAATCAGACACCCAGAGAGGTGATGGGGAGGAATCTGGGGCAGGGGTGGGATGGGGAATTTATGGTGTTCCCGTGTGGGAGGGAATCTATGATTCTCTCTTCTGCTTCCCTACTGCATCTCACTCCCTCTACCCAGCGGGGGCACTGCAGTGCAACAACAGCAGCCCTCACTCTGGGCAGCCCAGCATTCTGGGTTCTAGTCCTTGCTGTCCTGCACAATTTTGGGCTAGCGATTTGCCCTCTCAGAGCCTCCCTCTGAAACAGAGGCGGTGGCTCCCCTTCCCCACACTTCAGAGTGGCTGGGAGGGTAAGGAGGAGGAGTGCCCACTTTCCTCTCCTGCAACCCCACCACTGGTTCCTCAGGGTGTGGGGTAAAGATGGCAGCCTCCTATGTGCCCGAGCACCCCCTAATTCTGGGGCACTCGGGGTGAGGGTGGGGGATCCAGACCTCTGGCTTGCCTCCGCTGAGGAGTCATTGGAATGTAGCCCCCATCACCCTTTCCTCTTCATCCCAGGTCTTGGATTTCAGGTCCCTCCACCCCCATTCTGAGTCTCTGTCCTTCCCCTCCCCAACCAGGGTTTCCCACACAGGGTCTGGAAGTGTGTGTGACACTCACTGAGCTGTTATTGGAAGTCAGATTAAAAATCAGGGAGCGTTTTCCCTCGTTTCTCTACTTCAGTGTCAGCTTTTGCTTGTGGAGGAAGGAGTGGGTCCCTGGAGAGAGAGAGAGAGAGAGAGAGAGAGAGAGAGAGAGAGAGAGAGCGTATGTTCACGTGCTATGTGGAAAGTTCAGGGCCAACCAAGAAACCAAAGGAAAAAGGTTCTGGATGTGACTCCTTTCCCTCCAGCTAATCTCAGCCACACAGAGGGTACCATCACCTCCCTTCGCAGATGCCTCCAAGACTCAGTCCTAACTGCTTCTATATCTTCCTCCCAGTCAGGGTTAAATTTGGGGCCTCTGAACCATAGTATCTTAGACACAGAAGTGTTATGGGTGCCATCAACCAGCCTGCTGTCGCCCCGAGCCATCCCTGTTCTCAGAACCGTGGGCAAATCTTTGAAGTCCACCTCTAGGGTGACCAGCCTTCGGGAACCCGTGCGGAGCTGCCTTGTCGCTGTCCAGGGTCCTGAGCACCGGGACCTGCGAAGAAAGCCTCGCCTGCTGACAGCTCGCCCCACCGAGTTGTCTCCATCACCTCCAGCAGAGACAAACGTTTGAACTCTCTACACTTTTACACTCTTAGGGAAAAGATCCAAAAAGCTGAGGCTCAAAGACAGACCCACATGTGTTTAATAACGTACAGCTGTGGCAATGTCCAGAGGTTGAGCTGTTCTTGGTGTTCTTGATGGGCTCTCTATCACCCCCAGCTTGAAGCTGGCTTGTGATGGGAGGTATGGGCTGCCCATTTGCACAACTGGTGGGGTCTTCAGGCCTATTCCTGGCCAAGACACCGTGCTGAGTGAGGGACTGTACTCTCTCACACATACACTACACCACATACATTTTGTTGTGCTCTTCCCTATTTGAGGGCTCCTCAGACCCAAGACTCCTCCTCAGGTGGAAGTGGGGTTCCACCAAGCTGCAGAGGCTCTGAAGACTGGATGCTGCTCTCCAATGAGATGCTAGCTTCTTTCTTTTTCTCTTCCTCCTTTTTACTTGCTCCATTCACCTGGCAGGTGCCCCCTCCCTCGCCACCAAATGTAGCTTTTAATCGCCTGCTTCCAGGAACTGTCCTGGCTGGACCCAGGCAGGGGTAGGAAACTGGCTTGGGAATTCTGGAAGGTCTCTTCTCAGGCCTGTGGTCTCTACGGGGCCGGATTCTGGGTCTCAGTTTCAGCTTGTAAATAGATGGGACCTTCTGGGGCTTCCGGAGAGTTCTCTTGCCTTTGCCCAGACATACCTTGGCTTTGCCAGAACTGGGGTCTGAGCATGAATGTTTGGGAGCCTCCAGGTTGGCAGACACAGACGTGGTTGAGCAATCCTGCCCTCTTGCAGGCAACATAGTCCTCACAGTGGTACCCTCCGCACTCGGGCTTGCCTTTATCCTTGCTTCCCTCTCTCTGGAACCTAGTTTCTCTTTGGGGCTTCCTGGGTCCACAATTGGCCTCGAGGGGCATTCAGATCCCACCTTCCAGGCTTTCAGATCCACTTTAAGGAGGGGTGGGGGACCCTGAACCAGTTCCTGGATGACTTTATCATAAGGACCCCCAGGGTCAGGCCACCTCCCACCCAGGCTGGGAACATAGACCCCACTTCGAGGGATGGCTTGAGACCTTGTACCCTGAGGGCAAGCGGTCCCCACCTCCAGAAGTTTCATGCTGTCCACAACCTCCTCTTTAAGGTTATCATAGAGGGCTTGCTCTCTGGTCCTGCCCAGGGGCGGAGAGGTGTGTCTCTCTTTCCACTTCTGTGGACCTAAGCTCCTGGGATCCTCAGTCTCTGAAGTAATCTGGATGTCTGTCTGGTGGTCCCCACTTGGTTCCACAGAGTGCTGCCCATGTGTGGATCTATCCAGGTTCCCTGTGAGGGCCATTGATGAGATGGGGCCTCGCCCCATGGAGCGTCCACCTTCAGTACCCAAAGAGCTTCTTCCTGGAGTTGGGGGTCGGGCAGGGGACAGCCGGATAGGGATCTTCGTGAGCCCTTTGCCAGGGGATGAGGCCGGAGCAGACATTGATTCACTGAGTTGTGGGGAACTGCCCTGGTGCAGGAGCCAGATAGTGTGAGGACTGGCTAGGCTGGAGGAACGGGGCGGGGGAGATGGTCCTCTCACTGATGTCTTTTTACTGGTGGCCTCAGGGATTTGGAGCCTCTGGGGTGTGGGAGCCTTGGGGTGTGTTTGTCGACTGTCTGTTTCCTTGTGAACCCATGACGTGGGAGTCCTCCCTCTGGGTAGTTCACCTGGGCATCTGTTTGCTCTCTTCCCAGACAGAGTACTCTGTAGGTCTGGTCCCCTACACGTAGATGAGAATTGGGGACAAGGTGATGACATCCTCTGAGATGGAGTTGGTTTTTCTTGGGACCTGAAAAAGAGAAAAACAGGCTTGAAAGGGACTCAGGATAATCAGAGGCATTTCCCATGGGAACACTATGGGGGACTTAGAGAACCAGTATTCTTCCCTGGGACAGACCAAGAGTATCCTGTGCAGACATTCTAGCAGCCTGGACACCCTTGTTCCCATGAAGGGACTTCAGACCATTTAAGGAAAAATTCTAAACCAGAAGACTGATAATCAGAAGCTATCCATATTCGGGGCAGGTCTCAGTCAGCTTTCTCATGAAATGGAAGAATATTGAATATGGCCTCAGCCCCCTTGTCTACAAGATGGGTAGGTATTTGGAGCAACTAGATGGTCCTTAAGTCTTGGGTGTCATTTTGATTGCAAACACCTGGAGCCTTGTCTTGTTCTACAGCTCTAGGGTGTAGAGCCCAGGGCTTTGTGCAAACTAGGGAAGCATTGTCCCCCTGGGCTATGTGTTCTGTGATTTTTGCCTCCTGAAGTGGCCTGGGAATTTCACAATCCTCCTGTCTTGGTGGCCTGAACGCTAGGACTCTGGGCATGTGCCATCATATCTGGCTTAGGTGGTATTTTGTTGGGATAAAACATTGTTCCCTTTATCTTGGGGGAAGGGCCACTGAGAATAGATTTATGGGGGACACTTCCATGTCCCTCTCTTGTACCTCAGGAGTGGAGCCATCTCTCTGAGGGTTCTGGCCCTCACTGGGGATTCACTACGGGGTCCAGGAGAGGAGGGGGTGGGAGGCCTCAGCTTTCGGCTGGAAGAGGTGTATGTCTTCCAGTCCACTGGAGGCAGTGGACTCTGTGAGCGGCTGATGGTCATTGTAGGCTGGGGCTGTGAGGGCCCATCCTGAACCTTCACTTCATGCTGCACCGGTGGTCCTGGGGGCTTCAGGAAGCTGCCTGGTTTGTGGGCTACCACAGTGGGTCCCAGAGAAAGCAGAAGAAAGAAGAGTTCAATTCCTGTTTATGAAACTCGTTGTTCCACCCTGTAAGATTCTCCTTATTCTCCCTACAGTGGCAGTGCCAGTTTCTACAGAGGGACTCACAGTCTGGTCAGAGAGCCCAACATCAGGATTTACTGAAAGCTATTGCTAATCTGCATCTTTTATTCAAATTGTATGCGTCTTCGGGTGACTTGAAGTACTGATGAAGATTAGAGAAGGACTGAAAACCTGAGAGAGACTTCAGGCCCGGTGTGGACTCCAAGGCTAAATCTGAGCTCTATTGAGATGTACCTTGGCCACCGTCGTTTCTGCGTGCCTTGCCCGCCACCTTGTGGTTACTCTTAGTATTGAGCCATGACTGCCCCTCAGTCCTCACCCACAGATCCCTGTACAGCCGAGCCCCTTGAGATCAGGCCTATTCACCCTCCCACAAGTTGCCTCTTAACTAGGAGCTATGTCTATGTCTCTCTAACCAGTCCCATAAGGAAAATTTTCTGGGTAACTCACAGAGGGATGTGCACCGGCAGGGGTCATGTTTATCCAGATAATGGCCCAGCGTGTCCCAGCCACCCCCAACACGCACCATCACGTGGCTCCGGAGGATCTGAGGGGGCAAAGGTGAGGTTGAGAGCTAAGTGGAGGGCTTCCCCTATTCCTGTATATCCCCTTACACACGCGGGTGATTGGGAGACAGAATATTTTGCTTTTTGGTTTACCCATGACTGGCATCAGACATCACATGTCAGGGGGTGGGGCAAACTGCTAAACAGGAAGTTGCACAATCACAACTGGACAAGGGATCATATAGGCATTTGGATGGCTAGCCAGGTCCCAGGACACTTTTGTTGCTATCCAGGGCTTTGCTCCTGTCTCTGCTTGCAGTTGGTATGGGACCATCATGCCCCTGTGATGTGTGACAGAGACAGTAGGGTTCCTGCTCAACTCTATAATGAAACAGATCCTACAGACTTTCCAAACATTAATTTCCTCAGTTTAACAGTGGGGCCACAATCCCTGACCCATGCCAAATGACAAGACTATTTATTGTCTCAGAGTCTGAGGGAGTCTCAGGTTGTTGTTGGCTCTGCTCCCTGCTATGCCTTATGTCCAAGGAAAGGACTTGCCCACGCCCAACTGCTGTCTATGTTCCTAAGCATAGAGCATCTCCGGGGAGGTGAAGCCAGACATGGGGAAGGGCTAATGAGAACCCCGCCCCCTCTGCCCAGACTGCATTGCAGCTCACTCTACAGAATGGATGGGTCCAGGGTCTGGGTGGTGTACTTTGGGGTCCACATGGCTGGGACTGCACATGGAACACAAAAGCCCAGGTTCTTGGTTTCCTCACTCTGAAAGTGAGGGTACCTTTTTATATACCCTATTTCTGCCTGGGGCACCCTGTGGACTCAGCTCTGGTGGAGGTGGTGGAGGATTGTGGTGCTGGCTGCACCAAGGGGAGGATGTCAACATGGGCTGGAATCTTCTGGAAATTTCCAAGGTAAGGGAATGCCTCAAGGCCTGGTAACTTGGGATGTATGATGGCTGACTTCCTGTTCTTGTCCCCAGGCTTAGTCAAGGTTTTATAGAAAGAAACCCCATTTCACTGACCCTAGATGTTCCTCCACCTAAGTCAGACTTACCCGGATGAAGATGAGAGTGTTGGAGTCCCCAACTCTGTACTTCCCTTCAGATATCTTGACCATGGAGAATTGCACTGGGCATGTGCAATGGCTGACGAGACTCTGCACCTGTGGGTGGTGTTGACAGAGGCTCAGTTCTCTCCTCTGCCTGAATACTCTAGTCCATTCACATACGGGGTCAGGCTAAGTGCAGTGCCTATGTGCCACCAGGCTGGTGCTGAGGTCAGGGCTGGGGGCTGAGAGGCAAGTGGGAAGAAGAAGCCTTTTAAAAACACCTGAGCAGCCCTGCCGCAGTCCACTTCCTCTGCTGATGGTGGGGTACAGTGTACTGTGCTATCTGACCAGTGAGGGACAGCCATCCCAGACCTCAGCTAAGGAACCATTCTGAAGAAGTTAGAGACCACATTTGGTCACACAGAAAAGGAAGGGAAAGAGAAGAGCAAAGCAGAAAGAGAGGAAATGGGGACATGAAGGGAGGAAATACTAAAGAAAAAAAGGGAGAACCCTCCCGGAACGCCATTTTCTGTTGGCGTGATGGGAACCATCAGTGATGGGAATAGGGCTAGCTTCAGGAAGTAGTTCCCCTATGGTGGGATCCCACTCTTTATCCCATAACTTTATGTTGCGTCTCACAGAAAATAGGTACTGTGTCTCCGTATACTACATGCTGGTGAAGGGAAGATCAGAAAGGATAAATGGCCCAGCAATGCACTTGGGAGGCAGAGGCAGGTGGATTTCTGAGTTCAAGGCCAGCCTGGTCTACAGAGTGAGTTCCAGGACAGCCAGGGCTATACAGAGAAATCCTGACTCGAAAAACTAAAAAAAAAAAAAAAAAAAAAAAAAAAAAAAGAAAGAAAAAAGAAAAAGAAAAGTTAAATGATTTGTCCAAAGCCACATGGTGGATGTTAGCTGGTGGCGAAGATACCCATGTTCTTGGCACCCTGTTCTCAGGGCCAACTGAGGGGGGCAGTGCCCGGCTGGGGCAATGACTGGGGCAATAGTGGCTGTCACCTGTGGATAGGGGTGGGGCTCGGAGTGGAGCAGGGCAGTGGGAACTAGGAAAGAGGAAGGCAAGGCACATGCTAGGCCTGAGGGCATGGCAGGGCACCTCACCATCTGGTCCAGGTTGTGGAAGTGGCAAGGCCTGCGGGCAGGGGGTACGGGTGGTGGCGGGTCCGGCGATGGCAGGGCCAGGTCATGCCGCAGCTCCTCATCAATTTCCTCTTCCAGATGCACCAGGGCGGGCGCAGTCATACCGAAGCGCCAAGCGCGGCGACCCAGCTCCAGCAGACACAATACCACGCTCTTCACGTTCTTGCGTAGCACCAGGTCCTCTGTCTCAAACATCAGCACCTCTGATGAGGGAAGGAGAGAAGGGGACATGGGTGGCTTGAGCACCCCATTGGAACCCATCCCAAAGCAGGAGTAGTGAACACAGGAGGGTGCCTCGGGACTCAGCATCCCAGGTTGAAGAAGCTCTTAGAAAGGGTTCACACAAGGCAGCCAGGGTAACTGCAGAAGCTGGTGAGTATTCAGAGCCTGGTTGATCCTAGGGCAGAAGGAGAACTCTCCCTGTCTGGCTCCCCTGCTATCCACTTAGCCAATGAGAAGATCCCAGGAGCAGGAAGCAGTTCCTTCTCTTCTTACCCATCTTCCGGAGACACCCTAAACTCAGCTCTAGATAACCAGGCTAACTTGACTATAGACTTTGGTTACCCCACTCTATAAGGCTCAGTCCAGGAATCTTCCATGGCTATGTGACCTCCAAGGTTGTCCCAGAGCCACAGTGTTTGTCTGAAAAATGGGGGTGTAGTCTATCTCAGCAGAAAGCAGCAGCTGTTTTGGGGTATGGTCCTGGGAATGGAATCCTAAGCTGTACATAAGCTACGGAAGATGCACATACGCACATCCTTAGCTTTGATTAACCTTTGACCCAGCCCCTCGCCTCCCTCCACCAGACCAGAGTCCAAACCTGACCCTTTCCCCGTCTCCTCCCACTTACTTTTGGCCTGGAGAATTGTGCAATCACACCTAGTCCCATTCCTGGGTTCAAGGCCAAAAGCTGTCACTCTCTGAGCCCTGTGAGTCCCTGCAGGACTGTGCCCCTCCCTATAGACCTCCCCCCTTGAGCTTCCTTCCCATCCTTTTAGTCAAGTGGTCCTCAACCTGTGTGTCACGACCCCTGGGGGGGGGTTCACATATCAGATATCCTGCATATCAGATGTTTACATTACAATTTATAACAACAGCAAAATTACAGTTATAAAGTAGTAACGAAAATAATTTTATGGTCAGGGGTCACCACAAGAAGAGGATCTGCATTAAAGGGTCTCAGCGTTAGGAAGGTCGCGAACCACTGCCTCAGTCCTTCCTGCTTGCTGGCCAGCTTCTCCCAGTTATCCACCTACCTTGTGCGTTGCTCCCTGACTAGTTAATCCCCTCTCTCAAACTTCTCTCTTTAGCCCAAATCACCCTCTCATTTCCCTTGCTGGTGCCCACTACTATGTCATCAGACCGACCATTTGCATTCTGGATCCCATATCATATACATATGCCTTTGAAGCACACATCACCCTGGACTGTAATTTCTGAAGCTATTTATCTGTCTGCCTTCCTAGACCATGCATTCCTGGACATTCGGGCCCTATTCTTCTCAGTTCTAAGTACCCAGCATGCACTGGAAACTGAAGAGGCAATGTATGTATCTTCATGAATTTAATCACTGTTGAGTATCTATTGGTCATCAGTGTGTATTTACTAAGGATTTACTGTGAGATGGAGAAACGGATCCGCTAAAAGAGAAGCTACCGCATGGAAAATCTAGAATACCTCAACTCCTGATCCCCCAGGTCTAACTTAGCTTAAGCCTCCAAGTGATGCGTGTCCCTATACTATAAAGATCTGAGATGGTTGCGTTACCTTGGATCCCCATCTCCTTGCGACACCACTGGATGAAGTTGGAGATGTTGTCCCTGGCCTGGAAGGTACCCGGCTGGGCAGTCCCATTGCAGAAAACCCCCGCCTGGGGCATGGGAATCTTTCGAGCTCGCTCAGGTGCCTGAGCCAGGAAGGCCAGAGCAGCCTCCGTGACTGTGTTGGCATGCCGGCACAACACCAGGCCAGTCTCCAGCACCCGCAGGAAGTTGGCTGCATCAATGTCCAGCCCATACAGATCCCGAAGCCACTCAGCCAGGTCTTCCTTCATGGCCTCCAGGTACTGCTCGCAGGACTTGAAGGGCCGGATGCTGCGCACAGGAGGCCCCGGGGTCCTGGGTCTCCTCCCATGGCCCACATGCTGAGACATGACTGGAACTCAAGTGTGGGAGGAAGTAGGAACCTCCTGACCCCCCACTGTTGTCTCTTTACTTCTGCTACCTGCTAGGTCAAGGTCCGGCCCAGTTCTCCTTGATTCAATGGGTCCCCCTCTACCCTCTGAGAGCCCAGGGTTTCTGACTCTGCGCCTTGCTGCGGGCTTCAGCCTCTGGGCCAGGCCCAGCCCCCACTTGCACACATTCCTCAGTCCCTGCCTGAACTTTTCTTTGGTGGCTTGCAGCGACCTCACTCTCAGCTGCCTAGTCCATCCGGAGTTCAGCGCTTCTGGGACTGGTGGAAGTTGAGGGCACTCATCTCTAGCCAGGGTTGAACAGGTCATCTACTGCCTCAGGACCCGCCACCGTCACAGCCAGGGAGCCCGGAAGACAAGCATGCAGGCTGCGGGCTCTGCTTTCCTTCCTCTCCTTGGAGACGGCAGCTGCTACAAACACTCCTTGTTAACCCTTCCTTCCAGCAGCCAAGTGCCGGTTGTCCTGCTGTGAGGCCCGAGCACAGGGAGCCAGCCAGAGAGCGCAGGACTGGGTTCTCTCTCAGTGGACTCCTTGGGGGGGATTTGGGGGAAGTTGAGGAAGAAGTTCCAGGACTGGGGCTTAAGGATGGGTGAGCACTGGAAATGAATGAGCTCGGAAGAGACACAGCAAGAGAGCCCATAGATGGGAGCTTTACCCTAAATCCCTTTGGAGGTGGCTTGCAAATCCTGGTCTCTCTGTGTCTTAGTTTGTCAACTGTCAAATGGGAAGGACAATGTCTATCCTAGGGTGCTGTGAGGAACAAGAGAATAGTGTGTATGTGTGAAAACCCCAGAATACACAGCCTGGGTGAGCCCTGGCTCTCACGGGCTCTCCCAGCAGCCCTGTCTGAGCACCATGATTCCCATCTGCTCTAGAGAATGTTTCACCTGTGTGATTCTTCTAGAACAATCTCATCCCATGGTCACAGCAATGCATTCGTTCAACAAAGATTTCTTTCTTTCCTTTCTTCCTCTCTCTTCCTCTTCTTCTTCCTCCTCCTCCTCCTTCTTCTTCCTCTCTCTCTCTCTCTCTCTTTCTGTTTTTCCATTTTCCATTCATTTATTTGTTTGTTTGTTTTGTTTTGTTTTGGGACAGTGTTTCTCTGTGTAACCCTGGCTGTCCTGGAACTCACTCTGTAGACCAGGCTGGCCTTGAACTCAGAGATCCAACCACCTCTGCCTCCAAAGTGATGAATTTAAAGGCGTGCACCACCATCACGATAACAAAGAGTTGTTATCGTGACCTGAGAGACCTGAGAGAGTGAGGACATGACCCCATACGAGGAAGAAAAGCCACCAGTGCTGAGGCTTGGAGGCAGGAACATGCTTGGTATGTTCTAAGAATAGCAGTGCTAAAAAAAGAAAGAAAGAAAGAAGCACAAAAGGAGAGGGCTGGAGAGATGATTCTGCAGTAGTTAAGAGGGATTGCTGCTTCTCCAGAGGGCCTGGGTTTGACTCCCGGGACCCACATAATAATTATCTGTGCCACCTGCCCCAGGGGATCTGATGCCCTCTTCTGGCCTCAGTGGGCACCTCTACTGTGTACCAGATGCTATCATGGAGCTCAGAATACAGCAACAAACAAAAGTCACTGCCTAAACTCATAGAGGCTACATGTATGTTACTGGGTGATAGGTGGTAGATGAACAAAGAAGTCTGATTCAGAGTGCTAACACACCCCTGTAATCTCAGCAACTGGGAAACTGAGGCAGGAGGATTAAGAGTCCCAGGCCAGCCTACATAGCAAACTCAAGTCCAGATTGGCATGCATGGTAAAACTCTGTCTCAAAAATCAAAAGACAAAACAAATAACAGAATAAAGGTGTAGTCAATCAGGCAGTGATAAATACCAGGGGAATACAGAAGAAGAGAGTGGTGGCTTTAGAAGAGGTGACACCATCCATAAAGGAAAGCCTTGATGACAAGATGTCATCGGACAGAGACCTGAGAGAGTGAGGACATGACCCCATACGAGGAAGAAAAGCCACCAGTGCTGAGGCTTGGAGGCAGGAGCATGCTTGGTATGTTCTAAGAATAGCAGTGCTAAAAAAAGAAAGAAAGAAAGAAGCACAAAAGGAGAGGGCTGGAGAGATGATTCTGCAGTAGTTAAGAGGGATTGCTGCTTCTCCAGAGGGCCTGGGTTTGACTCCCGGGACCCACATAATAATTATCTGTGCCACCTGCCCCAGGGGATCTGATGCCCTCTTCTGGCCTCAGTGGGCACCTGCATATCCATAGCACACAGAAACACATATTTACACACAAGTTTAAAAAGAATGAGGAGGGATAGAGAGACGGCTCAGGGGTGAAGAATACTGGCTGCTCTTGCAGAAGACTTGCGTTCAGGTCCCAGAAGGCACAAGGCTGCTCACAGCCTTTGGTAACTGCAGTTCCAGGGAATCAGGCACCCGCTTCTGGCCTCTACTTGCACCAGGCATGCAAATGGTGCAATACTCATATGTAGGCAAACCCTCATAGAGATAAAATAAATAAATCCTTCTTAAGAGAAGGAGGAGGGCTGGAGGGATGTCTCAGAGGTTAAGAGCTCTCTCTCTCGCTGCTCTTTCGGAGGATCTGGGTTTGATTCCCAGCACCCACATGCAGCTCACAGCTGTCTGTAACTCTACCTGAGGGGATCCAACACCTTCTTTTGGCCTCTGTGACAACAGGCCAGGGATGCATATGGCATACAAGCAAACACATTAAGTAAATAAAATTTGAAAGAACAATAAAGAGAGGGCAGACATGAAGCTGAGAAGAAATGGGGCTCCAAGTCAGGCAGGGCCTGTCAGGGGGATGCCAAGATTCCTTTTCTCTGAGTGAAATGACAAGAGTACTATAGAGATGAGGGCAGGGACATGCCCTTACTCGGGCAGCTGTGTGGAGGGACTGCAGAACCACAGGAATAACTGGACAGCAGTTGGAATACCAACACCATCTAAGGAGGGCAATGGTAGTTTAGACCAGGCAATGACAAGTAGCCACATTCTGTGTTGCTCTTGCAGAGTTCATAAGATTAGTCTAAAACAGGGTGTTCAGCCTTGATGCTCTGAGGCCCAGGTTAGCTAGTTCTTTATTATAGAGGGCTGTCCTGAGCACTGTGGGACATTTGTCAGAATGCCTGCCCTCTACCCATCAAATGCCCATACTTCAGATTGTTACAACATCTTAGAACATCTCCAGCTATTGCCACGTGTCTTCTGAATGGCAAAAATCTTCCCCTTCTTCACCTTGGGAGCTTCTCATCTAGGTGATCATGTGACCCAGAATCATCCACATAGAGCCCTACCTGTGATTTTTAAAAAGCTTCTAAATTTTATTTTTATTTATTTAATGTCTGTCAATGTTTTGTCTGCATGTATGTCCGTGCACCACATGCATACCTAGTGCCCTTGAGGCTGAAAAGGGCATTAAATCCCCTTGAACTGGAGTTACAGAGCGTGTGAGTCACCATATGAGTGCTAGGAATTGAACTCAGGTCCTCTGGAAGAGCAGCCAGTGCTTTTAACTGCTGAGACATCTCTCCAGCCCCCTTCTCTGTGACTTCTGAATTGGAGCGACAAGGAGAAGTGTTTCTTCCAATGGGATGTTAGGGTTTTAGGGATGCACTTGTGAAGCCATGTTCCCTGTACACACAAAGAAGGGAGAGATTGGCATACAAAGAGGTAAAGGGACAGAGGACCTTGGAGTACACAAGACCTTTGGATACAGGAGACCTTAGGGTACTGGAGTTCTTACTTTTGTTATCTAATAACCAACTACTTGTCTACCTGTCAGCCAGACAAAAAACAAAAAGACCACCTAAAAAGTGGCTTGTACAGAAGGAAACATCACACACACACACACACACACACACACACACACACACCTCTCAAACTCAAGTGGTTCTAAGATGAATCTGTCCATGATAATATTGTCCAAAGATTTTTCTTTCTATCTGTGGCTCCCTCCGGCTATTCTCATCATTTACAGAATACATCCTGGCTTCCCAGGACCTTGTCTTCCCCAAATTTGTAGGAAGAAGATGCAGAGAGTTTGTGAACTCTGACAGCTTTCTTTTAAGGATGTGAAGTGTAAGTTATATACATAACTTTTTTTTTTCACATGAGTTGAGCCAAAGTTTAGGCATAGCTGCAAGGGAAGCTGAAACTATCCTTTCAATGTTCAGAGGTGGTTCTTAACTAAAAGGAGAAAGGGAAAAGTGGAGACAGAGACAAATTATAGTCCCAACCATACAATAGTCCCACAAACAAAATCTTTATAAGTCTTGGCTTGATAGTTTGTGTAAATAGTCAGTTAGCAAATCTTTTGTCTTTTGATGCCATATACTGTGTTACATATTATCCTTTGCTTTTTACTTTATTTTTCACAATTTAATTAACATGTAATGCAATTAACATGTAATACAAAGTCAGATTGTGTGTACATGTGGGATCTAACCTGCCAACCCCTAAATTATGTAAACTAAAATTTTAAAAATATGTAGTATTTTAAGTTAAATACTTTTGCTTTAACATGCAATGCATATATATGTGCACACTACAGCATGCATGCATAAGTCTGAAGGCAACTTGCAGGTATCAGTTCTACTCCTCCACCATGTGGGCCCTAGGGATCCAACTTAGGCCCCCAGGCTTGGCCAAAAGTTTCCTTACCCTCTGAGCCATGAGCCATCTTGCTGACTCAACCTCAGAGGTTTAAACCTACACATGAGACATCAGAAAAGTGTAATAGAGATTTAGTTATGTCTAGGAGGGAATTGGGTAGACTTGTGTTCTAACTGGAAGACTTAATGTTGTAAATAAAATGTGAGGACCAGTAAGGTGGTTCATTGGTTAAGGGTCCTTGTTGCTCTTGTAGAGGACCTAGGTTCAGTTCCCAGCACCCACATATTGGCTTACAGCCAAACATAACTCTAGTGCTAGGGAAACTAACACTTTCTTCTGGCCTCCATAGGCATCAGGCATGCAGATGGTATACACACACACACACACACACACACACACACACACACACACACACACACACATAGGTAAAACACTCATACATATAAAATAAAAATAAGTAATTTTTTAATTTAGAAAAGAAAGAAAGAAGACATTCTGTGCTCATATTTTTCTTGGGTTGGAGAACGTGTTGATGAACAGAAATTAAGGGAATTTAGACACAGCTCCATCTGTGACAAAGGAAGAGTGCATTCACCCTTTTGTTTTGTTATGTGAGTCGGTTTGCTGTCGCTTACAGGCAAAATGACTTTGGAACCCACAAGTACACTGGTAGACAAAGTAGTGTTTGTCCTCCCTATGCAGAGGTGACTGGGAAGAACCATGAGTTTTACAGCCTGGGTCAGAAGACTTTATGCTTTTCTGGTGTGCTCCCTACCTAGAAGGCATCTGGTTCTATCTTTGGGAGTTTGATGGACTCCAGTCCCTTTTGGTTAACTTGTGACCTTGGTTAGAATCCACTGAACTCACCAGTGTGGGCAATGAAATAGAGCCAGTGGTACCTAGAAGTAGTGAAGAACTCAGCTGCAGTGACATATACACCTGAATTCCTGGAGCCACAGGTGCAATGCCTTACCATTTTTTGTTCTGTGGTAGAAATTTAGCTGTGGTGCCAGGCCCCCAAATCTCCTTTATCCCAACTGGTTGGTGGTTCTATGGGTTCCCCCATAGCCAGAGGAATCTTTCCTACTTGCTTTAGCCAGACCTGTTTCCTGCTGCTTATGACTAAGACTCCTACTGACATGCACAGGCATCCTTCAAGCCCAGGAGACTGGTCTGCCCTGAATCTCTTTCCTGATCTCCCCATAGAAGCCACATGTTCTTCTCTCCAGCACATCCAACTCACCTACTGTCAGGGACAGCTGACAGGAGACTTTAGTGCAGCTCCACCTCAGGATCAGAGACATCTGGCTGTGCTGAAATCACAGGCCTTCTAGACTGTCGAACAGGGAGTGCGTGTTGTTTCCTAGGGCCACTGGTGTGGGAAGGATGGAGAGGTGATGTCTCAGATTTTGCTCAGTGAGTTTTTGAGGGCAAAGGCTTGGAGCAGGAAAGCTAGCAGGTTCCTAGGGACTGTAGAGGGAATGGGCAATCCCTAGAATTCAGCATAGTCTGGTTCTAAGGAAATGCCTGGATTGGGGAACAGAAGGATGGAGACCAGTGGCTGGCTAGCTGAGGGAGAGGGAAGGCAAGAGAAGGGAGAAGGAGGAGCGAGCCTCTGGCACCCATACCAGCCTGTGTCTTCAGTGACAGAGAGTTCTCAGCACAAGCCATAGAGTCTGATGATGCCTGTGGTCATTAATAACATCACCAGGACATTGAACCAGTCCTGCATCCCCTACCGTTTGACTTATTGGGTGTATAAGTGGTATGAAGTTGGGGCCATTGCTAGTTAGCCATTTTATTTTTTTTAAAGATTTATTTATTATTATATGTAAGTACATTGTAGATGTCTTTAGACACACCGAAAGAGGGCGTCAGAGCTCATTACAGATGGTTGTGAGCCACCATGTGGTTGCTGGGATTTGAACTCAGGACCTTCAGGAGAGAAGTCAGTGCTCTTAACCACTAAGTCATCTCACCAGCCCTAGTTAGCCAATTTAATCTTTGATTAGCCAGATACACTTTAGCTGACCTATGTTCAACCTTCTAAAGCCCTACTGTCTTTCTCTACACAAGCTAGGATGTTCCAGAGAGTTCCAACAGAGGCACATATGGCCCTAATGGATGATTTAAAGTCATCTGTATTGCCAAATAAGATGGATCTTGTACCAACCCATCCTCCTCTCCCTCCCTCCCTCTCTCCCTCCCTCCCTCCCTCCCTCCTCCCTCTCTCCCTCCCTTCCTCCTTCTCTCTCTCTCTCTCTCTCTCTTCCTCCCTCCCTCTCTCTCCCTCCAGCCCCCCCCCCCCATTCTCCAGGATCTCATTTATAGCCCAGGCTGGCCTCAAACTCACAATCATCCTGTCTGAGATTCCCGGATACTGGAGTCACAGGCATGCATCACCTTTTGGTGTCCGGCTTCACCTTGTTCTCTGGGCATGCTCTGTGAACAGCAGGAGCAGTGCTCGGGCTTGCTAATAAACGAGGCTCATTCTTTTCTGATGCTGAATCCTCTCTGGATGGAAAACAGTCCATTCCAAGGGGGCTCCTGGGTAGCACGTAAGTGCAGGAGGCACGCTGCTTATATTCTGGTAAGATTGTGTGTTCACATGGTTTCACTGAAAGCTGGTTTTGCTCTGTGACTTTTTATTCTGTGAGAACAAGTCTTGATGTGATCTTATGCTAGTGTTATTTTTGACACTCCAGTTTTTTTTAAAGATTTCTTTATCTTATGTATATGTGTTTTCCCTGCACATATGTGTGCACACCATGTGCGAGCCTGGTGCCTGCAGAAGCCAGAAGGTGGTACCAGATTCCCTGGAACTGGAGTGGTAGACAGTTGTGAGTTATATTGGTGCCGGGAGCTGAATAGTGTCCTCTGCAAAAGCAGTGCATGCTTTTACCTGCTCGACCATCTCTTCAGTCTCCAGCACACATTGAAATTCCACAAACCTCAAAATTATCCTAAGGAAAGTAAAGGGCAAAGGGCTGGTGGGTAGATCGGGCCTGGGGAGGCAGGTAAGATGAACAACTGGGCCTTGGGACATTTGGGTCTCAGTTTCCTAAGTCCCTGGCTAGGTTTGTTGGCTTAGGTGTGTCTGTCAAGGGACAATGGGACTTAGGGAATGACTCAAGGATATGACTCCAGGTGTCCACATCTAGGTGCCATCCCAGCAATGGCTCCTGTAACATGATTGTTGTTGGAGGCCCGATAGCTTTTATATTTATGTGGTGGATCTGGGATTTGAACACAGTCTATCAGGGCCAAAGCTATCCTCTATTCCTCACTGGAATCTTCCTAGGGGTAAGGTAGGGGACATATGGGTTTTGTTTGAATCTGGAGATTCTAGAAAAGACATCGGTCTCTAAGCAGAACCTATGGGCAGTTGAGATTCTGTCCCACCCCCCTGTGATCTAACAGATGCCCTAGAAACCATATGGAGTTCTATAAGCACTGGGCATCCCCCACATCCCAGTCCCTGACCAGAGGGAAGAGGCACACAGTGTTGGGAAGAATGGATAAACACGGTGAGTGGGGTTAGAAAGGGCGTGGACCAAGATAGGACCACTTGCCTCATCTCGAGCAACCAGCCCATCACTATGGTGATGCTAGAAAAATTGAACTTTTCCCAGTTACCCATCCATGTTTCTACGAGCCCTTGGCTTTCTCCTCCCTAAATATCCTTGACGTCCTCCGTCAGTTCTCTTGTCTTTGCTTGTTCCTGTTCAGACCTCTCTCTGTTTCCTCTGGCCTGGATGTTAAGGATCTTTTTCAGAGGGGAGTGGGTGGGGTGGGCATGGTGGCACTCAGGAGGTAGAGGCAGGTGGATTTCTGTTTGAGGCCAGCCTGGTCTACATAATGAGTTACAGGACAGCCAGAACACAAACAAACAATTAAGAAAAGTCTACTCCCCAAAACAAAAACAAACAAAATTAGAGTGGAGGGGGTTTAGACAGGACTCAGATTGTAGCCCAGGCTGGCCTGGAACCTATTACATAGCACAGGATGCTGGTCTGAACTCTCAGCAATCCTCCTGCTGCAGCCTTTCTTGTGCTGAGACCATTAGCATGAGCCACCACCTATTTCTTCTGCAATGATTCTTAAAGTCCCCTGTCCTGTTGGAGGGGACATGCCACAAGACATACAGTCTGTGGCTTATGCCTCGCCGTCAGAACAATCAACTCCATGCCCTCACCTCCCTTTCCAACTGTATTCCTTATTCCTCTTCTTCCCAAAATGTCTCCCAGCACCTCTTTCCGGCTGTGTTAGGCCCGGCCTTCACTACCAGAGTCTCCATCTGTTTCCCTGACTCTCCACTTGTGGCAAGGCCAAAAACTGGCAGTTTCAGATACTCTTGGTGACATTTAGAGACCCCTCCAAGGCCCACCCCCTCACCCCCATGAAAGGTACCGGATGAAGCAGCACCGTGAAAAAGCGAGTTGAACACATGATGCCTAATGATCAGTTGCTTTTCTCCTTGCTGCGACAAATCCCTGACAGAAGCAGCCTAACGAAGGAAACGGTTATCCTGGCTCACCTGGCTCGCAGTGGTGGGTGCGATCTATTGTGATGGCAAAATCCCGGTGGCAATGTGAGAGGCCACATGGCGTCTGCACTCAGGACACAAGGCATCTTGCTTTCTCCTTTGTACTCAGCCCCAGACTCTAGCCCATGGGATGGTGTCATTTATATTCACGGTGGGTCTTCCCACACCACTTAAACCAGCCCAGAAACTCCTTCACACAAACTCTTAGGTGGTTTTTGATCCTGTCAATTTGACAATATTAACCATCACAGTCCCCCCGCCCAATGAGCCTTCTTGTCCATTACTATTATTCTGCTCAATTCTTAACTTGGGAAACAGATGGACAAGTCTACGGAAATTGTCCTGGATCTTTCTAAGTCAAACCCCAAGTCCTCCACCCCCGTACTCCCTTTGTACTATAAATCTAGCTGTCCGGGAGCTGCCTGTGTGCTAGATGAATATCTGCTGAGGGAATGATGGATACCTCCCAGAGAAGGTCTGCTTATTTTCTGTGTCAGCTGAGGAACTTACTTCAGGCCCTCATCAATTACTAGAAGTTGTGTGTGAGCTGACAAAAGTGTTAGGTAGAGGGCCCGGTGTGACTGAAATCCATTTGCAATTGGTCAAGCCTGAGACCTGTTTCTGGTTTAGTTATCTATGCCTGTCCATCGCATCTCCAGTGATACTGGGCTTCCTACCACCAGGGAAAGTCACACTTAGAAACAAACATACTCAGGAGGCTCTTTGTGAGTTCCAGGCCAACCTGGTTTATATAGTGAGTTTCCTCTTCAGCTAGAACAACATAGTGAGACTGTATCAATAATTAATAATAATAATTAATAATAAACAATGAATTCATTTTTTAAAAAACCCATAAGCAACCACCTATTGAAATGACAATTGGTTTATTAATGTTGGGTAACCCTCCTCCTTCCGGGTTGGCAATATATGTTCGTTGATTGCTTGCCCAACACCAGCAGGAAACTGCTTTACCCAGATAGTAACTAAAGTCAGCCTCACAGGCACTCTGGAGGTAGACGCTACTTTTCCCGCTTCAGAGACGGGAAAATGGAGCCTGATGGAAGCGAGGTGACTTGCTTGGAATCCTTAGCAAGGACGCTCAAGAGGGTGGGAACTCGGCAGCAGTCTGGTAATCTGGGACTCCGAAGCCCTTAGGCAGGTAGCAGCCGGCCGGAGGCATCTCCCTGATGCAAGCAGCCAGGGCAGCGGACTGCACTGACCCTGTCCCCGCCTACAGGCGTGAAGACCCCTTTGTGGAGGAAGGAGGTAGAGGATCCCGAGGCCAGGGAGGAGGAGCTGGAGGACGATTCATCGTCGTCTTCGTCGTCGTCGTCGGTGGAGGAGAGGTCGGACCCCGAGAGCGCGACGGAGACTGAGGAGGACTCCCGAGACGCGGATGAGCGCGAGGCTCGCCCGGTGTCCTACAGTCCGCTGCTCCAGGAGCCCAGCAGCCAGCAGGTGGCGCTGCTGCGACGCTCGGACAGCAGCTTCTGGGGCTGGCTCAGCCCGTTCGCTCTGCTGGGTGGCCTGGCGGCCCCCGCAGACAGGTGAGACGCAAAGGACCTGGGGCCGAGCCTTAGGGAGGAGGGCCGCCGGGCTCTGATCACTCATGTCCCCGGTCCTCAGGAAGCGGGGTGCCCCGGAGGAACCGTGCGTATTGGAGACGCGGCGGCGGCCACCGCGCCGCGGGGGCTGTGCGCGCTGTGAGATCCTTTTCTGCAAGAAATGCAAGACTCTGCACAGCCACCCGGCCTATGTGGAGCACTGTATTCTTGAGCACCCTGACCTGAGTAAGGAGGAGGCCGCCGGCAACTCTGAGCTCATCCACTCCCAGTCTCTGAGCCCGAAAAGCGCCAAACTCTTCTATCTCTAGTGAGTTCCACCAAACTGTCCCTTCAAGCCGCCATCCTTCGCGCTTCCTTCCGGTGAGAAGGCCCACTGTCGGTTCACAGTTCCACCTGTTGTCTTGCGGAACTATAACAGAAACTAGGCACTCCTCCCCAGACAGCACTCAGCACCTACAGCCCTCCCGACCCTCACGCCTTCAGCACAGCCTTACCTGCATAGTTTTTTAGGTCCTCTGGCCTCCATCCAGGCATGGCCCGGAGAAAAATAGCCTCGGGGTTCCCTCAGACCTCTTAATAAATTGTCTCTTTCCCTCTAACTCGGCAATAGAGTCTCCAGAGTCGCTTGAGGTGGAATGAAGTGATAAAGATGGGACTTTCCTTTCTCTCCCGCTGGGTACAATCCAGACAGCAGTGGGCTAGCTGGGAGGTTTCTCCATGTTTTCCCTGGGACAGGGTAGTACAAGGCACTTGCATCCAAGGGCAGTCAAAGGCCATTCTGTCCACTGCACAGAGAAGAAAGGAGGGTGCATGGCCAGCAATGCCTCTGGGGAACTGTGGGCTGCTCCCTTGCCCGATTCTCCCCTCCCTGAGAGCTGGCTGTTGGTCGGTGTGTGTGTGTGTGTGCATGTGTGTGTGTGTGTGTGTGTGTGTGTGTGTGCGCGCGCGCGCGAGCACAGAGGCACTGCTAGGTGGAGTGGGAGGAGGGAGGGCTGGAGATCCAGATGCTAAAATTAATACTGAGGCTGAGACGAAAGGGGAAGGCAGGGAGCTGGTTCCTTCTCCAGGAATCCCAGCTATTCTTGGCTAGACAGCATGAGCTTCGGAATGCTGCTGCGTGTGTGGCCTGGAGAATGGGGGCCCTTGCAAGCAAACGGGCCTCACCCAATCTGCAGAGCGCTATGGAGGCTGCATCCTGAGCGGACGCCCAAGGGCCCTCTTTCATCTTCCTGATGTCCATCTTGGAAGCAAATGGGGTGGAGATGTTCTGCATTTTAAAGAGAGGTTCACCCCATCTCCCCACGATAACCATACACAGCTGGTTGTCCCTGGGTTGGATGTAAGAGCATGGTCCTTGTGTCTCCAGCACCCAGTACCCATGTACTTCTACTGAGAAGGGTGGATAAGTCTGTCCAGGGAAGTTGGCTACACCTGTAGGCTGACCAGTGAGGGTGCTTCTTCATTAGCCCAGACAACAAGTTAGGCCCAGGAGGAACACAGTCCTTTCTGCTCTGTCTCCTAATCCAGCAGAGCCTCTAACAGCAGGGATCCTTGAGCCTTCACCACCCTAGCTTGCTGAGGGTAGGAGCTGGGGTGAAGTCTTGGATGAGATAACAAGTGATTTCCCAAGAACTGAGCCTGAAAGGCCCTGAAAGGGAGGGTCCTGCAGACACAGTCTACAGCCTCTGCTGAGTTCTGCATCTTCCTGGGACTTGGCACTGTGGGCATAGGACAGCATCTTCAACAGAACAGAATCTGCCTTCCCACATACACACAAGTGGGAAGGAAAGAGGTCTTTGAGGGAAAAGGCTATGGGAACCCTAGTTCTCCTTCCACCCCGAGGAACAAATGCAGATTGATTTCCTGCTTGGAGTCCTTACTGCTCAAGAGGTTCTTGAGAGGTTCAGGGGCTTTCTAGACAGGCCCCATCCCTCAGGCGGCAGCAAACACGGTTCATTTAGTGATGGGAAGCCTTCAGAACAGGGAACCTCCTGAGTTGGCATTCCAACAGCCCATCCAGAACAGCTCGGTGGCCCAGCGGCCAGAGCTGGTCACCCGCAGTTTGGATTGATCTAAGTGCCAATAGTGATCCTCTCTGAAGAAGATAATGGAGCCATCCGGCCTTGGCAGGGCGCCGCTGACCTCCTCAGGGACCCCGGCCCAGTCCCGCAGGCTGCGGGGGTAGTAGGGCTCCACTTGCATTCCTCCTCGAGCCAGCACGTAGTAGCGAGAACCCTTGAAGAGGACTAGGCGGCGCAGAGGCGGGAAGAAGAGAGCTGCGTCCGGGTGTCGGGGTAGACCACCTGCGCGGCAGAGTTGTGCTAACCCCCACACGGACTTCGTGCCCTGGAACCTCCAACAGCGATTCCCTGTGGGGCATTGAGAACCATAGTGAGCTAGCTGGAGGCATTCACTCATTGGCCCTCCACCCCATCTCTGTCACTCTATTCGGAACCCTAGACAGTTAGTATCCTTGGAGCCAGTTGTAGTCTACATATCGCCCAGCAGGTGTCAGCAGAGAGCAGAGAATGCTCAATGAACGCAATCCCAGGCTGGGGAAGGTAGGAGGGTGCTGAGGATGGGGATGGAGGTGGAAAACAGGATTCCCTGCCTGGGTGTGGAATGGGAGATTGGGAAAGCTTGAACTTTTCTTCACTCTCCAACTCCTAATAATTCCCCGAGGGCAAAGGTGTTTGTCCCTGGTCCTTTCCTCTCCCTGTTCCTAGGACACAAGGAACTTAGCGCTGGTTGAAGGAACGGATGCCACTCAGAACAGTATTACCACATGTCCAGTCCACCCCTCAGTCGTTGCATGTTATCCGGCTTCCTCATCACACCTGAGTATTACTTTCCCTATCCAAGAAATACAAGTTCCAAAAGCTAAGTGACATGCCAACCTCACACTGCCAAGATGCCAGGGCAGACGCGGCCATACTTTCTGCTGACTTCAGACTGGAGAGCAGTCCTCCCCCTAGTCTCTACACGGGACACCCTGGACACTTGTTGCTCCCAACTCCATCTCTGAAAGGAGTCTTTCTGGGCCACAGGTTCAACTTGAGGTAGCAAGTTCACCAGGGACTCATTGTTGGGGACCCCCAGGCAGGACACCCACCCACCATGTCTCAATCTCAGCTGACTCAGGGCTGGTACCTTTGAAGAAGTAGAAGTCTCCATCTTCCAAAGACACTGCGGCAGCCTCAATACTAGGGGGCAGTCCCGGCCATCTTTTCTGTAGTGCATGAGGCTCTGAAACATTGCCATCAGCTGTGACTTCCCAGAAGTGACTCCCTTTGAAGACGTACAATCTCCATTGCCCATCTGTCCCGAGACAAGAGATGTGAGGAAAGGCTACTAGCCTCCTGATGATTTGGGGGCGGGGGGAGGGGGCGCTGCCCTAAACCTGGTTTCCCAGACAAGCTGAAGGTAGAATGCAGGGGCAAGGCGGGGAGGGAGGGAGAGGGAGGGGCAGAGAGGGGCTGAGGGAGGCGGGAGTTCTTTGCTGGGCCTGAGTTTGCTCCTCCCTGAGGAAAGCATGTGATTTCGGATTTCTATATTCAAGATATCCCCATTCCTCACACCTTGTAATTCAGCTCTGGACCCCTGGGGATGAGGAGGATGGAAGAAAGACACCAGGCATGGCTGGGACCATCTTACCTACAGTGATGGCATCAAACGAAGAGTGGCAGTATTTAGGACCTCTGGTTTCCGGGCGTCTGCTCTGAGAGTTGTGGGGGTCCCAGGCCTCAAAGTCAGTGAACACCTTTCCGGGGAGTTGGGTGGCTACTGAGCGTCCCAGGGGCTTTCCTTAAGATCCAAGGAGAGAGAGAGAGGACATGGGTAGGAGCGTGTGGAGGGCTCAAGACCCATCCTTCTGCTCCGCCCACGATCTGGGACATGCCGAAGGAAAGAGTAAGGGGCACGTGCAGCCCTGGCTGTTGGTTTTATCTAAGAGCGCACTATCCCAGAAATTTCTCCCACTCGACAGCCCAGGAAAGAGGTACCTACTGAGATGACGTGAGCGTGGGAGACCGAAGGGTTCTGAGCTAAGGGCAGAGGTTTGCTCTTATGGATTGCTTGGAACTGACGCAGAACCCGCGAATATTCAGATTTCAAGGGAGCCTTAGGGGCTTTCGGATAAGGAAAGACTGAAACAAGGAACTGACAAGGGGGTGGGGGTATCCTATTTGAGGAACCAGAGTCCGAAAGACCCCAGGGGCTGGAGGCTCACCGTACAAGCTCTGCACCGCCAGCACATCGTCCCAGCTGAGCAAGGCGTCGCGGCCCAGCTTCTTGTAGTAAGGGGCCATGAGCGCACGTGGCGCAGGCGAGTGCGTGAGACCGAGCGTGTGGCCGATCTCGTGCGCCAGCACCACGAACAGGTTGCGTCCACGGCGGCGACTCAGAGACCAGCGCTCGTCTTGGTCGAAATGCGCTTCGCCACGGCGGGGCAGGAAGGCGTGCGCCAGGGCGCCCCCTGAGAATAAAGTGGAGGATCAGGGCGAGCCAAGACCCGGAACTCCCTCCCGCAGGCTTCGGCTCCCACGTTGGGGGTGTGGTCTACTAATTTCCATCTCTGTAGAGTCTGATGGATACAGGAGTGCGGGGTAGGTGAACAGATGACTAAACAGAGGACTCTTAAGAGGAAGTACATTGTAGATTCAACTAGGGGCCAAACTGCCTAGGTTCCAATACTAGATTTACTTTTTACTAGCTGGTGATATTGGGCAGACAAATTAACCTCTCTAATAAGCTTCCTGATCTGAAAATAGGCATAATGATGAACTTCTTCCTTACAGGAATGAACGTGTGTCACACTTGGGTTTTAGGACAGTGCCTAGTCTAGGAATTATTAATATTGGGTACCCCTAGAAGAGGGATGTGAAGGCTTTTTGAGGCTTCCTGATCTGGGTACTTGGTGTGTTCTGTTCAGGAGTCTGCAGATTTAACAATGTGCTTCTTTGTGTGGAGTTCAAGACCAGCAGGGGCTACATTAGAGAGACTCTGTTTTTTTGTTGCTTTAAGTGTGTGTCAAATGTGCCACGTGGGGATCAGAGGACAACTTGAGGGACTCAATTTTCATCTTCTGCCATGTGGAAGGACCAAACTTAGGTCAAGCAAGCACTTTCACCCACACCCATAAGTCATGCCACCACCACCCTTTATTTGGACAGGGTCTTATTATGCTGTGTGTGTGTGTGTGTGTGTGTGTGTGTGTGTGTGTGTATGAATGCATGTATGTTGCATGTATGCTCACTTATGTATTCAGGTCAGAGGTCAATGCTGGGAAGTCTTGTCTCAGTCACTTTTCTAACTTAAAAACCACCACCACCATCCGCCCCTTTTTTAATCCTTTGAGAATTTTTTAGTCCTTTGAGGTGTCTTTTTGTAGCTCTGGGTTGCCTGGAGCTCAGAGCTTTTCCTGTCCCTGCCTCCCAAGTGCTAGAATTAAAGGTGGGGGGTCCATACACCCCCCCCGTCAAATTATCTAATTTATTGTATTTTGCCTGCATGCATATCTGCATGTATCACGTGTGCCTGTTGCCCTCAGATGCCAAGAAAGGGTGTGGGCTTTGCCTGGAACCGGTGTTACGACTGTGAGCCACTGTGGATGATGAGAACCAAAGTCAGGTTCTTCCAAGGAACCACCGGCGCTCATAAGTACGGAGCCGCCTCTCCAGCCCCCTCCACTAGAGTATCATTGTTACTATCAATTTCGAGAGACATTGCATCACCACTGAACCTGAAGCTTGCCATTCTGGCTAGATTGGCTGGCCAGTGAGCCCCCAAGGTTCTCCTGTCTCCATCCCCCAGTGCTGGGGTTACATGTGTGCTGAGAATCTGAGCCCAGGTTCTCACACTTGCGCAGAGCCGGCTCCACCGGAGTGGAATGCTGGAGTTACATGCATGCGCCACCACGCCTGGCTGATGTAACCATGTGTCTTCCCCCTGCCAGGGCTCCTCTAGGCTTCCCCCCCTGCTCAGCCTAGGAGTGAGCAGAGACAGTAAGCTCCTCAGTGATTGCCACAGGTATATCTGGGTCCCCGCAGAAATAACGAGATGAAGCTTCTAGGTCCTGCCCCTCATATACACCTTCCACTGAGGCAGGCGACCCTGACGGAGGTTAGCAAACAGTACTGTGACAATGTTAGCCTTGGAGCTCAGCAAAAGTCCTCTAGCATCGCCTTCTAGGAGCCCAGGTCGGTGGGGACTGACAAGGGCAGGAGGAGCATCAGCGTCTCCAGCACTGCGCAGCCTGCTCAGCCCTCACTGAGGAGCACAAGCCGCCCATAGTTAGATTCTGAAGGCCAGGGCCGAACAGAATGGGAGAATGGCTCACACTGCAGAGGAAGCCTCCAGGCTAGGGACAAAGGGACCCAGCTGTGGCTATGATCTCTGAAGCACTTCTGTGAAGGTAGGGTAAAGGCTCCTGGTTATCAGTGGACAGGGGAGGAAAGGGGCTGATGGAGGCCTCGGGATATCTTAGGGAAGTCTACTCTGCAGAATAACAGAAGCACAGGCCTGTCTAGAAGCAGGAATAGTCATGATCTCCAAATGTTCTCCAAGAACCCAGCGTACTCTAGAGTTAGCAAAGTGCTTTCCACACCAAACCTTATCTGGCTGTCCTTTCAGGCTTGTGGTATACCTTGGGCAAGGCCTGTTGTTCTCATTTTACAGAAGAAGCGATAGAGGGTCCTTTGGAGGAGAACCTGGTTTGGCTGTGGTTTCAAGAAGAAACTCCACGGCCACCTCCAGGCTGTCTTCCCTAGGCGAGCACCCCTCTTGCTGTGTGGAAGGAGGCTTCGTGACAGCACCTGGGCCATCAAAGGCGTTGGCCAGCCCATCATTGTGGTCTCCTTGGAAGAAGGTGAGGCGGATGTCAGCAGGGCCTGTGGCTGGGGCCTCCCAGAACTCCAGCGCCGACACATTGCTCCACAGCTGGAAGGCAGCTCGTACGGCTCCTCGAACAGCTGGCTCCGGCAGGCGCTCAGGCCAGTTCACCAGGCGGTAGGAAAGATGCTGCTTGTACCATTTGTTACCTGCTACCCAGAAAGGCCATGTGAGTCATACGTGCTGCTGAGGCTGGTCCCTACAAGCCCAGAAGGATGGGTTGGCCCTGCCCCAGGAAGCCCTTGATCTGATAGGGAACACTCAGCTCTTGCCTTGAGCAGCCTCCCATTTGACAGGAAGAAAGATATGTTGCTGCTGAAGGGAGATCTCACCCTGGGCAGACTACCCTTCCCCTAGAGAGTCTCCAATTTATTGGCCTGGGAGGTCTGCTGTTAGAGATGTAGCTTCTTCCAGGAAAAGACCCCCTTCAAGGATCAGTCTGAACCCCTGCCTAGGCTGAGTCTGAGGAAGCTACAGGCCTCTTGCTGACTGACAATCACTCTGAGGCCCATCCTCAGTGTCCTGATGGAGAGACAATGGAGGTCACTAAGGTCACAGCTGTGCCTGCCTCAGGCGATCCATCCACCCTCACAGTCTCCTGCCACCTCCCAGAGACTCCACTCTGGACTTGCCAGAACCTAGGGCCTGCAGCTGGCCAATAACCAAAAAACCCATATATATTCGAGTTCTTTCCTTAACCCCTTGACCTCCTCCCCACTTCCTCGGGGACTCTGGAGAGCTCAGAGTTGAAGACAAATAAGAACAAAGGGTGTGTTTTGTTACAGGCCCAAAATAAGTTTTCCATCTCTTCGTTCTTAAGTTGCTTTCCCTTTGGCCCAAACCTCAGATCCTCCCTGAGGGCTGGGACTCTGGCCTCTGTCGCAGCCCTAGGTCATTCATTACATTGGACCCATCTGTGTTTGCTGTACCGCTCGGGAGC
Organism: Tokudaia tokunoshimensis; assembly: GCA_036184795.1. NCBI lineage: Eukaryota > Metazoa > Chordata > Mammalia > Rodentia > Muridae > Tokudaia > Tokudaia tokunoshimensis. The sequence continues at coordinate 38,404,756 of BTHU01000010.1, read as the reverse complement.
AGAGTGCCAGAAAGTCTGGCTTCTGGGTTTGTCAGGGCTGGCCTCTGGGCCCTGTACCTCAGAGTCTGAAACCCCAAATGGAAGCCTCATAGCTTTCTGGCATAGAGTCCTGGGGCCCAGACTTTGATGCCTGTGACCCCAGGGGAAGGCGCCTGCCCACAGCTGCAGAAGGAGAGAGGAACTGAGCTGAACACCCCTTCCTCCCCGTACCCCCTTCCCCAGCCCTGGACTCCCACCCTACCACATAGATAAGCAAGCAATCCTCTCCACAGAGATGCCAGGCCTATAAATCTGCCTAAACATCGCTTGGTCTGGTCAAAACTTAGCAAGGGCTGAGCTTTCCCGAGATGGAAGGGAGGTTCCTTCTGGCTCTCTCTACCCATGGAAGTGGGGTGGGGTGTGCGCCACTCTATTCAAGGCAATGCTTCTCCTTGAGCTTGTTTGGCCTGGCAGCCACCTAACTACTGCCTCTCAGCCCGTGATCAGTCCTTAGGGAGTGAAGAGGGAATTATTTTGAGGGAGGGAGACAGGGAAGGTAGAGGCAAGGTTGGGAGTCCCGAGGTGTACACCCAGGCAAGTTTATGCTTTACTAAGAACACTCTGCTGTTGGCTTTAAGTCCTCACAGGGCACAGAGTAGCTGCTCTAGGCCCTCTTATATCCTGTTGTGATTTTCAGACTCTTCCCGAGCACCATCACCAAACCAAACTTTTAACCCTCTAGCAAATGGTACCAGGTAACTCCTTCTGCGGTCATCCCCTCCTCCACCCCGAAGCAGGAAAGAGGGAGGGTGGTAGTTATTTTAATGGCCAATGAAGGTGATAGGTCTCCAGAAAAGAATCCTCTGTGAAGTAGGTTGGGGGAAGAGTAGGGAGAATGACTAGGAACAGGAATTGGGGGAGGGGGAAAAGAGTGCTTTCCTTGGGAGGGACCAGGAAGGAAGGAACTGCCTGTGTGCGGGTAAGGGCAGCACTAGGCTGAAAACCAGTCCTCTATGACCTTGGCCCCCAGGAGATGCTGCCTGTTTGAGGCCCTATTCTCAAGTCCTGCCTGGGCACAGCGGCTTTTCATGATAACCCTGGACCCTCATGTGGTATTGCTTGCTAGGTCCTCTCTCTTCAGGGTCCCAAAGGACTAGGGAAGGGCAGAACTTAGGAGGCCAAGGATGGGAAAGCTAGATGTTTGGGGAAGGAAGGATAGGAGAGTCCTGACTCCCAGCAGGCAACTGACGATTGGACCGGTTACAGACTGAAATTGTAGTTCCGTACATGCAAGGTCACAGGAATTAGGAGGACATCTCTCCAAGCCTTAGTTTCCCCCTCTGTACAGTAGTGTTGATAAGGTTTACCTTTTGGAATGGCGTCAGGAAACTGCCTGGAATGTGGTGAGGGCTTAGAAAACGCACACTTGCTTTGATTTCCTTTTCCCACCCATCCTCAACCCACCAACTCTCAGAAGGAAAGGTAAACTTCCCAACTCTGTGACTAGAAACCAGCCCTGTGTGCACAGAGAGGAGCAGGTACTTGGCCCAAGGGTCCAGATGCAGCGCGTATGAATCCAGCATGCCCAGTAAAATTTGAACGAGAAAATAAATCCTTATTGTTCATCTGAGTTCAAATTTAACTAGGCGTCTTGCATTTCTCTGGTGATCAGGTTTTCCAAAGTGCTAGCTACGAATGCACTCAATTAGATCCTACCTTGGGGGCAGGAGAACGTAAGATGCTGCCAGAAAGAAGCATCCCCAGAACCCAGGTTCAAGTGTTTCTGGGCCTGCTTACTTCCCACTGCATGCCCACAGATTATCTAGCACTTGGTAGTCCGGGGTGGCTCTCCTTTGCAACCCTTGTGTGAGAGAGGAGGAGAGATCAGAACTAACTGCCCTGACTTGGTCATGACAACTGATATTTGAGCCCCAAGCCTCCAGTGTCCTCTCTGCTCTGGCATGAGTGTGTACCTTCCTATTTTTTACTTCATTCGTTCATTCTATTGCCCAAGGATGAAACACAATGGGATGTACACTGTGCTGACACCGAGGATATCTTTACCCCAGTGCCACGACCCCAGGGCTGACTGTGGGTGACTACAGTCATTTAGAACAGGGCAGCCAAGGTGGATGGACGTGCAGATGCACCAGCAATGGACTAGCACATGCCTAGAAACGGACACCCAACAGCTGCCCACAATCTCCTTCTCCATTAGCCAAGACATGAAAAGATATTTTGTATACAGTGAGCGTAGCTGGTAAAAACAGCAGTTAAAAGTGGGCACGCTCCAAAGTGCACACAATAAAATCAATTATACTTAAAAACCTGACGGGAAAAACCTCATCTTGTGAGCAACCTCAAAAGCTGCAAAAACTGATGAAAGAAAAACTGATCTAGTCAAAGCAACCATGATACTAAAATTCCATACAGTAAAACTTACTATTTATGGAAAATAGAAAAATCAAATCTTCATAAATCTTAAATGGGTAGCATTTGACCCTGGAATATTTGATTGGGAGATGGGAAGGAGGAAGAGAAGGAAAAAGAGGAAGAGAGAGAAGGAGGAGGGAGAGGGAACAGGAGAGGAGGGAAAGGAGGAGGGAAGCAAGGAAGAAGGAGAGGAGAGAAGGACTGCGACGTAGGTCAGAGGCATCACTCATGGCTCTGCGTTCAAATCTCCCTCTACAAAGGAATTAGCAGGAAGGGAGAAGAGGAAGACAAGGACAGCTTCCAACAGGAGAAACTGGGCACAGCACACAATGGGCTGTGATGAAATGTTCAAAATAGGCAGATCCCCAGGGACAGAAAGCAGATTAGTGGTTGCCAGGGCTGGCGGCAGGGCACAATGAGGAGCTAACTGCTAATGGGCATGGCATTTCTTCAGAGGATAACGAAAATGTTCTGGAAAGAGGGATTAGCTTGTGGTAATGGTTGGACAATTCTACAAATATACTAAACCCCATTGAATTGGATATTTTAAATGGGTAAGTTGCATGGTGTGTTAATTCCATCTAAATAAAATTGTTTTTTTAAATGCTATGAGCAAAATAAAACTCAGTGGATCACATCTTGGTTCATAAGTGTTATGAAAAAGAATAGGCTCTTCTGGAGAGAACGGCAACAAGATGTAAGCGAAAGCTACTGACAATCCCTTAGCTGCCCTGCGCAGAAAACTGATCAGAGAATTGAGTGGGCTTGATAAGGTTTAATCTGGAGAATACATGTACAATGAAAATTCATCAATGCAGATATAATTTAGAGTTAAATATCTGTATTCATGATTATGATCCTGAGTCACATAATCTGCTCTAGGGAAGAGAGGCTTCTCCCAGAGTTCTGTCTCAGCTCAGTCACTTTTTTGGCCATAGGCTCTTCTGGACACTGGGAAATCCCAAGCCTAGTAGGATTTTAATGCACTCACCTGACTTTGCAAAGCGTTTCTTACGCCTCATTTTGGTTCGGTGTCCAGCAAGCAGGGCACTGATCCTCTCTGTCCAAGTTGCATGACTGTCAGTATCTGCAACCCCACAGCGCGGAAGCGTCATCTGGCGCAGTGTGGCCTGGTCCAGCACACCACTGATGGGCAGCTGGGATACCCACTGGAACTCTCTGCCAGAAGGAATTGAGAGAAAGGACTGCAGAGGAGGGTCTGAGTGAGCTTGTATCTTGCACCGCCTCACGTCCCTCCATCATACCTGATGGCGTTACTGAACTGAGTGGAGGCTGGAGTGGAGGCTGGAGCTGCGGCGCCCTGCTCACTGAGGTATCCATACTTCTCCAGGAATGCCTGGGGGAAAGAGGACGATCAGCTCTTCTCATCATGCAGCATTCTTATCTCCTCTTGTACAAGGGTCTGAGGCTCATACATCCACACCAGTTTCCCTTCCTTGTCCCAAGAACATTTGTAAACGACAGTGGAGAAAGTTCTGGCATTAAGGTCAGAAGGCTATCATCGACTAGCTGAAGGGTCGAAGGCAAACCACTCAACATATCTGAACCTCCAGCTTTTGTAGAATCTCCTGGCATTGTCGGAAATCTAGTAGGGCGTGCTGGACAGGGATGGGCTTTGGAGGCAGGCTGGTCTGGGTTTGAATTCAAACTTTCAGGTTACTTCTCTAAGCTACTTGTTTCTCAACTACGGAGCAGTTGCTATTAAGAACGTATTCTTTTGTGAGAACTAGTCACACTAAGCATGGCTTCTGTCACAGGGCAGCACCCCCACTGAGCAGTTGGTGTACCTCCTATGCACATATCCAGCATCCGAAGGCATCGCATTATGTGCATATCCAGTATCCATGTGCATTGCATTTGCTTTGAAACATCTCAGCACTCTAGGAGCTGATGGGGTCCTGGCTCCGCCCTGCTTGGTCTTGTACAAAGTTATCCGTCTGATTTCAGCTTCTTTTTAATTCTCTTCTCCCAAAGGGCAAGGATGCTAAAGCCCTTTGACATTAAATATGCTTATTTACACCAACTTTTTACCTGATATAAAAATATGACTTTCTAGAGAAGTATATTTTGAGTTAGAAATCTGCACCTTTTCCTTTGAGAGCCTCTGGGGAAGTGAACAATTAGAGAATGTCCCATGGTCCCCCAGTCTTCTAATGCCTGCATGCTCCCCCCCCCCCATAGACATGGAAGACCATCTCCCAGTGACCACGCTCTTGGTGCCAGTTGAGAGAAGAGGGTGACTCATTACCTCACCCATCACCAGATCTAACCTCTGGGGAGCCGGTGCACTTGGCTCCCTGCTTGCCAGAGCATTGATAAAGCCCCATAAACCACACCTTGGATATGGGGGAAAAAGTCCCTTCTCCCCTCCTTATTCTCATTTCCTTCCTTCTTGGGTTCCATTTATCCCAGGCTGGCCCTGAGCTCCGTATGTAGGCAAGAATAACCTTGAATGAAGATAAATGGCCTCATTTCCCACCTTTCTCTCCTAAGTGCTGGGATTACAGACACGCACCACTGAGGCTGATCTTTGTGGTGTGGAGGACTGAATACAGGCCATCACACTAAGCAAGCACTCTACCAACTGAGTAGAAGCAGCCCTTTAGCTGCTAGACTCTGAGGCAGGGTCTCACTATGAAGCTCTGGCTGACCTAGAACTTAAGTAGACCAGGCTGGCCTTGAACTCAGATCTGACTGTCTCTGCCTCCTAGGTGCTGGGACTAAAAGAGTGTGCCAACATGACCAGTTCAATGTCTTCTTTGTTGACTTATCTATATAGAAATAATTTTCCATTTCCGCCTTCTCTGACCCTCACCTTTCTTTGCTATATTTACCAACTCCAAGTAATTCTGGCCATGGTTGCTGCCTCGGGTCACACACACAGCTGGAAAAGAGGCCAGACTCTCAAAGGACTGGCAGGCCTCCCCTTCATGGACTTTACTTACATCCACCTTGTATTTTCCATCTCAGTGTGACCCCGTGAGCCCAGCAGTTGGGAAGCAAGGGAAAAAGCCTTAGATACATAGCAAGTTTGAGGTTAACACGGGCTGTATTAGACCCTGTCCCGAAAAACAAAGCAGGGGCTAGAGAAATGGCTCAGCATTAAGAGGACATACTGCTTTTGCAGAAGCCCCAGGTTCTATTCCCAGTGGCCACATGGTGGTCCACAAATACCTATAACTCTAGTTCCAGGGGACCTGACACCCTCTTCTGACCTCTGTGGGCTCCTGCAGGCATGCGGTGAACAGGCATGTGCATACACATAAAAGAAATAAGTACTTTTTAAAACCCAAAACAAACCAGGTGGTGGTGCTGGCACACACCTTTAATCCTAGACCTTGGAAGGCAGAGGCAGGCAGGTGTCTGAGTTTGAGGCCAGCCTGGTCTACAGAGCTTGTTCTAGGACAGCTGGGGTTACACAGAGAAACCCTGTCTCAAAAAGCCAAGATGGACAAAGAAATAAATAATAAATAAAATAAAAAATAATTAAAAAAAGAAACCAACAAAACAAAGCAAGCGAAATATCCCCATCCATCTTTGGTAACTTCAATTGTCGGATTTCCATCAGACTCTTTCCCTAAGGAGCATCGTTCTGGACAGCAGACCGCTTCCCAACTGAGCCTTGCTGTTTCTCTGGTGGTTTGTCTATTAGTGTTTCGGTACTCTTGTTTTCTTCTTTCCCTCTGTAACGTACATCATTTTCAGACGAGTACTGGAGTAAAGGAGTCCTAGGGTCTCAGTCAGCGAGATCGCACATTGCTCGCCAGACTTGAAGATAAAGAACTTTTATCTAACCTTGACTCTACTAGGTGACAGGACATTATTGCTTTGAGATTTAATTTTTGTTCTTTTTTTTTGTTTTGTTTCATTTTCCTACAAGGTGAACATAAGCTGAACTGCACAGGCTCCTCAGGACTGCAGACAATGCGCACAGAGTGTGGTACTACATGCCTGTGATCACAGTACTCAGGAAGGTGAAGCCAGAGGGTCTTTGGCTCAAGATCAGCTTGGCATAGTAAGTTCAAACCCACACTGTAAGATACTATCTTAAAAAAAAATAATAAAGAAAGCCACACACATCTGGCAGAGTGCCACACACACTGTAAATGCCCAGTGAGTGCTGATTTCACTAGTTCTCTTCAGCAGGGAAAATTAACTGTAGGCTTGGAACACAGCCCACCTACCCCAGAGCTCTGCTCGGGGTCTGCTACCTGGCATTTGCCTCACCTCAGCTGGGCTCAGGCTCTTCTCCTTGCCCCTGCCCCTTCCTTTGATGTGGCTGGAAAGAAGAATTTTCCAGGAAGTCCTTTAGGAGGACCAGTGATTTTCAGGAGACCAGGCCACAGGTCAGCCTGGCTGGCACTCCCTTGTTTCTCTCTCCACAAACCCGCCCGGAGTTTATCAGGGAGTTGGCTGAAGTTCTGAGGGGGTGGGAGCCGTGTGGCGGGGCCCCTGTTTCCTGGCTGGGCTGCATTGCTTGGTACTCTGGCAACAAGTTGGGGCAGAGGCGGGTTCAGGGGTCGTTAGAGGGGGGAAATGCTGGCCTCTGCAGTGGCTTTGCAGAGCTGAATTCCCATTAAGGAGAAAGAACACACGCCCAGGACACCAGCCAAGCTGAGGCACCAGAGAATGAGAAAAAGGTATTTTAAGAATTTGACATTTTATATTTCCATAACAGCACTCAAATATTATAATGGAGATCATCTAAATTTATGGATGCTCATGCTTATGCATAACAACACATATTTGGTCATTTAAAATGACATACAGGAAGGGGCCCCTTGCTACTGTTAGTACTCTGAAGTTATGGGCAGTAGAGGAGAGAGGAGATAAACAGGTAGACTTCTGCCCCTGTAACTGTTCTAACCCTCTTTGCTATTCTTCTGTACCTCAGTGTCTCTGCCAAGATTAGAGAAATGCCCAGCCTTACGTAGGAGAAAGATCAGCAGTAGGGTGGGTAGGTAACTGCTTGACAATGGGGAACAAAAGACTCTCATAAGACCCAGACTGGTGGATGAACACTGGGCCTCATTCTTGCCCCTTTGGGGTTGGAATCTCTCCCCCTGGCTTCCATTTTCTTTCTTTCTCTACAGGTTTTTTATTGGTTTGTGATGAAGAGGGACCTCACACTTCACGTGGATGTCCTTCCTGCTGTGAGGTGGCCCGCCAGATGCTCAGGCAAACATGGTTTTTAATTTCTCCTTCATTTCGCTGAATGTCTCTGAAAATCCGGTCCAGGTCTTGGTCATAATTTCCTTCTGTTTGATATGTTTAATGGCTGCCTGGGCCTTGTCTTCCAACCACGTGTTCCCAAACTCCTTCAGTTTATCCGGTAAGCTTTCTAATGTGCTAATTTGTCTAATGGACAAATCAGGGGCCTCCTGGGCGGGGGCTGGGCCTTCCAAAGCCATGGCTACGACCACAGTCAGGACAGGAAGTTTGATGAAGAGCCTTGTCCTGATTGGAGGGGCACCCTGGATCTAAGGATCTCTCAGGAGGCCCACAGGGGTGGGAGGATTTGGCTTCCATTTTCTGAGGCTTGGCTTGTGTGTCTTAGGGACTCTGAGCTCTATCCAGGGTTATCCCTTCCCCCATTTTCAGAAGGTGGTGCCAGGCAGCTCCTCCCTACCTTGAAGTTCAAGCAATTGTCTGTCTCTCTTCCCTGGTCTCTGCTTGCCTGTTCTCTCTCCTAGGGAGCCCAAGGCTAGATCTAAAGGGAAAGGAAGCTGAGGGCCTTGCCCTTTGGGTGATTCACCCTGTTTTAGCTTAAAAACTTGTGCCAACATGCCTGGCCCATCTTATGTAAGGATGGTGCCACTTTCCTGGGGAGTCATTTCTGAATGTCCCTGGGAGTGGCAGAGTTGCCTGGGTAAAATGAGCATGCTCACAGGCTGGGTGGGACTGCCACTCTAGAGGATCTCCAGTATGGGTCCCTACTTGTCACGAAAGGGTGTGTGTCTAGCTCAGCCTGTTTGGAAGAGGAAATTCTGGCCATTTCTGAGTAGGATAATGAGGCAGAGGCAAGAACTGAGTCACTGGACTGAGAGTCGGTGAGTCCTTGCTGCTGCTGTGACCTCAGGCCTGCTTTCTCTGGACCTCAGATTCCTCTTATAAATGCGGGCCTGGATTAGAGCCCTAGATCTATCCCAGCCGTAGCTGTCATTGGAGATAAATGACCTGTGTGTATACTCTGACAGAACTGCCTAACCACCCTACCTCAGTAGACATCAGGTGGGAGACCACTGCCTGACTGCCCTCACCACAAATTTGAGTAAGATGCTCTGGGGAAAGCTCCCAGTGGGAAGTCGTCCCACGAAGAACGATATTTTAACTTCTGTGGTCACAGGGCGTTATTGGCAGAAGGGACTTTGCCAGGGCACTCTAGTCATCAGCCTCTTAAACATTCTCTGCATCAACTTCAGAAGCAAAAATAAAACAAAGAGGCTGGCAAGATGTCCCAGTGGGTAGATACCACCGAACCTGACAACCCGAGTCTGATCCCCAGGACCCAAGTAGTGGAGAGAGAGAATCGACTCCTGCCAGGTTATCCTTTGACAGCCACAGGTGCAATAGTATCACAGTGGCACGAACACACATGCACATACACATGGGGAGATGCACACACACGAGAGCACACTGCATCCATACACATGTATGCGCAAACCTGCACACACACACACTCACACACAGCATTTAAAAGTTGCAAAATGACAGATTCATGCAGAAACCATGTTGTTTTACCCATGTGCTAGGCCATCTACCTTTCTTCCTTTTCTTTCTCTTGTCATTTCCTTCCTCTTTTTCCTTTTGTGTGTGTGTGTGTGTGTGTGTGTGTGTGTGTGTGTATCTGTTTCTCGAGGTGCTGATTGGCCTGGAACTTGCAGCAATCTTCCTGTCTCTAACTCCTGAGTGCTGGGACCACAGATGTGGACCGCCACACTGGGCTCCAGGTCATATTCTACTTCATGGTTTCTGTTTCCATACAGGCACGTGGTCGGTTCCACTAATCCCTCAAGTGTACCTCTACCTACTAGCCAAGTTAAAATGTAAGAAAGAGCAGCTGGTGTTCTGCCTTGATCTATATAAAGAGGGTCTCTGGTGACCAGGAGCACAAGCCGTCCTTCAAATCTGTGGAGTTTTCTAGATGTTATGCCTCCTTTGAACCTTATAGCCACCTTTCAGGAAGATAGCAAGCACAGGTGAACCTATTCCCATGTTAAAGGACAGTCAGGGGAGCAGGCATCATGCTGAAGTGACTCTACCTAATGAGGGGTAGAACCAATAGTTGAATCCAGACTCCCTGAAAACTAGCCCAGGGGTTTTGTTGACATCGCCATTAGCAATCCTGCAGCTATTATGTGGGGTAAGCAGCTCTCCCAACCTGGACCTGGGAGTAGTGGCCCTCAGATATACTAGAGGTGAAGTTGGGGTTTTCTTCTGCAGGAAGTCGGGCAGATAAGAGAAGCTGCTTGGACAGTGGACTCCATTGTTGTCAGATGGAGCCCAGGACAATCTTCTGTGCACACCCTAACAGATCATTTGATGAGCCACAGGTTCCCAACAGTACTGGACTGTGTTCTTCAAAACTGCCAATGTCTGTTTCAAGAAAGCTCTGCTTCCCCGACTCCTGGCCTCTCGGGGATGGAGTGGAGTCGCCCATCTGACTGACTTCTCTCCTTGACCCAGTTCTGCCATTCACAAGGTTCTGTCCAGGTGTAGCCTAGATAACACCTGAAGTAGTTTTTCTTTCTGTCCTTAGGCAAGATGGAAATTATTGGCTGGCTATCTCCATCAAGATTCAATCTTATTCCATCCCTTTCCTTACAGACGAAGTCTGACTCTGTAGCTAGGCAGGCCTTGAACTATAGATCCTCTTGCCTAAGCCCCCAAAGGGGTTGGGCTTACACTCTTTCTAATGCAGAATTGCCTTTTATATAGGTCCTTCCTAGGTTTGTTGGGCTAAATTCAAGGTGCCAGATAATGCCCTAGTCATGACTGCGTTTAAGGAGACACTTAACAGACTCTCCTCACTGGGGTCCTGCTTCCATTCCACAGCTTTTAGGATTAGTTTATTCTCAAGCTGGGCTGGTAAATGCTTTTCCACCGGCTTGTGGTCCTCTGTGGTCCTTGGAACCTCTTCTTGTATTTCTATTTACCCTTTATTCATGAGTCACTAAGCTGAACTCCTGGGAATGGCTTCCACGCCCAGGCTTCTAGTTTCTGACTCACAAAAGTCAAATGAATGGCTCTGGGGTATGAGAAAGACACTACATCTTGGCGTCAATGCTCTACAGAAGCCTAAGAAAGTCTCCGGAGAAATAAACAGTCCAGCTTCTTGTACTGCACACTGGGGGTTGCTGTGCAGATATGGGGAGGTCACTGTGTGGAAGGCAGGCAGGTCATGGGACTACTTAGTAGTCTGGTTGTTGTAAAAAGATCCAAACAAAGCTAAGGGTATATTGATCCCTTGGGAGAGTTTGTCGCCCAACATAGGCCAGAACCTGGCTGGGAATGGGGGCGAGGGTGGTGATGTCATTCATTAACTCAGTCTTGCAACTCAGCGCTGGGGGCCCTTCCTACTTAGGAGTATTGTGTGTAGCTCCAGTTTTCCTAACTGGAAAACAATGAACTTGTTCATAACATTTTGAAAGCAGTAAATCTCCTCCCAGGCAAAGCCCACTCTGGAAAGCCCTTAACTTTATTACTCTGTGTGCACACAGGGAAATAGACACAGACACACTGGATACGGGAACAGATGTGGCAGACACATTCAGGAGGACATGACCTACAATCCCAGCACTGGGGAGGCTAAAGCAGGAGGACCACAGACTTGAGGCCAGCCTGGGCTACAAAGCAAGACCCTGTCTCAATAACAACAAAACAAAACCTCCAAGTTAAACAAAAACTATAAGCACAGATATGGACACACACACACACACACACACACACACACACACACGCAAACGAACAAGCCCCCCCCCCACATACACAGAGAGAGAGAGAGAGAGAGAGAGAGAGAGACTGGGGGGGGGAGAGAGAGACAGAGAGACAGAGAGAGAGAGACAGACAGAGAGAGAGAGAGATACACAGCCACACAGGCACAGACAAACACTAAAGCCAAACATTTTAGCTGGAGAGACTCTTAGACATCAAACATTTTACCTCCTGATTTTACTGCAGCCCAGAGAAGTGAAGGAATTAGCCCATGATCACACAGTCTATTTCATCCTTTCTTTCCTTCTACCCACCCGTTCCTTTCCTAGCTTCTCTAGAATGTAAGTCTAGATCATTGATCTAAAAATCCTTCTTCTTAGTCTGGGCATGGAGATATACGCCTTTAATCCCAGCATCCAAGAGGCAGACACAGGTAGATCTCTGTGAGTTCATGGCCAGCCTGGTCTATAGAGCAAGGTTCAGGATATCCAAGGCTAAATTAAAAGATCACTGCCCTCCCCCCTCCCAAAAAAAAATTTCTTGTGCACTGTAGGCATTTAAAGCTTTAAACTTCATTAAATGAATATTGCTTTAGCTATATCCCTAAATGTTGCTGTGTAAAGTGTCATCCAATTTTTCTCATGAGCCCATTGACTTGTGAGTAATTCAAACGTGTGTTGTTTAATTTCTAAGTATTTACAGTTTTGTTGTATATCTTGCTACTGATTCCTGATTTAGGTTTGTTTTAGTTAGAAGGCATAACCTGCAATACTCCTGCTTAGAAATTTATTTGGACTTACTTTATAACCCAGGGTATGGCTATCTTAGTAAATAATTCACTTGCACTTGAAAAGATATTCTGGGATTCTGGGCGGAGGTCGGGAGTCGGCGAATGGCGTATTTGTCCATCAATATCAATTAGGTCGACACAGTTGACACTGCTGCTCACGTCTTCTACAACCTTAACTGTTTGTTTTTTTAATGTATTATTTGTAAATGTGTGTGTGTGTGTGCGCGCGCGCGCGTGCGCGCGCCACAGCATACATGTGTGGAGGTCAGAAAACAACTTTCTAAAGTTGTTTCCTTCCAGTGGGGATTCTGGGGGTTTAACTGAGGAGTCAGGCTGACAGGCTCGCTCAGCAAGTGCCTTTACCTGCTGAGCGATCTCAATACCAGTCTGGTGTGTCTGTGCTGGAGATAAAACTCAGGACCTCCCACATGCTAGACAAGCACTTTACCACTGCTAAAACCCCAGCTGGCTTTATTTATTTATTTAATCTTTTGAGACTTTTTGAGATGTCTCTTGTAGCTTCAGCAGTCCTGGAACTTGCTATGTAGCCTTGAACTCGCAGAGATAAGTGCGCCTCTGCCTCTTGAGTGCTGGGAATAAGTTATGTGCCACCTGAGGCCATTGGTTTGTGACACATAGTTTCTCTGTGTAGTCCTGGCTGCCCTGGACTCACACTGTAGACCAGGCTAGCCATAAACTCAGAGATCTGCCTGCCTCTGCCTTGTAAATGCTGGTATTAAATGTGTGTGCCACCTTGGCTGGCTTTGTTCTGCTCTTTATTGGGTTAAAAATGTTCAAACTCAGCCAGGCAGTGGTGGTGCATGTCTTTAATCCCAGCCCTCGGGAGGCAGAGGCAGGTGGATTTCTGAGTTTGAGGCCACTGGGTCTATAGAGTGAGTTCCAGGACAGCCAGGTCTATACAGAGAAACCCTGTCTCGAAAAACCGAAAAAAAAAAAAAAAAAGAAAAAAGAAAAGAAATGTTCCAACTCTCCACAGATACCACATTTTAGGCAGGGAATCCTGGTTTCTGCCTGTAGTCCCAGCTTTGGGGAGACTAAGGTAGAAGGGTCACCACAAGTCTGAAGCCTGGCCAAGCTTCATAGTGAATCTGAAGGTAGCCTGGAGCTACAGAGTTAGACTTTGTCTTAAAATAAATACATAAATAAAATAAAAAAGCCCTCAATTCCCATCCCACCACATTTTATATGGTTTCATTTATACAGAATGTTCAGAATATTTAAATATGTAGAGCAGATCTTTGCGAGGCTTGGTTTGATTCTGGATGTATGTATTACTTCCTTAACCCATCTCAATACATCCTTAAACCTATTTTAGTCTACTTACAGTTACTATTACACCAATATAACACTTCCCACTTGACGCATTCCGTTTTCTACTTCACACCAGACATTTCCAACTCAGTAATGACAGCATAATTTCCTTTCCTACCCTACCCACCTTGTTTCTTGTTCTATTGTCAAACATCTTGCATGTGGTGTTACAGAGTCCAATGTACTGGGTTATTTAGTCAGTTGCCTTTTAGGAAATTCCGGGAAGGGACAACGCATTCTATGTTCCCCATTTCCAAGCTTTGATCTCACTAGACCATCTTCAACACTGATGCACGGTATCACTGCAGCCTCGCTCGGACGCCTGGGAATTCAACTTTTGTCTATTTTGTCCGGGCCGGATCTCTAACATCTTCCAGACCTGCTCAATTTCCAAATCTTTGTTTTCTGTCTCCAGTCATATACCAGTCGTCGTCTGGTAAGCCCCGCATTGTCTCCACTTGCACATGCCAGGGAAGTCCTCAGGCCAAGGTCGATAGTGAACCCCATACAGACTTACAGCACCCCGTGAGCCTAGGTCCCTTCCTGCTGACACAGTGTCCCTGGTGAACTGCTCTGAGCACTCTGGCAGCTTCAATGGCTCCAACTCTGGCTTCTGCCACCTCAGTGCAGCTGGATTCAGGGCTCTGCCTTTGCTCTGCTTCCCTGCCCTGCGGTCCTGGGCCTGTATCCAAGCCTAGAACTGGGGGCGTGGTGGGTGCACCCTCACAGCTCCCATCTGTGAGGACTGTGTCCCTCAGCGACCCAGCACTCCCGATAAGAGCCAGGGTGTGAGGCAATGGCCCTAGACGTTTTGGAATTGGGGAGAAGCTATCCTGGTGTGCTTTATCTGAAAATCTGATCTAGAGTGTCTGTGAACTTAATAACTACTGCTTTATTTCACCAAATCTTAAAGGGCAGTCCTGTTTGTTGGTTTGGTTTGGTTTGGTTTCGATTTTTTGATACAGGATTTTATGTATCTCAGGCTGGCCTCAAATTCACTATGTAGCCAAGGATGACCTAGAATTTCTAATCCTCCTTCTTAGACCTCCCACATGCTGGGATCACAGGTTTGCGTCATGGTGCCTGATTTTTATGAGACATAATTTGTCATAGCCGTGGCTACTGCAACACTATTAGGAGCCGCAGCCCTCTGCTGCCCGTTGGTCAAAGCTGAAAAGCATTGTTTCACAAGCTTTGTTCTGTGTTGTTGTTGTTGGAGAGCCAGACTCCTGGCCAGGAGCTCCAAATCCAAAGCTCCATGCTCTAAGATAACAATACAGACAATTCTAACATCAACAACATTGAGAACAACTTCTTTGTACAGATTTCTTTCTATGTACTAGGTACTGGGCTGAGTGTTTAAGATACACAATTTCTTTTTTTTTTAAAGATTTATTTATTATATGTAAGTACACTGTAGCTGTCTTCAGACACTCCAGAAGAGGGTGTTAGATCTTGTTATGGATGGTTGTAAGCCACCATGTGGTTGCTGGGATTTGAACTCGGGACCTCTAGAAGAGCAGTCGGTGCTCTTAACCTCTGAGCCATCTCTCCAGCCCCCTAAGATACACAATTTCAACGAAACCATACATCAATCTTGTGAAACAGGCATTATGGGTGCCTACTGTTAAGTGACTTACCCTGGTGTACATGCAGGTCTGGAAGCCCATGTAAGCAACAGACATTTTAACCATGCACAAAAACACAGATAGATTCCCACACACAACTCTGTTCTTGCACACATACACACACACACACACACAGATGCACACTATATATTTCCAGAGCATGCATACTTTTAAAACACTTTTTTACGCCCAGAGCTTAAAATCCCGTTTCCCCAATTTATGTTAAACAGATCGAAAGGGACTCAATCTGCTAGATATTAAGTTTCCCAAGCATACCCCAAGACGAAATTCTCACCATCTGGGGCCACCACAGGCATGGGCAGCAGAGATACTGTCTCTGTTTCTCTGCCAGGGATTGCCTAAAGGAGGAGGGGTGGGACTCATAGCAAAACTTGGCTTTGTAGGCAAAAGCCTTCTCCTGGGACCTTATGACTCTTGATGCTTAAGAGTAAATCCAGAGAGACAAGCGAATCCTTATATGTGAAAGGGGAGAGTTGCCTCCTCTATGGCAAAGGGAAGAGCTGAATGAGTTGAAGAGAGAAAGGATTATCTGTTAAGACCAGGTCCTTTCCAGATATTCCCCAGCAGTGACGGGAGCGGGTGAAAATGGGACAAGTTGGGCAGGGGAGCAAGTCCCCGCACAGAAGCGGGACTCAAATGTTGAAAACTTATTCCCACCTATTCTTACAATAGTGGAAACCTAGGTTCTATTCTTGAGACAAGAAATAGATGCTTCTTGGTGCGCATGTGTGTGTGTGCATGTGTGCGTATGCGCCCACGTGAAATTGTTGCTAGTACAATCACAAAGTGGAAAACAGATCCCTTACACCAATCCCACTCCACCTCATAAAGGTTTCACTATGCTACCAGCGCCAAGCAGAACTGAGGAAACTGAAATGAGAAATCTTTTGAGGTTTACCTCGGTCTCTTCTCCTTTTCTCACTATTGGTCCAAACAAACAAACAAACAAAAACAAAAAAAACCCCACTATTTAAAGCTCCCTAATACTCACCTCTGCAGACGGTCCCCATGTGACAGATCAAACTAGTTTTGAGCAGTTTAAAAGGCTTGCTTTCAATAAGCAGGAGAGCGCAAGCCAGGAGGCCACAGCCACTCTGGTCAGTTAGGAGTACCCTCTGCACTGCACCCAAGGTGTGGGGACATTTGATGGGTGTGCAGTTAATCACCTCAGCTTAGCGGTGAAGGTGGGGTTCTCTCCCGGGTCTAGCTTGCCTGTCAGTAGCCTGTCTGGTAGCTGTGACCCACCCTACTGGTTAATGAGGGATTGCAGGCCTCTGTGGTCCCAACAACTCTGGCTTAGGGAGTAATTAACCCTGTCTCTTTCTTTGTAAGCTGTCAGGGGAAAGAGACACAGCTGGTCGCTCAGAGGGCACCGCGGGTGATGTCCCCCTCTCCTCCCGGCACACCCCGTACCTCTGCCTCCTGGCGCAGCGCCGGGTGTCCGTGCTGGGTGGGCTGTGCGTCCTGGCAGCCCCACAGCAGCAGCGGCAGGGCGCGCAGCAGGAGGCTCACGCCAGCCACCATCGCAGCAAGCTGCTGGGCGGTGGTGGTCAGCTGTGCCCGACTCCCACGGATGACAGTTTGTCGTGGCCCGCGGGCGGACCCACCAGGTCCCCAGGCTCTCCAGCGCCTGGCTCCACCGCCGCCCGAGGTAGTCCCGCACCCGCGATGCCTGCCTGCGGGTCAGTCAGCCCGAGGACCGAGGGGGCGGAGAGGGGCGGGAGTGCCTGCCGGCTGCGGCCCCACCCACCAGCCCCGCTGCCAGCCCGAGCCTCTTCCGCCGGCGGTGTAGCCGCTCCTGCTGCAACTCTGTGCTTGGTCCTAGAGTCTCCAAAAGGGGAGAGGAGGATAGGACTCCTAATCCTTTAGTTATCTAAGATTTTGGTAAAGGGTCCTGGCCTCTTCGAGGCCTATTTTAGTCAGGTGAGGGGCGAGGCACTTGACTGTGGGAGGAGAAGCCAGGACTGGCTGGGGTCAGAGAGCTGGGGCTTGAGTTTGAGATGGATTCCTTTGGAAATGCCCCAGCCACCAGCAGGCTGTGTGGTCTTGTCACTTTTTCTGAACCTCTTATCACGGGGAAATGGGGATAATACATACATAGATCTTGGGGTTTGGGGGAAGATTCAATGAGATCATGCCTTTACATTAGTACGCATGCATGGTGCCTGGTATCAGTCAGAACACAAACGGTAGGGCACAGTGGTGCCACCCGTGGAAAAGGATCATCTACTTCAAGTGTCGCTTTCTTCATCAGTAGAAGAGTATCTGGCATTTAGTTCCCAAAATAGTATGAACATGAAGGCATACATAGCAAAAGACTCGTTATAGCCTATACAGTGTGTAAGAACGGAGTGGAAAGATTTCTCTGACAGCCTTTGCTACACACATACTGAGCAAAAGTATCTTTGAGAGTGAGCACAGATTGCTGTCTCAGTCCACTCATATGTAAAATGCAAATGGACCCAGGACACTCAGACTTCATCTTTCTGGGATCAGATGAGGGTTGTAAAAATAATCTGGACTCTAATAAATGCTAAACAAAAAAAGTAATGCAGTGTTATAACCCCGAGACTCAGAGCCTCAACTGCCCTCAAAGTCTTGTGCTATTAGAAAGACGCTACTGGGGGAGAGAAATTGGAAAAAATTTTTTGCCTACACATCTCCATCTTATAAACAGGCGTTCCCTGCGGCACTAATTGGAAACAGCACCCTCTTCCCCCATACCTTCCAACTAACCAATGAAGAGGGGGCACCCATCTCTGGGGAGATTGGTCAGAGGCAAGCACTCCTCGGAAAGACTAATGAGAAAAAGCCACCCTTCCCTTGGGCAGACAATCCCTGTGCCAGGGAGCCGCTGGGAGCAGAGTTGGAGATGGTTTTGCTTAACTATGCAGTGGGGGAGCCTCTCAGAAGTGATGCTGGGGCTTAAGTCTTGTCCTCCGAGAGCTTTCAGTCTACCTACATGGCTACAATGTAAAGAACAGTTCCTCAGTAGGAACAAAACAAAACGTGGACAAGCTTTGGTGGCCCATAGATGAGATTCTGAAGGAGAGTGGGAGGGAGTTGCTAGAGATAGCAAATAAAAGTACAGTCCTCAGCTAAACTACAGTATCACATCAACAGTTGTCCAACATAGATGTCATGTGGTGTGTGGGACAGGCATACTGAAAGTGATCAATTGAGACAAAGTTCAGCAGGGCATCTTATAGGGTATGTATATGAGTTATGGGTATGACAACAGCATATGGCAGGTCGCCTTGGCTAATGGGTGGATTCTAACAGGCTCAAAAACACTTCTTTGGCTCAGGGAGCTTTGGGCAAGTGTCAGTAAGGGATTCCTGTCTGAGAAGAGACTCCAAGCTGAAGTCCAGTCTGGGCTTGCCAATTCTTTCTCCAATTAAGAGTCTCTCCATCTTCTCTGGCACATCCCAGAGAGTCCATTTCAGTTACACTAATAAGAAAGGGGGAGAGGGACCTGTGGGTCCCTAGATAACCAAGTGTCTGGAAGAATGCAGGTGTGGATTTCTATGACTCCCAGTTAATCCCATTAGTGGATCTTTCACACTAACACCACTGCTGAGTTTAGGAGCTACCTTGTTCCACTTTACCTTGTCTCCTCAGTTATGCTATTAGGACAAAAAATAAACAAACAAATAACAACAACCCCCCCAAGCCCTAAAATATATCTTTAAGGTGTGGGGGAGGCCAAGTATGGTGGCACATGCCTTTAATTCCGGCACTTGGGAGGCTGAGGCAAGCAGCCTCTGTGAGTTCAAGAGCAGGCTGGTCCACAGAGCCAGTTCCAGGCCAGCTAGGGCTACAAAGAAAGACCGTGCGACACCTGTATGAGAAAGCTACAATTCTCTGCTGAGAAAGCTACAATTCTCTTCTTTCTTTCTTTCTTTCTTTTTCTTTTTTTAAAGATGAGGCACCTGAGGCTTGGAGAGTCCATCATTTGCTCAACGTCATAGTTCTAGCGATGGAGGCAGGATTCTAGAACAAAATATCATGCACCAAGTAAAATGCATAATGTGTGGTTCTTAGGTCCTTCACTGAAGCACTTACTAAAAATTCTGATTTGGGATGAGCTATAATCCAGAGGTTGACTGTTTTCCCAGCAAGCATAAACCCCTGGGTCCAGTCTTCAGAACACTCCCTTCCCCCTTCCAGAAACCTTCAGACTCCTGAGCCTTACTGCAGTCTTAACAAAACACTAAATACTAAATACCAGTGTCCAAGAGGAAATCAGCTCTGAGTTTTCCAATGGTCTCGTTTCGTCTTCCTTCCTACCCCATCTTTGCTGAATGGTTCCTGACTGACCCGGCAGTGCTGGCAGCACTCACCACGTGTCCTCTTCAAAGAGAGCTGCCTCCCCTCCCTTCCTCCGGCAGAACTTGGGGTTTGGCTTAGCTCCTTAGAGTGGACCGGACTCTGGAGCTTGTACCAGGCCTGGGCATGCTGTCAGCAGCCACTCCTCTTGTTCTGGCAGAAGGTCACAGCAGGTCCCTGAATCAGGCAATATGTATAAACTGGAACAAGTACCTGCTAGGCCTCAGTTTCTCTGTGTATAATAACAGGAACAATCAGCTTTGTCTTTGCCCTTTCCTCCTCCCCAGGAAGTATGCAGAACACAAAGTAGATTCTCTCAGGAAAAATTCTGGGCTCCCAAGAATGGCATTCACAGGAGGACCAGCCTCAAGGAAACCCAAGAATAGGGGAAATCTGAGGAATAAGGTCAGGAGAGGAGCTGGGGTGAGCTGGAGAGGCTTGCCCAGGGGTGGTGAGGGCTTCAGTGGAGATATTCAGCTCCTCTCAGGCAGTGGCCTCTGAGCTTTTAGTGATGCAATTCCCCACTTTCTAGCAATCACCTCTGCCGATCACAGAGGGAAGTGCCCACTCCAGCATGGTGGGCATGGCCTTCCCAGCTTGGGGCACTTTCACAAGTGCACCTGCCCAGATTCTCTTGGCTCTCTGCCTCTATCTTCATCTCTCTTTGACTTGGAATAGCAAGACATTTGGAATGAGACAGATCTGGGTTTGAACCTTGGCTTTTTCAACTTGTGTGACCAACCCTGGGTGTCTGCTGTTTCTCTAGTAGGACAAGGAGAATTCTTGTCTTTTTTTTTTCTTCCATACCCCTGATATCCGATGAGAAATGAACAAGATATTTAGTAACCTGACTCCTGTCAAGTCCTGACTATGAATCGCACAGACACAAGTGTTCACCTATGTACTGCATAGTTTCCACACCTGGGCTGGTTTGCATTCCAGAGGACACACTGCAGAACAATTACAGTACTTACTCACGAAGCAGTGTTCAGCTCCCAGCAACCCCTCTGCCTCACCCTCATCCCCACAGCTTAGCAAAACCATCAGCCTCTTCTTGGTTTGTTTTTTACTCATACCAGTACCCTGGGGACGTTTGAGGAACACAATAAAACCTGGGCCAATCTGGCACCATGCCCCACTTCCCTTCCACATAAAGGCTGTCTGCCCGCCAGGCATCTGGCCGGCAAGACTGGGCTGTGACTTGCTCAGCATCTGCTGCTTTGCTTAAGAGACCTGCTAACAGGAAAGTGTCTGGTTCCTTTCCACCCCAAACAGGAAGCGCCTGCCATGGTGGGAGGACTGGGTAAGCCTGGTCATTTATAAGGAATCTCTTGCTGCAGCTGGGAGGTCTGCTCTCTAGGAAGGTCAGAGGAACTGGGCCCCAGGAACATCTCCCTTGGAGAGGGTGGAGTGCTGACAATGGCTACATGCTGCCTGTGGCACCTGGCACAGAGCAGCTGCCATTCTTTCAGCAAACACTCACGAGACACTCACTTGTGCCCCATGGGAGACAAAGGACAGTTCTAGATAAGCTCTTCAAGTTTGAGGAGTTGTACACAAGCCAGAAAGGCAGGTCATTTCTGTGTGGTGGAATTCTTATTTATGCATTTTATGCATTCATTATATGCAGGGTTTCCCCCATCTTCCTTTATATATATATATCAATCATACTGATGGGGTTTGATGGATGGATTAGTGGTTATGAGTACTTTTTGCACTTCCACAGGACCTGGTTTCAGTTCTCAGCTCCCAATCACCTCTAACTCCCCAGGTCCAGGGAATCCAATGCCCTCTTCTGACCTCTACAGGCATCAAACATCTTTGTGGTACACATGCATACATGCAGGCAAAACATCCAATACACATTAAATAAGAATAAATATGCTTAATTTTTTAATGAGGACCGTTTCTAGTATTGGGATGGGCGCTGTAGGTTCAGAGAGAAATATGCCACACATTCACATAACAAAGTAAAAAGTTGGAAAGCCTTGAAAGCCACAGGATCTTACTGTGGCCTGGGTTTGACCATGCTTTGAGCAATTACTTTGCTTGGCATCTCCTTGTGAGTCCTGTAGTCCACTGTATTTTCAAAACAGCATCCAGAGAGATCCTGGTCGAACAGGTCACCCCTCAAACAGCTCTCTCCAACAGCTTCTCTTCTCATTATATTTAAATGTAATCCTTACAAAGTCCTTGCAAGGTTCGCATCAGTGGTGGAAGAGTTGGGAAGCTGGCAGTGAAGGCAACTCACAAACTGTCCACGTTAACAGGGCTATACCAGACGTGAGCCAGAAGGACAGAGGGAAGGTGTCGTTTATGGAGCCAGGGATCAGGGCTCTGAATACTACCCACCTTCAGGAGGCAAGTGCTAGAGCCCAGGTCACCAGTGGAACCTGAAGCTCTTCTCACTTCCTGAGGAATGACTTCCATTTCTTCTTGTGTCTCTTTTCTCCTTATTTGCTATCAGGTTTCCTGCTGACAAACTCTGGGGTTTTTGGTTGTGTGTACATGTTTGGTATGTGTATTTAAGTATGTATATGCAAGTACATGTGTATATGTGAAGGTATTGTGTGATAGACTTTTCCTGGGAAGACACAACATACACATCTACTTACCATAGAAAGCAAGTATAGACCAATGCATGGATACACAAGTCCAACTTGGTGAACCAATGAGTTCTATTGGAATTACTTACAGGAATATTGAGGTGGGGTTATGACTAATAGGAACAGAGAAATGACTCAAAGACAGCTGCATCACCAAAGTCTACTCTAACATGTGTGGCAGCTCACAAAATCTGGAAACCTGGCACACACTGCACAGCCTGCAGGCAGCTCAACAGGCTGGAGTGTGTCTTTTCCTGGTGTTTATCAGTTTGTTAGAGCCTTTTCCAGGCAGCTGGACTTGTCTGAGACCAACTCTCAGGAGTTTTCATTGCTCATATACTATTAGGGAAGAAAGGACTGATGAATCTGTTCAGTTTCAGGGACTTCCTGAAGTTTGGAATCATTTACTTCCTGTCTTAAGAACTTTCTCTGCAGGTAGAATGTTTCAATCCCTGAGAAAATGTCACACAAGGAGGCCAGAGTTTGTTTAAGTCAGATGTCTTCTTCCATTGCTCTCTATTTTATTTATGGAAGCAGGGTCTCTATTTGAACCCAGAGCTCACTTGACTAGTCTAGCTAGCCAGCTTGCCCTAGGGATCCCCTTACCTTATCAAGTGCTGGGATTCCAGACAGGCTAACATGATCACCAAGCACTGACATGGGTGATGGGAATCTTTACTCTGATCCTCATCCTTTTCTCTCCAGCCCCTAACTTACCAATTCCAGTGGCAGTAATTAAACAACTTTTAACTTAAAATAATTTTTGCACGCCTAAGGATTAGAACCCAGGGCCTAGCCGGGCAGTGGTGGTGCATGCCTTTAATCCCAGCACTTGGGAGTTGAGGCAGGTGGATTTCTGAGTTCAAGGCCAGCCTGGTCTACAGAGTGAGTTCCAGGACAGCTAGGGCTACACAAAGAAACCCTGTCTCCAAAAACCAAACCAACCAACCAACCAAACAACCCAAAAAACCACACAAAAACCCAGGACCTAATAGCTAGCTGGGCAAAGCTAACCCAACACTCACCCCAATGGGTGATTTCTGAACTGAAACAACACAATTTGCAGAGGCAAGATCCTCCTGTGAGGTCATGGGAAATGGATCAGAGACAAACTGGCCCAGAAACATTCTGCTAAAGCTGTTGAGTTAAATGTTCCTGCTCTGGGGCTGGAGAGATGGCTCAGTAGTTAAGAGCGCCGACTGCTCTTCAAGAGGTCCTGGGTTCAATTCCCAGTAACCACATGGTGGCTCAGAACCATCTGTAATGGGGATCCAATGTCCTCTTCTGGTGTGTCTGAAGACAGCAACAGTGTACTCACATACATACTGTTCCTGCTCTCTTCTCTCGGTGTGTAGACTAGGGCCAGGTGATGGCATCACAGGAGCAGGAGGAGGCAGCACCAAGCCTAGGTGGGTGAAGATGAAAGCTTGCTGCAGATATCATCATGGCTCCCTGGATTCATCGACGAGGCAAAAGCATGAGAGGCAGAAGGCACTGTGACTCTGCCTTTGGTGGAGAATGACCTGGAATAAAATAGACATGGGAGGAGTTTCAGGTTTGGAGGTCAGGGACACTGTGCATAGGTCACTGACCTCGGTTCTAAGGCTGGGAGGAGCACTGCTTCTAGTCCTAATTGGTTGTGTGTCCTTGATAAAAGTGTTCACCTCCCTGAGTTTTGGGGTTATCGTCTACAAAATATAGACCCTTATTTCACAAGCCTGCCCAGAAAATTAGAGATAATGAATACAGAAAACTAATTGTCACTCCTAAATTAACTTCCTCAGAAGCTCTCGCCTTTCTTATTTATTTTATTTATTTATGCACGTGGAGGTCAGAGAACAACATGCAAGAGTCAATTCTCTCCTTCTTCCGTGCAGGCCCCAAGGATAGAACTTAGGTTTTCAGGTTTGACAGTAACTGACTACCTGATGAGACATTTCACTGGCCCCAAAGTTCCCATTTAAAAAGTTCTAATATTCAAAATTCTCCATAAAACAAGGCCATTCAGGAAGTAGCCTGTCCCGCACCCACCCTCTTTTCTCCAAGGTTTTTGTCATCCAAGCCGGTCTCAAACTCCGGATCCTCCTGCCTCAGCCTCCTATTGGCTGGGATTCTACACATGCATCTCCATGTCTGAATCATCTCTCATCCCTGAACCCCACTGACAACCCAAGTGAGTGCTCTGTCATCTCTGCTGGCCTTCTTCCTGTTCTTTCTTCATAGCTCAGTTTAACCTTCCACCCCTAGAACATTCAAGTCTAGTAGGGACCGCAGGTCTGCACCGTGCTGCTATCTTATGTGACTGCAGTTCTCTTTTCTTTTCTTTCTTTTTTTTTTGGTTTTTCGAGACAGGGTTTCTCTGTGTAGCCCTGACTGTCCTGGAACTCACTTTGTAGACCAGGCTGGCCTCGAACTCAGAAATCCTCCTGCCTCTGCCTCCCAAGTGCTGGGATTAAAGGTGTGGAACACCACTGCCCAGCCGTGACTGCAGTTTCTGGAGACCAGCAGACTGGGTTTCTTTCTCTATCTTTGGGACTTCCCAGGTTTACACAGAGAGTAGATCTTAAGAAAGGGAAACTGAATGAATAATGATATGTGTGTATATATATATATATATATATACACACACATATCATTACACATATATTTACACAGTCAAAGATGAGCAATACTCTGTATTTCTTTTTAAAAAAACAAAAACAAAATTAGAACCCAGAAGGTCTTTCTTCCTCCTGTAACCCGATTCTCTACTTTTATTATTACATAAGTTCTTCTCTAGGTTGCTTTCCTCGATACAGATGCTAAAGTTCTATGGCTCATAGTAATGAGAGAACTTTTATTTCTTTATTTCTTTAGCCTTGCCTTTTGGACCCATCTAAAGGTTTCTAGAATCCTCTGTCTGTACCGTTGAGGGCACAATGAGGAGAACAGACCTCATGTCCTTTTCTGACCTGAGGTATCAATTCTGAACTTACCCCTTTCTTTGCTCCATTCCAACCTTTTCCTCTTGGTCCCTAGCACAGTGCATGACACCCCTATCAGGCCATTCCTTGCACAGGCTTTTATGGCATCCTAAGTGTCTATGATTTCTGCACTTAACTCCACAGCTACTTTATGAGTCCAGTGTACTACGATCTCTCTCACCAGCATTATTGCATCAGCCACTCAAGTGATTTCCTTGCTTAAAAAAAATTTTTTTTTGAGACAAAATAAAAAAGGCTCTTTGCAGTCCTGTGTGTCCTGGAACTCACTATGTATACCAGTTTGGCCTCAAATTCAGAGGTCCTCCTGATTCTGCCTTCTAAGATTATTAGGGGTGTGCTACCTCGATTGGCTTAAACAATTATCAGTGCTGGGAATTGAACCCAGGAACTCAAAGCATGTTAGTCAAAGTTTGGATCACTGAGCAAAATTCTCAGTTGCTCTCCTCTCTCCAACTTTTAGGCACCTCGAATCTCCAACCTGTTCTTCATTCTGCAGCTGGAAAATACGGTATCTAATCCCTGCCTTCTGAAGTTCTCTAGTGGGTGGACCCACTGCCTTCAGGACAAAGTTCAAACTAGGAGGCCTCAGCTACCTAGCCTCCTACTTTTCTGGCAAGTTCCACTTTTCTCCCCTGGAGGCTACACTCCAAACCTATCAAATGACTTGTTCTACAACTAGTCTGGACAGATCTTTTGCCCACTTCAACTTGATTAACTCATCACTCAGGCCTTGGTTCAGGTGTCACTCACTTGGGGAAATGTCCTCGCTGATTCTCGAGTTTTCCAAGCCCTTTTCCCAACTGAGTTTACTCTACAGCTTGACGGAAATGGGATCCGGTTACCAGGCTTCAAAATTTCACCTTTGTCTCTATTAGCCTCAGGTTATTCGGCTGTATCCGCAACCGGGGGGAACTATTTCATCATTCTGTTGTGCGAATTAAATGAGATGATGTAAGACGCGGACAATTTAAGAGTTAGCTGTTATTACAGAGGACTAAGAAAGATCGCTTCCCGCGTTGCCTTATTCCCGGAGCCAGTTATGCGCGTGACTTAGACTGAAGTCACATTTTTGTTCTGGTCTCACCTTGATTTTTACTGGACAAGGCGGTTATAACAAGCCCGAAGGTGATCAGGTATCGAGTTAGTCACGACTTTCGTTCCGCTCGCTGCCCAGACTCGGAACGCCCCCAAGTGGTTCAAGTTCTGCGGCAAGTGCGTGAGCGAGGCCGACCACACCATTCCGGATTTTAGAGGAAGAAACGACTTTTCCAGGCAATAAGTTCTTATTTATAAAAGGGGCGCCTCCTTTTTCGCTTCATAGCTTCAAACTCTACCAGACCCAATAAAACTGGAACTAGGGTTGTAAATGGGGCGGAGCGAGCTGGCCGGGTTTCCTCCCCCTAGCCCCACAAGGGCATTGGTACTTTCCTCTCTCAATTCCCTCTCAATAATGGTACGGTCGCGGAGGGGCGATCCGGGAGGACGCTAAGGCTCAGCGGACCGGAGTGGCGCGGGAACACCCCTCCGACTTCGGCGCGGTGGTTTTGTCCGCCGCGCGCTGATTGGCTGCCGAGGCCCCGCAATCGGCCTCAGCCCGCCGCGCCGCCCTCAGAGCAGCTCCAGCAGCCGCGCCGCCTGGCTTTTCGTTTTCCTTGTTCTCCGCGGGCCGTGGGGGGCTCCGCGCCGCGGCTGTTAGTCATGTCGGGTAGGTGACTCCGTCAGCGAGCAGCGGCAGCGGCGAGAAGGGGTCCGGCGGGTTCGGGCCGTCTTCCCGCCCACCGGAGGGCCGCGGGGGAAAGTCTCCGGCCTGAGGGAGGCTCGGGTGGGGGGGCGGCCGCGTCGCCGCCATGTTGGACTGGAGGCACGCACGCTCCCAACGCTCCCTGGCTACAAATCACGGCGGGAGCGCTCTGGAGCTCTTTTGATCCTGCCCTTGGAACCTGGGGAGACGAGTAGCTCCCCGGGGAGGGTGTGCGTGAATTGGGGGGCGGAGGCCCGTCTACGCCATCGTAAGGGCGGGGGGAGCCGAGATCTGAGCATCAGCCTGAGGACTGGGGCTTCGGGTCCTCCGCTCCGCCTCAGATCTCTCAGCGAGGCCTCCGGCCGGTCGTCTCGCCGCCTCGTCCCTCTGTTTCCCCATCCGAGAAGTGGAGCTGGGCCTTCCTGACTCACCCATTCATCAGGTGGGGGTCTTACGCTCTGGAAGCCCTTTTCGAAGCACGTTGCCTTACACGAAGTCGCGCTTACGGTCATTCCCTCTGCTGTAACCATTGGGGTTGGGGGTGTTTGTTTATTCGGCTTCACCTTTGTACTCCCCTCCTCCACCTGTTAATCTCCTGAACTTAAAAATAAGCCTTGACAGTTACTGACGAGCACTTTTAGGTCCTCGTGGCGTTTCCCTTGAGACTTAAAGAGACCAAGGACAGCGTCTTCCTCAAATTAATATTTATAGAGGCCACTGATGTGTGAAAGTGAGGCTTTTGCTTTTCCCCCTCCAGGACAGGCAGTCTGGGTCCTGTTAAACCAGAACTTAAAAGTCCTCTTAATTCTAACAGTTCCCAGTTGATCACACAAGGTCCTTTATTTGGGCTACGTTTACAGATGGCAAAGACAGACTCAGAATGAGAGTTTGTTCTTCTGAGGAAAACCGTGCCTAAAGCCATATGGCTGAGATGACATAATGCCTTTGGTAGTTTTTCCACCGATTTATCAGAGAAAGGATCTCACTAGGTATCCTTGGCTCGACTGGAACTCGCTATGGATTCCAGGCTGGCCTCAAACTCACAGATCCACCTAACCCCTGCCACCCAAGTGCTGGGACTAAATCTTCCAGTAGGCCTGGAAGATTTGCACTTTTATTAATTAGCAAGCCCTTTCTAAAGGTTTCCCCAGTCCAACAGGAAGGGTGTGTATGATCAAAGCAGCAGCAGTTGGAGAAGATTCCAAATGAGCAAGAAGGACGAGGCAGAAAATGATCTTCCCTTAGATTAGCATTGACACTAAGGAGCTAGAAATCTCATCTTTTTGGGTAGGTTACCTGTATGATGGAAAAAGCTAAGCTGCAGTGAAGTTACTATTAATTAGCACTTTTTAAATTCTGTTTAATTCTTGTTCAAACAAGGGATTATTTGTTCCAAAGGAGGAATTGGCCTATTTTTTCCAGGTAAAGATCCAGAAAAGGATGTACATATGCTTCCTTTAGGAAGGGTATATGCAGGTTAACCATGACTTAAAAAATTAAGAATCTATCAAGATTCGGTGTAAGCAGTGGTCAGTAAAAACTGGGATTGTTTGGACAGGGTCTTCCAGTGTGTCCTAGGCTGGCTTTGAAGTCATCATCCTTTAACAGCTTCCTGAGTGGAGTTACAAGCCTGCTGCACTTGGTCCAAACTGTTGGTTTTCTTATTGTAATTATTCATAGATGACAATTATCAGCCTGGGTAATTTCAATGAAAGATTTAAATTTAGAGGCTTAAATTAGAACTTTTTCTTACTGTTAAATACTAAACATGTTTTGTGATGTGTATGAAATACCTTGTCTTTTGTATAAGTGACTTGTTTAATGTGTGTTTAAATTAATAAACTTAACAATAAATTCCCCCTGTAAGCAACTAGTATCATTAATAAGCTACATTCTTTAAACATTCCAGACTACACTTAGAAATTTAATTAACTTATTTAGATGTTTGTGTGGCAAATATTAAAAGCATTTGGAGCACAAAATCTCTGCATCAGGGGAAAAAGATATATGCATAGCACTTAGTGAATAAGTCAAACTTATTGTCTGTCTGACATTCAAGTGTTATTTGCAAAAGTAAATTACCAAAGCTTTTTAATACAAGTAAAATGTTACTTACATATAAAATAAGTCAAGTT
The DNA here is from genome assembly GCA_036184795.1 of Tokudaia tokunoshimensis. Classification (NCBI taxonomy): domain Eukaryota; kingdom Metazoa; phylum Chordata; class Mammalia; order Rodentia; family Muridae; genus Tokudaia; species Tokudaia tokunoshimensis. The sequence continues at coordinate 38,375,823 of BTHU01000010.1, read as the reverse complement.
ATTTCTCATTTTGGCAATTAGAACAGATCAAATCTTCTATAGACACCTCCAAAAAAAAAAAAAGACAAAAATTAGGGAAGGCCATAAGACCTCTGGTAAAAATGTCGAAACCAATGGGGTATGCACAGAGCTATTTTGGCAGTTAACCTATAGACTATATAAGGTCTTGCATAGTTTTAGTATCTAAGGACAGGTGATGACTCCTTGAACTGTTAGCCAGATAATGAAAACTGAAACCCTTAGAAATCTTGGTTTTACACATTGATTATAGATTTGAAGGTATCAGTGAAGAGATGAACAAAGGGGACAAGTCCTAGTGTATGCAGTAACCAGGAAGCTTAGACACTGAGTAGAATCCTACAGTGTGTATCCTGGAACTTTTTACTTTTAATACTCATTTAGCCTTTAGGAAACCTCAAAATTGTATAATATAAAAATTTTAAAAACCTGGAATAATTGATGTCTTTGGGTTCCTGGTTGAAAATAAATGAAAAACTTATGAAGGAATTCTCACAACATAGATCACAAAGAATCTGAGAGAATCCAAACTATTCAAAAGGTGAGTTCTTGGTATATATTGAAGTAGGAAGAGCTGTCAATGAATCAAATGACAAACAGGATTAGAGAAAATATTCTTGGGTTGAAGATTAAAAACCTTAAAAAAAATCAATTTTAAGAACAATATATTATGTGGAAAGGCCACATAGATTTGAAAAAAAGGAACAAAATGTAATTTTCAAAAATTGTATTAGCCTGTGGGTGTGTGTGTATACCATGGCGTACCAGTGAAAGTCAGGACAACCTTCAGCCGTCTCTGCGGACTCTTTCACCATGTAGGTACCAGATACTAGAGGTTGTCAAGCTTATGTCAGGTATCTTTACCTGATGAGCTGTCTCACCCTTCCCTTCCCCCAGATACAGTTTTCAAAAGTGGAAAGTGAAATAGCAAACTTAGCAGAATTTTAGATGTAGTTGCAGTCTGTCTTACAAAACTCAGAAGGGTAGAGAAGACACTAAAATTTTGGTGGGTATGGTTGTATACACCTGTCACCAGTGCTCAGTGAGCTGAGTTGGGAAGAGCTCTAGTTTTAAACCAGCATGAGCTACATAGGAAACTCCTGTCTTAAAAAAAAAAAAATCTAGGAAAGTTAAATTGTTCTTATTTTTGAGACATGGTGTCACTAGCTCTAGATGGCCAGGAACTCCCAGAAACACCTGCCTCATGAGTGCTGGGCTTAAAGGTGTGCACCAAGCCTCAGTGAGCTGAAGATTTTAATCAAGCATTAGCTCAAACATGGTGCCTAAGAATAATTTCCAGCAATCTATGAAATTACAGATTATAAAATAATAACCCATAGAAAACAATTTTAGGAGGGGCCCTGGAGCTACGGCTCTTGGCACTGAAAACCAGAGTTGGTTACCAGCACCCATATCTTTTTTTTTTTAAAAGATTTATTTATTATATATAAGTATACTGAGCTGTCTTCAGACACCCCAGAAAAGGGCATCAGATCTCTTTACAGATGATTGTGAGCCACCATGTGAGTAACTGGGATTTGAATTCAGGACCTCTGAAAGAGCAGTCTTAACTGCCGAGCCATCTCTCCAGCCCCAGCACCCACATCTTGCGCCCACAATTACCTGGAATCTCCAGCTTCAGCGCATTTTACATCTTCTGTCTTGCATGCGTACTTTTACATAGGTGAAAAATAAACGTAAAAAGGTTTTAAGAGAATAATGAGTTTCGTCAGAAAATAATGACCTTGATACTAAATAAACTCATAGTCATACTGGTCTTTGCTAAAAGAATTAATGTATAGAAAGGAAGAGGAGTAAAAATTGCAAGGAAAATAAAGGCGAAGGTTTTGGTTGACATTAAGATGGTAAAGTATGTTTTAGTGGAGGTGGATAATTTTGAATTTTGCCAGGAAAGATGCAAAAATTTAGTTATGAGGTCTCAGAAATAAAATATAAGAAATAGTAGAATTGTGGATAAAGAAAATGTAATAGTAGGGAAGCTGTTAAAAGGAAATGAAAAACTATGGTAGATAGAAAATTCTAATTTAAGATGTTAGGTACGTGTAAAAACAAAAACAGCCCACTTAAGGCACAGAGGTGTTCATAATGTTAAAGTACCTAGATAAATGCTGTTCAGCAATAATAGACATTAAACACATGTTGGAGGTGAAATGGAAAGAGTAACTAGACAAGCATCACCTGAAATGGAGTAGTATGCTTGCAGCTAGTGTGTATGATTAAAGGAAATTCATAAGTCAGGATTTGTGGCTCATGCCTATAATTCCAGTGTTTGGATCACAGGTTGGACACACTTGGTTGGTTGTCTTAGAATCACTGTTGTGATGAAACACCAGGACTAAAGCAGCTTGGGGAGTAAAGGGTTTGTTTGACTTACACTTCCATTAATGTTCATCATGGAAAAAGTCAGGACAGGAACATAGAAACCTGGAGACATTGCTAATGCAAAGGTTATGAAGGGGTGCTGTTTACTGGCTTGCCCAGCCTGCTTTCTTGCAGAGCTCGGGACCACCAGCCCAGGGATGGTACCATCCACAGTGAGTTGAACTTTCCTCTATCAATCACTGATTATGAAAATGTCCTGCAGCTGAATCTTAGGCATTTTTCTTAATTGAGGTTCCTTTCTGATGACTCTGTGTCAAGTTGAGATAAAACTATCCAGGACAAATAACCCCTTGTCAGTTTAACATGCAAAACTGTTAAGCCACAGCCTTTTCTTGTTCATTCCTAAGATCACACATAAGCATCAGTATCACAATATAAAACATTTTACAAACTTTTAAGATTCACACAGTCTTTACAACTTCAAAGAGTTAAAATTCAGTATTCTTAAATATCTAACGTCTCTTTTAAAACCTAAAATATCTTTTAAAAATGTATTCTTTTAACTGGGCTCCTGTAAAATAAAAAGTATGTTAACTGCTTTCTAAAAGAGAAAGAACCACCAGGCAGTAGTAGCACATGCCTGTAATCCCAGCACTTGGGAGGCAGAAGCAGGTGGATTTCTGAGTTCGAGGCCATCCTTGTCTACAGAGTGAGTTCCAGGATGATCAGGGTTATACAGAGACACTGTCTTGAAAAACCAAAAAAAAAAAAAAAAAAAAAACAAAACCAAGGCACAGTTACAAACTCCAACTGAAATAACTCAGTATCCAGAGTCTTTGTCTGGTGTTTACTCATGATCTTCCTGACTCCTACAAAAGGCTTGGGTCAGTTCTCTGGCTCTGCCCTCTGCAGCACACACAGTTTGTGTTCTAGACTCCAGCTGACTGCCCACGGCGGCTGCCCTGCTTGTTCTCGTTGGTCATCCTGTGGTACTAGCATTTCAAATTCTGGGGCCTCACTACTAGGCTGCACCTTCACCAGTATCCTCTCCTGCTCTCTTTTCATGGTGCCAAGCCTTGGCTTCTTTTCATGACCCCTTCCTTCCTGGGGCTCCAACTGCTACTGAGGGTGTTCACCTTCACCAGTGCCCTCTCATAGTATCAAAGCCTCAGTTATTCTCCATGACTCCTTTATGCCTTAAAGACTATTACCATCTGGAGACTCTTACACAATACCAAGTTTGGCTGCCAACACAAAAGATATAACCTAGTCACCTTTAGAACATAGTTTCTGTGTGTTAACTCTCAGGAACCACTTCCTAGTTGGTCTTTTAATCACTGCAAGTTTCTTAGCTGACCAGCATCAATTGTCCCAGTGAAGCAATGATTTTACTTTAGTGGTTCTGGTCGCTTGTTAATCACTACTGACGGGTTAGCCCCACCTGACCAGAACCACAGATTCTTCATATAAAGGGCCCAGTAAAGTCTTTGCTTCTCCCAGAAACTTCCTAAGCCAGGCCTCCGTAATCTGCTTTGCCCTTAACTATTTTTCAAGCTCCTGCAGGAAAACTCAGTGAGCTCTTAACACTCAATGGCTTTTCTACTCTAAAATTCCGAAGTTCTTTCTATCCTCCCAGAAAGACACAGTCAAGCCTGTCACAGTAATACCCTACTGCCTTGTCTTAGGGTTAGTATTGTTGTGTTGAAATACCATGGCCAAAACAACTTGGGGAAGGATTATTTGGCTTATTTTTCCATATCTGCTCTTCATCGAAGGAAGTAATGACAGGAACTCAACCAGGACAGGCAACTTTTGGAGGCAGAATGCAGAGGCCATGGATGGGCGATGCTTTTTGGGTTGTTCCTCATGACTTGCTCAACCTGCTTTCTTACAGAATCTGGGACTACTACCCACAGTGGGCTGGGCCCTCCCCTTTCAAGATGGTGTCAAGTTGACATAAAATACCCAGTACACTGGTACACTTTGGTAATTTAGAAGCACTTCTAAATAATGAACATGTCCAGGCATGAGGCTCAAGTGTCAGGTAGTTTAGACAAGGACTTATTTGAGTTGCCGTAAATGGCCTTTATAACACCCCCCTTTTTTTTTAACTGAATAAAAAAAAGAACACCTGCATTTTTATTATTGAAATATATTTTCAGCTGAAGTTGGATTTATAGTTTCAGAGGACTAATTACTTAGGCTAAAGTTAAGGACATAAATATTAGATTTTAAGAGGTTGTAAGATCTAAGTGCTATATAGTCAAATGGTTTGTCTGAACCAAAAGGAAACATTGAGATATTAGAGGTCAATAGAGGAATGAATGAATGCATGTATTCTCAAGTCGTTGCCTCCCTCACCCCAATCTTTTTGACTCTGATTCAGGTGATTTTCCTTTGTTATTTGATAGGTACATCTATTCTTATGGTCCAGGTTCATCTTTGTTTTTCCCTCTTATTTTCCTTTGGTTGGTAGCTGCAACTCTTTACCAGTTGCAGAAATAGTGACATATTTAAGGTAGTCCCCTCTCCCCCATTTCAGGTCTTGTTGTGTCCTTAATTTCATAGAAATAATTTATCAGATCTCATTTAATAGTCTTAAGGATTTTTAAAAGAAATGTCAGATTGGAGATGTTTACAGTAGAACGGTGGCAAACTTATTGTTACCTGCTTAACCAAACCTGTAGTGTTATAACTTGATGTAAATTGACTGAAAAGGGACGCTGTTTTCACTTGAATTGATCAGTAAAGATTTTAGGATTAGTAAGAATGGCCATCTGATCCGTTTGACATTCCTGTTTTGTAATATTTTAGATAACATCTGTCTTATTTACAACAAATTAAAACTGTTCATTTGACATTGAATACAAACCTAAAGGATAGAGAGAGCCTCCTCAACAATTTTTGTTATGACTTACACTTTGAACTATAGAGAAAAGCTTATAGTGTTTCTTCTGCCCTTTTCCCTTTTACTTGACATATTTAGGCAGATATCGTTGCTGATTTAATGTCACTAATTAGCAAATTACTTGAAAACTTGGTAAAAGCTTTTCTTAGCAAGTCTCTGGAGACTTTTATTGGTTCTGACAGCTACAATAGTCCCAATATAGAACAATGTATGTGTTGATATGGTAGAGGTAAGTGAGTGGAATTCTGTAGATTTATCATGTCAGAATGCATGTTATTTCCTTTTCTGGCCCTGATTAGTTTAAACATACTTTTTGTTTTTATTAATGTAAATTTAAAAAAATACATATATGTAACTTGAATTTTTAAGGGGTATAGGTTGTATTTTCCTTTAAAGCAAGTCTTCCTGTAGTTCATCCAGCCTGGTCTGGAAGTCTATATACTTATCCTAGGCTAGTCCGGCAGTCTGTATACCTGTCCTAGGCTGGTCTGGCAGTCTGTATACCTGTCCTAGGCTGGTCTGGAAGTCTGTATACCTGCCCTAGGCTGGTCTGGAAGTCTGTATACCTGCCCTAGGCTGGTCTGGAAGTCTATATACCTGCCCTAGACTGGTCTACAAGTCTGTATACCTGTCCTAGGCTGGTCTAGAAGTCTGTATATCTGTCCTAGACTGGTCTTGAGCTTGTGGCAATCCTTTTGCCTCAGTTTGCCAAGAACATGAGCCACCACACTTGGTTAAATTTTTTGTTTTATTTTGTTTTTAAAGGATGAATTATTTTTACTGATATTATATTTATTCCCCCTTCTTGTGACCACTAGCACATCTTGTAGAACAGTGGTTTTTAACAATGTTGTTACTTTAAAAAAAGTTCACTGTTTTCTAAGAAAATACTATGTAGATTTCCCCATGCACAGATTATTTTCTAGGGTTTTTTTTTTTTTTTGAGTGTGTGTTTATTTTATTTATTTATTTTATTATTTTGAGACAGGGCCTCACTGCAGCGCTAGCTAGCCTAGAACTCACTATAAACTAGGCTGGACTTGAACTCAGAAATATGCCTGCCTCTGCCTTCAGAGTGCTGGAATTGAAGGTGTGTGCTCCCAGTCCTGGCTTCTAGTTTTTCTTAATGTAATTTTTGGTAGTTTCTAGCTGTATATTCATTTGTGTGAACTAAAGTTAGTCTTAGGGGAAAGCATAATTTAAAATTCTTTTTATGTGTTTTAGATTCTGGAAGTTACAGTCAGTCTGGGGGTGAGCAGCAAAGGTAAAGTATACGTATGTTTTCATAATATCATGAAAGACTAAAACTGAGAAAAAAGATAATACAGTTTTCTCTCTGAACTTTGTTATTTATTTGGACATATTAAGATAATAAGGCTAGATGTAGTAGTTCAGGCTTGTAATTTGGCACTTGGGAGCTTGAGGGTAGGATTGTTACAAATTTAAGGCCAGCCTGGGCTACATACATTTTTTAAAAGGAGGTGAGAGAAACTAATTATAACTTGTTAAAGGCGAGAGCTTGCCTTTATAAATAGGTGTTATGCAACATTTCTTCCTTTTTTTTTCCTTTTTTAAATAGTTTGTTTGATTAATACATCTTAAAGACAAAAGTCCTAGGTATTGTAAAGATTTTTTTTCTTAAGCAATTTCTTTGAGAAGTTAAGAGATTTTAAGAATTTAAAAAAAAATTATTGTTATTTTTAAATAATGTATGTATACATGAGTACCAGTGCCTGTGGAGGCCAGAGGTGTCAGATCTTCTGGAGCTGGAGTTACAGATGGTTATGATTTGTCTGATCTAGGTGCTGGGAGTTCAACCTAGGACTTCCAGAAGAGCAGTCAGTGCTCTTAATCCCTGAGCCATTCCTCTGCCTATAGAATTCCTTAAAATTAGCATCAAACAAGTTCTTAGAAAAAACATTTTACTTTTTGATGATATATAAAGTACTAATGTGATTTTTTTTTAAAAAAAATGTTTATTTCATGAGTATGGGTGTTCAGTTTGCCTGTTTATCTGTGTTATGAACATGCAGTGCCCATGGGAGCTACAAGAGGGTGTTGGATCCTTTTGGGACTGATGTTAGAGATGGTTGTGAGTTAGTATAGGAATGCTGGAATCATTCAGATAGACCAGGAAGTGCTCTTAACCACTGAGCCAGCTCTCAGAGCAGATTTTCTTTCTTTTCTTTTTTTAAAATTAAAACATTTATTTAACAATGAGGACAATGGAACCCTGCCATCGTCTGTCAGTTGCCATCCAGTTCCAGTGGAACTTGAGAGAGCCAGAAAATACCTTCGGGAAGATCCAGAGCTAGAGCAGATTTTCTTAAAGCACTATAATATAGTGTTTAGCAGTTCTTAAGGTACTAATATGCCCACAATGAAGTTTGTTTTCATGTCCAAATCATCGTAGGCTGTTCTTGCTTACCCAAAGTAACAACTCTCTACCTAACACTGCAGCTCTTTTTGGAGGCTCAAAATTAAGTCTCCAAGTTAAGAAGCTTATCAGAAACAAAATCGATGTGATTTTATTCTTACAAGATAGTACCTCTTAGTAGGTACTTGGCAAGTATTTATTGGTTGTTTTAGTAGGTACTTGGCAAGTATTTATTGGTTGTATATTTAAAAGTTAAGGATTCTGAAAAAAAATAGTTGAAGAATACCTCTAAACCAAAAGAATTTATTTTGAAGATATTTTAGGTGTTATTAACATTCAGTCAGACAACACATTTATCAAACTACATGTCAGTTTTGATACATATAATTTCATTTGATATTGGTACTTTTGAAATATATATATGTATGAAATATATATATATATACTTCTAATTACTGAGGCATTTAAATTGAACTTTGTTCCATATTGTATTTGGGAAGTTAAAGATATTCAATCGAAGCAAGTAGTAAAAAGAAATTAACCTGTTCAGACATAGCTAATTGGTTAGTATTGAAAAGTTATATTTTTAAACAAGGTGTGCTAGCACATGCCTTTAACCCCAGTACTCAAGGGGAATCTCTGAGTTGGATGCCAGCTTAGTCTACAAAGTGAGGACAGCCAAGGGTACACAGAGAAACCCTGTCTTGAAAGACAAGCAAAAAAAGTCATCTTTTTTTTTTCCCCCCTTCGGATAATTACTATGGGTCTCTCCATGCAGTTTTTGGAAATAACACATTCTTAGACGTGTTTGCTTATTTTTGTTTTGAGACATGGTCTTACTGTGTAGCTTTGGGAACTTGGAACTTGTTATGTAGAGCAGGCTAGCCTTAAACTCAGATATCTGCCTGATTCTGTCTTGTGAGTGCTGGGATTAAAGGCCTGGGTCACCATGTGGTTGTTAGAATAGTTATTTGTATAAACATGTTTACATTGTATACCTTGTACAAACAACTGTATATGCTTTAAGTATTAGACATCTGTATACCTGATACTAAATAAAAACCTGTCTATGGAATGATCTATTCAATGCCTTTCTCTGTTTTATTATTTACCCCAAAGCATAATTTTCTTATTTTGCAGCTCTGGTGGAATATTATTTATGAGAAATTTTCACAGCAACACTTTAGATATTGACATTCAACAGGTCTGGAAATGACTTCATATATGTCTTTAGTTGTTGGTCATGAATTTAAAGTCTAAGAAACAGGCAAAATTGTTGTTTAAATGTAAGCAGTCTTTTATTTTAATTCATTTATTAAGTACAACCAAAAATTTTTTTTAACCTTAGGAAATAGAAGAATTAGTATCCACAAAAACAATTCAGATGAAGAGAAACACTGTTCTGTTGAAAGCAAAGTTTTGTACTTAAGTTTTAAAATTTCTTAAAGCATATTTCTTTCAAGTATTACAATTTTCTTTTACAGTTATTCTTCCTATGGAAATCAAGGCAGTCAAGGTTATGGACAAACATCACAAGTAGGTTAAAAAAAATCAGTTGTCTTTATTTAATAAGTAATAATGTTTATAAATAGTTATTTTATCTAGTAAGTAATAAAGTTTGAGTGTTTACCTGAATTTCAGAGCTATTCTGGCTATGGGCAAACGACTGACTCTTCGTATGGACAAAACTATAGTGGTTACTCCGGTTATGGACAAAATCAATCAGGTTGGACTGGTTTGTTAAATTACTATTTTAGAGAGTCAGAAATCAGAGCCTTCACTAAATAGTATTCTTAATTAATTTTTAGGTTATTCACAGTCCTATGGTAGTTATGAGAATCAAAAGCAGAGTTCATATGGCCAGCAATCATATAATAACCAGGGACAACAAAACACGGAATCATCAGGAGGGTAAGGAAACAGCAAACTATTGAAATTGTGTTGAGCATGTCTGCTTTTTTTATTTCTACTTAATTATTTTGTGGTGCTGGTAGTAGAACCCAGGACTTTGGGTATGCTATGTAAGTACTCTATAACTGAGCTATGTGCCCAAATCCTTCATTTTGCTTTTGAGCTACTTGATGCATTACCTTTAAAAAAGAATGCATTTTTACTTTATGAGTATTATGTGCATATGTGTACCATGTATGTGCTTGGTGCCCACGGAGGCTAGAGGTGGAGGGTGGAGGCTAGAAGAAGGCATTTGATCTCCCAGAACTGGAGTTGCGGGTGGTTGTGAGCCACCATCTGGATGATGGGAATTAATTCTGGGTCCTCTGCAAAAACAAGTGTTCTCAAACACTGAGCCATCTCTCTAGCCCTCTCTCCCCTTTTTTATTTAAAATAGTATTTCACTATGTAGCCATGGCTGACCTAAAACACTGTGTAAGCCTCTATAAATGAAAATAACTAGTATTATTTCACAGTGGGGCTTTTATTGTGCTTTGTTTGTTGGACTTATTCCACATTCCCTTATATAATTAATTGATCCTCAGACACCACTATGAAACAATATTAGTAGTAATTTCCATTTTATAGACATAAAGAAGGTTAAAGGAATACAGACTGAAGTCTCCAGTGATTTCTGGCTGCAGTGACAAGTACTTTAAGTGGAATTTAAATGGCACAGGGGAAAGTTATGAAGTCGAATTATTGGTCTTAGAGACCCAAGAGTGCTCTGAAAAGTAGAAAGTACATATAGAGGAATAATATCTGGAAGCCTTGTTGCATTAGGAAAAACACCAAGCCTTATTAGTACATGTAATCCAAAGGAGAATGCTTTTATAAAGGTTATATATATTTGATAGCATGGAATACATGTAAAGCAGTCTTTGGTTTTGTTTTGTTTTTTTAAACGTGTTTTTCAAAGAGATGGGGTTTCTCTGTGTAGCCCTGGCTGTTCTGGAACTTTATAAACCAGCCTCTAACTAAGGGATCCGCTGGTCTCTGCTTCCTAATCCCTCTGCTGAGACTAAAGGCATACACCACCATCGCCTGGTGAAGAAATGCTTCTTTTGATCATTTTAAAGTAAAGAGTTAAGTGTTTGTGCTATAGTTTTGTAGTGCTTTGAGTTGGGAGTTGGAATAGATTGTTGTGGTATTCTGTAGAATTAGGTGTGACTGTTAAGATGGAGACAGCTCTGCCTAAGTTTCCTATTTTGAGACCCCCAGAGTCTTCATAGCTTAGGTTGGCCTTAAGGTCATGATGCTCATGTCTTCCCAGTGCCAAAAGAACAGCCATCGTGCCTGGCTACAAATAAAGATATGATGTTGAAAGGAAGTGACATAGATCGTTTCAGTATAACTAGTAAGAGAGCTCATCACTTATTGACCATGTTTGTAGAAGAATCATACATATCATTGTATTTTGGTAGTTATCCTATGTTTTTCTTTTAACCTCAGAGAAGTAAAAACTAGTTACTTTGTTAATAGTATCTAAAGGTTCTTCTGTTTTTATCTTTGTTTTTTCCCAGTGTAACAACTTCACTTTTCCCCTTTGGCATCTTTTTAAAAGTGATAGTGAAATTGTCTTTGGAAGGCATTCCATTGATAAATTTTTATAGATAAAAGAGCCAAATAATTACCATGAGGAATAGTAGTAAATACTGTTGAGGTTTAGCTATATAGTGTTCCTTTTTATTTTTTAATTTTTTTTTATGTGCATTGGTGTTTTGTTTGTATGTATGTCTGTGTGAGAGTATTAAATCTTAGGGTTACAGACAGTTGTGAGCTGACGGGTTTGTGCTGGGATTTGTTCTCTTAACTCCTGAGCCATCTCTCCAGCCTAATATTAGTAGTGTTCTTTAACTTGCTTCAGCAAACATAATTCTGTAAGTTCTCATGTTCTTGATTTCTGTTTAGTCAAGGTGGAAGAGCACCTTCATATGGCCAGTCAGACTATGGTCAGCAAGATTCTTATGACCAGCAGTCAGGTTACGATCAGCATCAAGGCTCATATGATGAGCAGTCCAATTATCAACAACATGATTCCTATAATCAAAACCAGCAGTCTTACCATTCACAAAGGGAAAACTACAGCCACCACACACAAGGTAAGATAGTGACCTCTTTTTCATCATTCCTTCACAGAATTGTTCATTGAGTTGGGATTAAAACATCCTTAGAATTTTACTTGATGATAGAAATTTGGCATGACTAGAAATAGATTTCTCATGGCCATTGAAACTATTACTAAATTTTTCTTTTTAACTTTTTGGAGATTGTCAGAAGGTTATATGGTGACATTTTTGAGAAGGTTGTGTGGTGACATTTTTGGTTACTGATTACATTTCTCTTAAACTGATGCTGTCTCTCAAACTGAGCAATTGACAATGCTATTGTCAGTTTTTTTGGTGATGGTATACTTGATTTAGGAAAGTTAACCTATGGAGTCTTTTCTAATCTCTTGTAAGAAGAAACAGTCATTAATTTCTCTTGTTCCACAGCTCTTTATATACATTACTGATACTTAGGACTCAGAACACACCATGAAAGTCAGTGATTCAAGGGCAAGTTTTTTGTTTTTAATGCCTTTGTTGTCTACATAGGACTTGGCTTCTAGTAAGTGGTCATGAAACATTTTTGCTGAAAAAAAATATTTTGGTGGTACTAGGAATTGAGTCCCAGGATCTTTGTATGTGTTGGGTAAACACTTCATCACTGAGCTATATATTCCTAGCCATATTGATAATAGAGTGAATGGGTAAAAATAGTCTGTAGTGGTAAAAAAAAGTGTGTAGTGGCTGTGGTTTTGCAGGCCTGACCTGTGCTTCGCTTACATTTAATGTCTTTGAGGAGAAGGAAATAGAATTAGAATTCTGTCTTTATTAAAGTTCGTGAATCCAGGATTTCTAGTTTAGCTTAAAAAGATTTATTTTATATGAGTACACTGTAGCTGTCTTCAGACACACAGAAGAGGGCATCAGATCCCATTACAGATGGTTTTGAGCCACCATGTGGTTGCTGGGAATCGAACTCAGGACCTCTGGAAGAGCATTCAGTGAATGCTCTTAACTACTGAGCCAGCTCTCCAGCCCTGTAGATGTAATTCTTAAACACATTGAATATTATGTGATGGCTTACATTTTTGTGTATTTCTTTCTTTCTCTGAAGAACATTCTATGTGTCTCAAGGAGCCATTTATAATTATATTGTTTGAAACATTTAATCAGGAATGACAGTAGTTGCTGGGTATGGGGACATACATCATAATTCCTATGTGGGAGCTAGACAGGAGAATTGTTACTTAAGCACAAGAATTCAAGATCAGTCTAATGTTGGGAGACATTTGTTGTAACCAAAAAAAAAAGCGACAATATTTTTGTGTGCTACTTTTTTTTTGTAGATGACCGACGTGATGTGAGTAGGTATGGAGAAGATAATAGAGGATATGGCGGGTCACAGGGAGGAGGTAGAGGGCGTGGGGGATATGACAAGGATGGAAGAGGTCCTATGACAGGATCAAGGTAAGTATTTAGATACAGATGCCTTCATTTTCTCTCTTGTTCTTAGTGTTTTCCTTATTTTATTCTGCCATTTAAGTAAAGAGGTTTTTAGAGATTATATTATAGAAAGAACAGAAATTAAAACTTTATTTTCAAGCTTCTTTATGTCATAAATCATTTTATAAGAGGCTATATTGATACTGTTTTATATGGTGTATGTTAAACACCATTAAAGCTGCCTATCTTTGTTATGATTAGATTAAATTACTTGATTGGTTTTCCTGCTGGAGTTGGACTCAAAAAAAAAAAAAAAAAACTCCTTTAAAAGATACCTTTGGAAACCAAAGTGTTTAGCATCTTAACCAATAAAAAGGTAAATTAATCTATATGAAAGACAAATAGTTCCCTTGGGTGGGGAAAGTATTAGATAAGAATATAGAAAGGTGGGATAGACATGTAAGAAAGCTTTAATATATGTCTCTTCTTAAACATAATTATTGAGATAATTGATATATCATCTCCTTAAACAATTATTGAGATAATTGATATATCACATAACATTCTGTAATTTTTCTGGTTGTAGTGATGGTATGTGAGGCCTTTACTTTCTTGTTATTTTTAAATTATTGATGTTGGTTTCATTTACTTATGATAGGTTATAAAAGCTGATTTTAGCATAATTTAAAAAACATCTGTAAAGTTAGTGCATTGGTCTTGAAGATGGAATGAAAAACCAATTGGCCTATGTCCTGAGTTGAGATTTATAGATTTTAAACTTTACACAGGCTTTAAAATATTTATGCTTAACTGAGAATTGAAAGTGTTGGTGGCCTGCTACTGATGCTTAAGGATAAGAGCAGTAGCAGTTCAGTCCTGTGATATGAGAAACAGCTAATACAGCCATTTAAAGTGTTCCCTAAATTTGCTTATATATCTGTTTTAATATACTATATGCTTTGATATTATGGAAATGCCAAAGTTTGATAATTTTGACAAATTTTGTAAGAGAGTTTAAAGGCTTTTTAAAAATTTGACATTAGTTTTTTGACTGGTAGTCATTTTACCAAGATAAATGATATTGTACATATCTTCATTTGTTGACATTAGTTTTTTGATTGGTAGTTATTTACTTTACCAAGATATTGTATTTGTTTTCATTATCAAAAGAGCAGTGTGCCACCAGTAAAGTGAAATGGTACTTACTTTTACCTAGCTTCCCCCCAACCTAAAACCCCTGAGATAACAAAAGGCAGATACTTAACTTTTCAGTGAAGTTGTTTTAGATAACTGGCCACCTGTAATCCTATAAATGTGTCTTAAGTTTAATTTCTGCATAAGGAAGTTACAATCTAATACATTATTTATTAAAACTGTGACTGTTGCTGGGTATGGTGGTTCACACCTTTAATCCTAGCACTCAGGAGGCAGAGGCAGGTGAACTCTGAACAGGGCCAGCCTGGTCTACAAGTCCAGGACAGCCAGGACTGTTACACAAAGAAACCCTGTCTCAAACAACAACAACAAAAATAACAAAAACAAAAAGCCTGTTTGAATAATGGACTCTCACTTTTTAGGAGGAAGGGAATGGGTAGGGAGTCTGTAAAGAACATTAGTTTGTGAGCACCCATCTTAGAACCACAGGGTCAAAAAGGCGTTATTGATTCTTCCCTGGTGAGGGAAGTAGCCTGGATTCCTTTTTTTTTTTTTAAAGATTTATTTATTTTATTTATATGAGTACACTTTAGCTGTCTTCAGACACACCAGAAGAGGGCATCGAATCTCATTACAGATGACTGTTGAGCCACCATGTGGTTGCTGGGAATTGAACTCATGACCTCTGGAAGAGCAGACCCCCCCCACACTTTTTTTTTTTTTTAAAAAGCAACATAACTTACTTGGCAATCTATCTGATTTTAATTTGTAGCTCAGATACTAGTTGATAAACTAAGTTTTTATTTTTAAATCTGTATATGCATAGAAACTCCTTATACAAAGAATTTGTGCAGAAGCTTGCTATTTATTAGGTCAAAATGATGCTGATATTTAAGTGGTGATAAAATGAGAGAGATGGAGAGATTTAGTCTTAAATACTTCCTTGTCTCCCAGTATATTATTAGTTTTTCACATAAAGCCTGTTTAGAAATCTGGGTGGCTATTTACTCTCTGTATATTAGTTGTCAAGGTTTGATTTTTCTTTTGGTGAAAGGCAAGATGGTAAATATGTTAGGCTTCAACCTTGTCCTTGGATCACCAAAGTAGGCATAAATGAATGTAAACAAACCTGTCTCTATCCTTATAAAACTTTATGAATACTGAAATTAGACCTCTGCTGGATGTGATGATCCATGCCTTTAATGTCAGCACTCCCAGAGGCAGGCAGACCTGTGAGTGTAAGGCCAAGCCTGGTCTACACAGAGTTCCCTGGGGAGAGGTGGACCCAAATAAACAAAATTTTTTCATGTGCTGCATTTTTTTTAAGATTTATTTATTTATTTAGTATATGTGTGTGAGTATACTGTCACTCTCTTCGGAGAGCACCAGAAGAAGGCATCAGATTCCATTATAGATTGATAGTGAGCCACCATGTGGTTGCTGGGAATTGAACTCCGGACTTCTGGAAGCATAGTCAGTGCTCTTAACCACTGATCCAGCTCTCCAGCCCCATTCTGTAACATCTTTAAGATGTACCTTTTAGATTATTCATTAGTGGACAGTCTTGTGAATTTGACCATAAATGCCCAGTTTCAAGATTTCTTTTTTGTCTTTTAAACACTTGGTTTTGTGCTTAAATACCAAAATACACAGAAATTTTAGTCTTTAGCACTACTATTTGTGTTTCTAATCATCTTACTCAGTAGGTTCAAACATTAGCTGTGGGGTGTAGAAGGCTAGGAGAGACACAAAGATTTGAAGAATATCTGGCATTAAGTAGATTTATCACCTTTAAAGAGGGTCATAGTTTGAGGGCGAGGGTTGGTTATGTGGTAAGGAATAGGTTGTTCTTGTTCTATGACTGGTTGACTGGAGGAAGGCTTAATACCAAAAAAGAGACCATTGACTTAATTTGGAGAAAGATATGTGAAGTTCATAGGAACTACAGGAAACAGTCTTTTCATTGATACGCAATTGTTGTAAAGAATACTGAGTTTCTTACTGTCCTCTGACATTGACATCTTAGTGGGCTAGAAGCTAAGATAAAAATGTTTCAGTGCTGTTTAGTTTCAGCATTGATTACTCTTTTGCAGAAAATCTCTTTTTCATTGTTTGTGTATGATAGAGTTAAGTGATTCAAGCTCTTAAATGTGATTTCTAAAATTCTACAATTTTGAGTATTTTCTCCCTTTTGCAAGAGAATTTAATTGGTTCTCTTAAAAATATGTATATATACAGCCAGGTGTGGTAGTAGTGTCTGCCTTTAATCTCAGCACTTGGGAGGCAGAGGTAGGCATGGAACTGCATACAGAGACTCTGTCTCATACTAAATACGTGTATGTCCTGAGTCGGAGGTAAAGTGGTAAAGTAGTAACCATGCTTTAGCATGGTCAGAACAGTGGATTCTCGTCAGGCAGTGGTGGCACACCTTGTTGGTCCTTATGAGTTCAAGGCTAGCCTGATCCACAAAGTGAGTTCCAGGACAGCCAGGGCTACACAGAGAAACCCTGTCTTGAAAAATCAAAACAACAATAACAAAAGTCAGATTCTATTCTTAGTACCTGGATATGATAGAGTTGTATATATGTTCTAGTTGTACCGTAAAATAGCACTGCTCCATAGAAAAACAATGTGGGTCATAAATTTGAACTATGTATATAGTTTTAAAATTTTTAGTAGCCATATTGAAAACAGCCCAGGGGTATAGCTCACTTTGTGCTAGTTTCTTGTATTCAGTTCTTAGGACTGCAAAAGAAAGAGGGAACAGAAATAACAGTAGTAAAACCAATTTTATTAATACATTTTAACCCAGCGCATCTAATATAGTTTATTTAATAGGTAAGCTGTAATGCTAGAACTAGAAATGCTTTCATATTTGACATTTAGAGCTATTATTTTTGTCTTCTTATATTTTAAACACTTATGCAGATACTAACTATATATTGGATATTGTAGCTCTAGAAGAGATTCTTGATTTCCTGAAGTTAATTGATAAATCTTGATTCTGAAAGTCTTTTTGTCATACATGTGCAACATGGAAGGAAGTAAACCATACTGTTGAAAACGATGTTCAAATTGATTGAATCATTCATATATGACATTGCTGGTCATTTCCTCTCACTCCCAAAATGTATGTTCTGGATTTATTAGTATAAAAACTCAAGCACAGAGCATGGTTTTAAGGTAATCCTGCTTTTTAGCTATGCCTTTTTTTTTTCTAAGTGAGTTCTAGGATTAAAGATTCCTGCAGATTAGAGCTTGAGCTGAAGACTGGATAGTTTGGCAACGTTGCTCTGGTTCTGGGTTCACCATATAAGGTGGTGGTGTGATGGTGTGACCGCATCATCCTGTGGCCTCCAAGGAATTCAGTCCTTCAGTAGAGACGTGTAGTTGTTGGATTCTTTTGTTTAATTATCAGTTGAATGCTTAATGTGAGCACTTGGGAGAATTGCCATGAACTTGAGGCCAGTTTGGGGTCCCTTGTACCAGGCTGGCCCAAGTTATATAAAATGAGAGACTGTCTCCAAACAAGAAAAATGCACAAGCCCCTAAAACAAAAACTCAAAGGAATAATATGCTTAAGAAATTTTCTTTAAAAAAATGTTTTTAACTTTTCATTTTTTATAACTATGGGTATTCATTCTTCCTGCATGTAAGTTTGTATACTATATGCACGCATTGCCCATGAAGGCCAGAAGAGGACGGTGGATCTACTAGGACTGCAATTCTAGGCTGTGAGCTATGTGAATGATGAAAATTGAACCTGAATTCTCTGGAAGAGCAGCCAGTACTCTTTTAACTACTGGGTTATCTTTTCTGTCCCCACATTTTCTTTTCTATTGAATGTGCCTTTTCTAAGTATATCATGACATCACATTGAAACCTCCAGTCTATCCTAGAGTCCTTTTCATTGTGGTTTTGAATTTGGAAGACTCATATCTTTATATCTTTTAAGTTTTTTTATGTAGGGATACTTAGCCAAAAGTTGAAGATACTTATGTGTCTTAAATATCCCTATTACTTTACCTTAAAATGTTCTTGGGGGATTCTTTATGTCAACTTCTTTGCTTCTATTTCTGGGATTGAAAACAAATTTGAAACATTTTGACAGAGCTGTTGAGATATCCTTCTGTCTTAATTTGCTCTTACTAATATGTAGAAGAAATGACTTTGACTTAACTGCAGGTTTGAAAGAAGCATTAAACCACAAGAATATATCTCCCTTACTCCTTGAAGTCTATTTCTGTAGTTAATACAGTAAATTTCCTAATAAAGGAATTGTAATATAGTTAATATAAAACTTACTTAAGGAGCAAGAATGATTGAATGACATTTGAATGTACAGGTAAACATTAAGATCAGTATTTTTTAGACTTAAATATATATAATGAATTACATGGGACTCTTAACTAAAATGCATATTACCATTCAATGGAGACCGAGAGCCTGCTTTTCTCAGTAGCTCTTAGACTATGTTCATACATGTGCTTACCCTTTGAATAATAAGGATATAGAATTGAGTTATGTAAAGAAGGAAACTCAATCTTAATGTTTTTATATATCCTTTTAGAGGATTCATCTTTAAAAAAATACTTTTATTTATGTGTATTTATTTTGTGTAAATATTTGCCATATGGTGGTGCCCACAGACAGAAAGTGGGTATTGGATCCTTTGGAGCTAGAGTTATAGGCAGTTTTATTGCAACCACTGAACATGGGTGCTGGGAAACTGAACTTGGATCTTCTGAAAGAGCAGCAAGTACCTTTAAAAGATAACCATTGAATCATCTTTATCTTTTTTTTTTTTTAATTGTTCAGCCAGGTCATATAGTAGTGCAGGCTTTTAATCCCAGTGGTTGGAAGGCTGAGGCAGGTATATCTCTGACTTTGAGGCAAGCTTAGTCTAGATAGTGAGTTCAAGGA
Source organism: Tokudaia tokunoshimensis (assembly GCA_036184795.1). NCBI lineage: Eukaryota > Metazoa > Chordata > Mammalia > Rodentia > Muridae > Tokudaia > Tokudaia tokunoshimensis. The sequence continues at coordinate 38,356,658 of BTHU01000010.1, read as the reverse complement.
TAGCTAGGGCTCTGTAGAGAGACCCTGTCTCAAAAACAATCCCTACCACCAAAATTGTTCAAAGTTGTACTGTTGGCAAGAATGGAAATGAGTCTCCCTTACATACAACATTGTATATTTTTCTTTCATTGTGGGCCAGATCAGCTGTTTTGTTGACAACAAAACAATTAGGATGTATCTTATGAACACATAGCTTCTAGTTTCCTTGTAAAAAGTCTTTCTTCCTCTTAAACCCTTTAACCTCCTAAAATGGGCATGATGGCACATGTCTGTAATCCCAGTGCTGAGAAGAGGAGACTTGAAAATCCTAGGGACTCAGTAGCCAGACAGTTTAGCTGATTCATGAGCTTTAGTTTCAGTGGAGCTCAAGAAATTAAAAAAAGATAAGGTGGAAAATAGCAGAAGACTTCTGATAAATCTGGCCTCCACATGCAGGAGTAGCTGCATATTTATACACATGCCCGTGCATGCACCATATATAAGAAAAAAAATTTTAAGAAATGTGGGCTTGATGTTTTCATTAATTCTTGTCTGTCACTGGGGTTCTGAGGTTTATCTTTGAAGGAACCTTGGCTTCTAATACAATTTTCAAGGGGCTTGGAAGATAGCTTAATAGTAGACCATTTGCTTAAACAAGCATGAGACCCCAGTACTGAAAAAGAAGGGAACATTTTATTTTTAACAATTTAACCTCTGTTTGTTCATGACAAATGAACGTTATAGGAGGAAGCGAAAGTGTGGTAAATTTTATTTGTGGGTTTCTACCCCACCTTAATCATTTAGTTCCCCCAAAAAACCCCTCAAAACCTTTATATTTATAAGCCTTAAAGCATTAAAGCTGGGCAGATATGAATCCTCTGTGCTCTTTTGTGTACTTTTCTGTCAGTATATTCCCCATACCCCCAAATATCCCTTGCCACGTTACACCTGGGCCACTCCTACTCCCAACAGCTAGGCCTTTATGGCTATGCTCAAGTTCTATCTACCCCCATGGTGCCTTCTGCCTTTTTGCTGCTCACTCCTAGAGGACTCTGCCTCAGACCCCAAGCCCAGGAACTGAAGCCTACCTTTTTTCTGCCCAGCTACAGACTGTAGGCATCTTACTCAACCAATAGTTTTAAGGAACAAGATTTGCACAACAAAAGCTGGCATACATGAGAATTCATTTGAGGCAATGACCTTGTGATACAGAATTTAGCAGTACATTATGCAGCAACAGACCAAACCTCAACACAAAGGGCTCAAGAACTCAAGTTCATGTTTATCTATGTAGCAAGTTCAGGACCGTTATTAAGACCCTGTCTCAAGAAACTAAAACCAAAATAGAAATGACTAGCTTCTCTTTCTTAAAGAGGAAGCAGTGATAGACAGACATGTCAGTTAAAATATAGGGAAGGTTTAGGTAAAATACAAAACTGTATCTATGAAGGACTTCAGTTTAGTATTCTTTACATAGCTTTGAATGAGCCTTATTCTGCTAGAAAGAAGGGTTTTCTGGGACTTACACAACTTAAAAGTAAATTAAAACACTTGTGTCTGTATACCTAAGTTGATTGCAAAGCAAAATTTTTATGTCAGGGTAATTAAAAAGAGAAGCTTTCTCATTTAGTCAGTTTTCATTGGACAATTCAGAAAAGCCATCTGGAGAGTTAGGTAGTCACAAGAGCAGAAGTTTGTAAGCAGATAATAAATTAGGTTAGCTTCTAGGATCATGATAGATGAGCAGCAACTCAGATATTATCTGAAAACTGTGTTAGTTCCTTATCAGCACTTGTGTTATAGAAGGTTTATGTATTTCACTCAAGAGAAACAGGCTTTTATGGGATGAATAGAATTTGGTTTTTTGTTTGTTAGTTTGGTTTGTTTTTTGTTTTAATTACTTGATTAGTATGGGCTGCTTAGATTTGTTATATGAAACCGTATGTGTACCAGGATCTTTGACTTAACTGACAGTGTAAATTTGCCAAATAAAGTCATTCTGTGGCTTTGATTCTTTAACATATTTTGTTGGTTTGATATTTAGACCATTTGGCAGCTTGAACCTCTGCTATGATAGGAAAAGATTTCATATTCCAGTGGATCATGGAGAGAAAGGAGCAGTTTCAAAATTAGCTTTTATTAATTCTCACTTTTTATCAGTCTTATAAAAGTTTTAAGACTATCTTTATTCAGACTCATTTTTGTTTAAATTTATCCCTTTAAAAATTAATAAAATCTATGATTTAATATCAGCAGAATCTGTCCTCAAGTTTTTACCTTTCCTGTTCTGCTATCAAAGTCTAACTTTGATTTTTATTCCTTGGGTTTTTTAGCTTTTTCTTTCTTGTATTTAAAAATACTCCTAATAATCTATAATTTCACATTTTTTCATGCTGTGCTAGCAGTTTTAAGTTATGGTCTGAGTAGTAATCTTTTGGCTTGGGGTTGGGAAGATGATTTTTTTTTAACATAAAAAGTATATTAGATGTGTTATAATAAATGTGAAAAGACAGCTTGTGGAAATAAATCCTTGGGAAAGCTCTTAGATTGAATCGTTGAACTCTGAAATGGATTTACTGGAAAGTTAGTGGTGCTACTATTTTCCTAGGCACTCTTCTTGTGACAGTTAAGTGTAGATTGAGCCCACGGCTCAGCACATTAGAGACTTAAGGAAGAAATCATTTCTTCAATTTTTCCTCTGCAGTGGTGGTGACCGCGGTGGCTTCAAAAATTTTGGTGGTAAGTGCTGAGTATCCCAAAATGTTTCAGTGGAAATGCTATATAAATCTAAAAGCCACCAATATCCCACAGATGCAGTCTAAGCCCTTCTTACTCTGTTGAGGCTCGTGTGTTGTGTGCATTACAAAGTACTCTGTATACACGCTTATATCAAAGTAGATATTAAAAGCCAAATCTGATATCAAGTAGTCCAATGCGTTTTCTACAGTGTATTTGCATGAAAGAGTCTGTGACCAATGAATGAGGACTTCACTAGGTTTTGACAATAGGCTTGCTTTTTTTTTTTTCCTTTTATAAAGGTAGCTGACGTGGTGTTTTTAAATTATTATGGGTTTCCAACCAGCCTTACAACAGTGCTTGACAGAAGTGATACTAGAATAATAACAAAAGTGGGTGCTGTCTTGGACAAGGCTAAAGAAATGTTGACATTCGTCTTGATTTCCTAAACTTTAAATAGTAAACATTTATGTAGTTATTTTTAAACCTGTGATGGTTGACTTTCAAGGATTTGAAGTACTGATTTTACATGCTTTGGTTATTACCATTTCTTTTTTAATTTCAAATAAGTTGTCTTAGACAACCTTTCCTTTTCTTCTCCCATAGGTCACAGGGATTATGGACCCAGACCAGATGCTGGTAAGATTCTTGATAGTTTGGTTTTCCACCTCTGAAAGAGGAATTATGTGTTTGGAGGGGTAAATACTGGAGGGAGGTTTAATTTAATGGTGCTGCCAGATCTGGGGAATTTGATATAAAATAATAATAATAATTCAGTGATATGATTAGAAAGCTTGCTAGAGAAATTGCTATATTTGTGCTTTGTTGTTTGAAGGAACATTCAAATTTTTAAAGCTAATAAGCGTTAATGCAGTTTAACGAGAGAAATTTGTTAGCAATATAGAGATAAAAAAAAGCTGTTTAAATCTCTCATTGAATTGGTAGTTTTAGTGAGCATAAGAAAGTTGTTCATGACAAGGGAATTGTCTTTCTCTGGGTAAAAGTCTAATTTTATGTGGCTTTTCATTTTTAGATGAATAAAGGCTATAGACTTGCTTTTGGAGCCTTTTGAAAGTTAGGATTTAGAGGTTAAAATCTATTTGAGTAAAAATATTTAATATATATTGAAATCAGAACTTTTGTTTTTATTAAGATGCCAAAGTATTCTATATGGATGGCAATTTCTGAATTATTCCTTGATGGACTGAATTTTTATACAACTTTCTTACTTTGTTGTACTAATCCAAAAGTGTGCGTGTAAGGTAAGGTGTGTGTACCAGGTGCTCTTACCTTCTGATATATACAAGGCTTTTTGCAGTGAATGGGAAACCAGCAATTCTGCTTGGCTGGCTGGCTTGAGAGTCAAGTGTCCAATTTGGGGGAATTGTGTACTAGGAAGCTTTTTAAAAGTATCGATTAGTCAGTTGTATGACTATATAATTGAAAGTTCTTCAGAGAAGAGTATGCTAATTAACTTTCTTCATCTCTTCATGAACTTTAGTCCTGGATCTGAAGAGTGATATTTTTAACACCTCCCTTAATTGGTCTATATGTATTTCAGAATAACCTGCACTTTACCTGGAGTTTTGTTGTAAGAATTGATCTTCCATACAACTAGTGTGAATACTTTGCATGTTTATATAAGGCTTTATGTTGGTCCTTATATTTGGTGCTTAGAAGCAGTCCATTACTAGTCAATAAATTGTTTTTAATTACTGAACAGGATGGTAGTAATTTAAGGAATATGTATATGAAATTGACCATAACTTTTCCCCCTTAGATTCAGAGTCTGATAATTCAGATAACAACACAATCTTTGTGCAAGGACTTGGGGAGGGTGTGTCTACAGATCAAGTGGGAGAGTTCTTTAAGCAAATAGGAATTATCAAGGTAAGTTAAAAGTGTCATATTGAAGATTTCGTAATTAATATTCTAATTAAGATACATATATTACATTGTAAGTCTGTATACTCGAGTAAGCATTATCTGAATCCTCTAATACATGTGCTTCCCAGAGTCTCTAGGCCTTTGTTAAGTGTCTTATTTAGCTTTCTTTTGCTGTTATTATTCTGGCCAAAAGAAACGAGGAGGAAAGCGTTTATTTGGCTTATCATAGTCCATCATTGAAGGAAGTCAGGGCAGGAACTGAAGTAGAGACCGTGGAGGAACACTTACTTACTTGTTCCCCATGGTTTACTCAGCATGTTTTCTTAGACTATGCAGGATCACTTCTTAAGAGGTGGCAATGTCTCCAGTGGGCTGAGCCCTCCCATGTCAGTCGTCAGCCAATCTGGTGGAAGCATTTTCTCAATTGCTGCTCCTCTTTCCAGATGATTTTAGCTAAAGTCAAGTTTACAAAAAATCTGAGGAGCATACTGACTTTACTAAAAGTACATGAAAGTTTTATTTCTTGCTCATGTTTATCTTTGTTCCTGTGCTTAAACTTTATTCTTGGATTCTGAAATACAAATATATGTAAACTGAAGTTATTACTAACAACTTCTTATACTTAATGTCTGCACTGCTAGTCCATTATCTTGTGATTGTTCTGCTGTTGTTCACTTAATTTCATGCATGTACTTCCCATCTTTGACTGAAAAGCGGCCTGTAGAGAAGGGTCAAGGAAATAATGGTTGGTTGGTGCTATTGCATTCACTGGTCTTCGTTTTGGTATTTGTGAAATTACTTTTTTTTTCCTTATTGGTGAATTCCTGGGTTTTTTGCTTGCTTGCTTTTGTTTTGTGGTTTTCTTTTTTTTCTTTGTAATTTATACCTGAACCACACACAAGTTCAGAACTTTTCTTTGTTTTGAGATAGGGGGCTCCCATTGTGTCTGGGTTAGCCTCAAACTCAAAATTTTGCTGCCTTAGCCCCCTGAGTGCTGGGATTAGAGGGACAAGACACCATGGCTGGCCACATATTTTTAGTAAAGTAGAACTGTCTTCTACCCTCATCCCAGCCAAAGCCCAGTGGCTATCTTAATAATAATAATGCATTGATTTTATTGAAAGATTTTTCCTACCCTTTAAATGTTTTACAGAGTATGTTTTTTTTTTTTTGACATTATCTACATTTGGTTTTTATGGGTTTAAATAAGTTACACATAAATAGCATGCCATTTTTTAGGATTTTTGTTTTTTTGGGGCATTGTTAACTGTTTTTGGTGGTCCAGGAAGTGGAGTCCAGACCATCAAATATGCTAGTCTTACTAGATTTTTGTTTTTGTTTTTTAAAGCTGTGGTTGTCCTGGAACTCACTATATAGACCAAGCTGGCCTCAAAATATTTAAGATGGTCCTTCCCTCTGCCTCCAGAATACTGAAATTAAAGGCATGCTCCATTACTGCTGGATTCTGACAAGATTTTTATAGTTTGTTTTTCTCTTACTTCAGTATGGAAAGTATTCAATGTCCACACCTATAGATAGCTTCATTTTTTATATTAAATATATACTACTTTGTAATATGAATGTATGGATCCCTTTTAAACAAATCTGTACCTGACTGGATAGCTGGCTCCACTGTGAAGTGCATAGACTGTTCCAGAGGGTCTGAATTCAGTTTTCAGTACCCATGTTGGGCTACTTACTACCAGTCTGAAGTTCTAGCTATAGGGAATCTTACGGTTCTGATTTCTAAGGGAACTTGAACTCATGTGCACACCATTTACATACATACATACATACATACATACATATATATGCAAATAATTAAAAATAATAAATATTTGAAAAAATCTTTACCTGAATGATGCATGATCACTTATTCCTGAAATGCAACATCAATTTGGTCTTTTTTTTTTTTTTAGACTAACAAAAAGACTGGAAAACCAATGATAAATCTTTACACAGACAAAGACACAGGAAAACCAAAAGGGGAAGCAACAGTGTCATTTGATGACCCTCCATCAGCTAAGGCAGCCATTGATTGGTTTGATGGTATGCTCTATTCCTATATTTAAATTGATATATGTGTTTCGGTGTTTTGCCTGCATGTATGTCTATGCATGATTTGTGCAGCTGGTTCCTTTGGAGGCCAGAAGAGGATATCACATCCCTTGGAAATGGAGGCATAGGTGGTTGTGAGCTGTCATGTAGGTTCTGGGAATCAAACTTGGCTCCTAGAAAAGCACCCAGTGCTCCTAACTGCTGAATACTCTAGCTCTTATTTGTACACTTTGAAGAAATGTTTTTTGTCCTGGAAGGCAAAATGTATTCTGAGAGATAGTGGTTATTTTCCTGTTTAATAGTGATGAAGAATACAACAAGCTTGTGCTTTTATGTGCTTGTAGATATGAGATGAAGTATATCTTTGTTTGTGTTTCTTTAATCTTACTTGCACATAGTTCTAACCCTGATACGGGTATAGAAAGCTGGCTTGGTTGACATTGGCCAGCTAGGCATCTTGTTCAAAACATGCTGCAACCTTCCAAAAACAGTGCTACCAGATGAGGACCAAGTATTCCAGCATGATCCTGTTGGGGACAATTTTACAACTAAATCTGAACCCCAGCCTTGCTTAACCCCCTATCCCTTTTGTTTATTCTAAACTATAAACACACTGGGATGCCCATATGTGTATATAAACATATGTATGGATATGTGTGTGTGTGTATATATTATTTATTTACATTAGGCCTTGGGTTCAGTCCTCAGGACTAGAAAACAAACTTTTATCTACACTTACATTAGATATTTTTTTCTTTGTCTTTAAACTTAGTAAGAAAATAACTATCTCCTCAGGAAGGTCTGCTCTGTTGTGTAGATTATGGGTTATATTTTAACATTATTTGACTGTTAGAACCCAAAGCACTAGTATGTTTAAATTTCTATGGGGATGTGTTCATTATTTTTCTGAAAGTAAAAATAGCCAAGACAGTAACTTTTGTTGGGAGGTAGAGGTATGGAGTGGCATTGTAGCATATATTTAAAACCCTCTCCTCTTTCCTTTCCTTCTTTTTAGATTTTGGTGAAAAGGTCTTAGCTGGGGCCTCAAAATCTCAGTGATCCTCTTGCCTCTCAGCCTTTTGAGTGTTGAGGTTATAGGTGCATATCACTTGGCTCAGCCTCAGAACTATTTTTTTTCTTCTTAGGAAAAGAATTCCATGGAAACATCATAAAAGTGTCATTTGCCACTAGAAGGCCTGAATTCCTGAGAGGTGGTGGAAGTGGAGGTGGACGACGAGGTAGGATATTTACATTGATCCCCAGCACTATGTAAAGAAATAAAAAGGCCCAAATGCTACACAGAGTTTGAATATAAGTCTGTGTTCTGTCCTTCCTTACATATAATTGCTTGTGACTTAAAAATATTATGTATTTTATGTATGAGTGTTCTGCATGTACACCTGCAAACCAGAAGAGGGCATCAGATCTCATTATAGATGTTCTGTTATACAGTGTGTTTCCTGGGAATTGAACTCTGGACCTCTAGAACGGCCAGTGCTCTTAACGAACCATCTCTCCAGCCCCATAAATCTTATTTATTTTTTTGGTTTTTCATGACAGTTTCTTTGTGTAGTCCTGGCTGTCCTGAAACTTGCTCTATAGATTAGTGTGGCCTCAACTCAGAGATTACCACCCTTCACCCCCTCAAACACCCACAGAGAAGTGCTGGCATTAATGGTGTGTACCACCATCAGCTACTACCTACTCTTTGTTCTCTAGGTTTATTTACCTTTTATCTTTTTGTAAATTTATTTATTTAATATGTGTGAGTATTTTGCTTGCATGTATATTCTGTATGAATGCCTGGTGCCCAAGGATCCCTGAAGGGGCTGTTGGATCCTCTAGAACTGGAGTTAACAGATGGTTGTTAGCCACCAAATGGGTGCTGAGAATTAAACCTTGGTCTTCTGCAAAAGCAGCTTGTGCTTTTAACCACTGAGGCATCTTTCTAACTGTCCTACATTTCATCTTAAAATGAGGATGTTTCAGTAGCTAAGAAAGTGGTAGGGAAGGTTAAAGAAATGCCTTTGTAGTACTCTTACAGCAGTAGTAAAGGAGCTCTGGAGCAATTGTTTAAATAAAGCCTACTTAGGTAGTTGGTCTAACTTTTTAAAGCATTTATTTGTGTGAGCACATGTATGCCATGGTGTACATGTGGAGTTCAAAGCACAACTTTGCTGAGTTAATTGCTCTTTCCACTGGGTGAGTCCCAGGCATCAAAGTCAGTTTGTGAGGCTTAGAACAAGTCCTATGCCTGCTGAGCTGACCCAATTTTTAAGATCCCCAAATGCTTGATTGTTTCCTCAAGTTTGGAATTTACCTTAGATTCTCAAACTTTGTAGAATATTCTAAAAAGCAGACTGGTATATTGTAATGCATATGAGGTCCATTAATGTTTGCTGTTTTTCTTAAGTAAAATCAACAAGAATGACAGCCTTGCTGTAACAGGAATTAATTTGGAAGGAGTCTGTCTAGGTATTAATCGACACTTTATTTTTTTCATCTTCTCCTCTTCGTAAATATCATTAGTGTCTGCTGCTGGTTTTTCACTTCTACCTTATCCCTCTCCTCCCCGCTAGGTCGTGGAGGATATAGAGGCCGTGGAGGTTTTCAGGGGCGAGGTGGAGACCCCAAGAATGGGGACTGGGTTTGCCCTAATCCGTAAGTATGCTGTTTACTTTAGTGGGTGAAAAGATATAGTTGGAGGCTATAAGGAAGGATTCTGGGTTTATTGTAGACTTAGGAACATTTTATTTTCCTCCTTCAGGTCATGTGGAAATATGAACTTTGCTCGAAGAAATTCCTGTAATCAGTGCAATGAGCCTAGACCAGAGGACTCTCGTCCATCAGGGGGAGGTAGGCCAGCTCTTTATCTTGTTAGTCCTTTCATTGCACATATAAGGTGCTTGTCTTCTAACTAGCCTTGGGGAGTCTTTGCATTATTAATGCGGGCCTTATTGGTTTGTATTTTTACCTTGCAGATTTCCGGGGGAGAGGCTACGGTGGAGAAAGGGGCTACAGAGGTCGTGGGGGCAGAGGTGGAGACCGAGGTGGCTATGGTGGAGACAGGAGTGGGGGAGGTTATGGTGGAGACAGGAGTGGTGGTAGCTATGGTGCAGACAGAAGTGGGGGTGGTTATGGAGACAGGAGTGGGGGTGGCTATGGTGGAGACCGAGGGGGCAACTATGGAGGAGACCGAGGTGGCTATGGTGGAGACCGAGGGGGCAGCTATGGAGGAGACCGAGGTGGCTATGGAGGAGATCGAGGAGGCTATGGAGGTGATCGAGGAGGCTACGGAGGTGATCGAGGAGGATATGGAGGTGATCGAGGTGGATATGGAGGAGACCGCAGCCGGGGGGCCTATGGAGGAGACCGTGGTGGTGGTAGTGGCAGTGGAGGCTACGGTGGAGACAGAAGTGGTGGCTACGGTGGAGACCGAGGTGGTGGCTACGGAGGAGACCGAGGTGGGGGTTATGGAGGCGACAGAGGTGGCTATGGAGGAGACCGAGGTGGCTATGGAGGCAAAATGGGAGGAAGGTGAGTATTCAAATGTATTTGTGAACCTTTTTGCGCTTTTTTTCCCTAAGATTTTATTTATATGAGTACACTGTAGTTGTCTTCAGACAGACCAGAAGAGGGCATCAGATCTCATTACAGATGGTTGTGAGCCACCATGTGGTTGCTGGGAGTTGAACTCTGAAAGAGCAGCCAGTGCTCTTAACTGCTCAGGCCCAGCTCCACTGCTTTGTAGGCAACCATTTTTAACATTTTCTTTTTTAATTTTCTTTTAAAATTATTATCTTTCAGGAAAATTTGTAGTTCCCTGCTTAATTCTAAGTTTTTCTTTTATTTTGCAAATTAATGTTTATATTTGTTACTTTTCTCCTGGCTAAAGAAAATTGGGATTGAGAAATAACTTGACAATGTTTATATTACAAGTTATCTTGGAGGATTTTCAAACCCTGCATTTATTCCTTATACAAGTTCCTCTATTCCTGGAGGTAGTGAAAGCTAGTGAGAATTATAGTATTTACATATTGTAGTGTCTTAACTATCTGGCTTCTGTTCCACATCTTAATGCGAGCTTGGGTAATTTATAACCTTTTGAAGCGTTAATAGTCTCTTCTGAACAATGGGGCAAATAATACCCAATATGTAGAATTTGATGAGATTGTAACAGTGGTTTGCCCATAGAAAGCAGTGTATAATTATTTGGTATCAGTAACAGCTTCATCACAATATACTAAATTTATGTGTTGCAAGTACTGTATAATAGTGTCTATACAACTTTACTTCTGGTTCCTTCATTGGTCTCTATAACAGAGTAACTTTTCTGAGATTGTATACATAGTAAGTGACAGATACAGAGTTTATACATGAAATGTAAATTTTAAATTTGTTTATTCTGCTATGCCAAAGTTCTGTCTGGACACTAGACTTGGCATAGTACTTGCAAGTATTTACAGTGTTCTTGTAGTCCTTGGTTTAGGTGGAAAATTACTAGAGTGATGGGTAGCAAAACCTCTGAGAAACTCTGTAAGTCTTAAAGCTGATGAATTAGATTTATTAAGAATACTTTTGAGTTTAAAGCCTGCCTGGTCTACTTAGTGAGTTCCAGGACAGCTGGGGCTATGTAGAGACCCTGCCCTAAAAGAATACTGTTTTCTTGGGATACAGATATAAGGTGTATTGTCATCTTTTATAGAAAATATCTAGCTGGTACAGGTTACCAGCACTCTGAGGAAATGTACCATGTTTCTTTGTTAAAATCCTAGAACTTACTTTGGTTCTTTACGTTTTCATTCCTAGAAACGACTACAGAAACGATCAGCGCAACCGACCGTACTGATGACTGTTTCAAATACTCCTTTGTCTCTGACATGATCAATGGGGAATTGTCAGAGTGTGCCTGCTGCTTTCCTCATGGCCTCTTGGGTAGTGAAATTGACATTTGGGTTTTTATTTGGGTGGGAGGGCTGGGGACAGTTTTCCTTTTAGAAATGTCCATTAAAAATTTCCCTTTTAGTTTCCCACCTTCTCTTTCCCAACCCTTAAAGCTAAGTGCATTGTAAAATATTGCCAAAATGGAAAGTGTTTTGTAATACTGCAATAAAAGCTGCTTGTTTTTTTGTGAACATTGAGTGCATTATTTGTCACACTTAGGGCTCAGTTACAGCTAACTAACCCTACACAATTAGAAAATCAATATTAACCTAGGTGAATTTAAATGTTATTTCTAGCATTGAGTCCCTGCTTTATTTAGAATAGTAGTTTCAAGGATGACTAGAGAGTTTGTTTAGACTAATTATATTGCCATGCTGTCAGGTTTCTATTTCTAGTCCTGACTGATGTCCTTCAGTACTCCCTACTCCTACATCCTTAACATTTCTTTCCACTTAGATGGAAAAACTTAACATGTATTGAATAGAAACATTTGCTCTCCCAGATCACTTTCCTAATTTTCCTAACCTGACCCTTTCCAACCCACACAGGTTAGATCAGGTCAAAACTTGAGTTTCTTGATTTCCAGCTTACATGTATACATATGCAGGCCTTTTTGATTCTACCTTCAAAATATACCCCAAACCATCTATAATCTTGACAGTTGATAAAAAGCTACATTTGTCTCTTTATTAGGACAGTTGCAGTAGCCTGTTCACAAGTCTCCCTGTATGGACAGCTAAATGATGTAAAGATGTAAGATACAGTACTGTATGTCTCAGCCTCTGACCCCATAATTCTTGGTCATATCAAATAAGCTTCTGCTTCAGTATCATTGTACATCTTCTGTGTAGTGTTCTTAGATACTCATATGGTCTGTTCATTTTTCAATACTGCATGAGATTATGTCTACCATTTTCTTGTTTTTCCTGGCTATTACATTTTTGATAACATCTTCATTAGCTTATTTGCAAATTACCAATCAGTAAGTGGGAGTTGAGAATAGATATAATTATTAATTAAGCTACCTAGAGCAATGGTTAGCTATATGTAAAAGCTAGAAATTTTTGAAAATAAAAATGTCTGAAGTTCTACTCCAAAAATCTGAATGAAACCTGGGCTATTTATTTATTTATTTATTTATTTTGGTTTCTTGAGACAGGGTTTCTCTGTGTAGCCCTGGCTGTCCTGGAACTCACTTTGTAGACCAGGCTGGCCTCGAACTCATACCTCTGCCTCCCAAGTGCTGGGATTAAAGGTGTGTGCCACCATGGTCTGGCAAGCCTGGGCATTTTTAAAAGCACCCAGTGTAACTAGGGAAGAGAGGAGTTTAAGACAACTCAGACATATTTATAAGATGAATAGAAGATCCTGAAACTGGGGAAAAACATGGCCAATAAGACCCAAAGAAGAAAGGAAAAAAAGACTGAAAGACTCCCTCTTTTTGTCTCTTTTAGCTTCATAGCCTATACCAGTACTCCCACTTATACAGTACAAACATTGTGAGCTAGTACCTGTATATGAGAAAGAACATGTTTTTTGTCTGAGTTAATATCCTGGAAAGCGTAAATTTCAAGGGAAAAGTTGCTATGTGTGGTGACATCTAATCCAAGCACTTAGGAGGCTGAGGCAGGATGATCACAAGCTAAGAGCCAGCCTGGCATACATACAGTATAAGATCCTCTCTAAAGATGATACTAATAGGGGCCGGAAAGGTAGTTCAGCTCCCAGAGAACCCAAGTTCAATTCCTAGTACCCATATCCAGGTAGTTTACAGCCACCTCTAACTCCAGCTTCAAGGGATCTGGTGAGCTGGTCTCCACAGATAATCCACACACATTCCCATACAAAAAATGAAAAATAAATTTAACATTTTGGGTTATATATTCTTCCCTCCCCCCCACCCCACCCCCTGTTTAGACAGGGTATTGTTATGTAGCCCACTTTAGCCTTCCTCAGCCTTGGAAGTGTTGAGTTTATGAGCAAACCTCCCAACACCATGTTGGGTCTTGTTTCTTTTGTTGAGACAGTTTTAATGGTCTGGAACTTGCTATGTAGGTTGGCCTTAAAACTTAAAAGAGAACCCCTCCTGCCTCTGCTTCCTGGGTGTAGGGTTTAAAGGTATGTGCTACAACGAGTTGGATGGATTTTTTTTTTTAAAGGAGGTTGTCTATGCATCCCTGATACCTGCTCACTGGAAGCTAATAATAGCCCTTCTACACACTCACCAAGCCTTGACAACTAAACTGCCAGATTCCCTTAGGGGAGAAATGCCCCTTGTTGGGAACTACTGCCTTAGTAAAAAGTTTTGATAGAGAATTGAATTCTGAATGCAAACTAGGGTAATTTTAGCAAGATTTCCCTCTTCTAGAATATAAGCAGCATTTCTTAGTATCTCCCCTGTAGCACGATGTTCAAAGATAGATGTTCTTTCCTTTATCTGTCTTGAGGTTTTGGAAGAATGAGCAATGCCACTCATGTTTCCCTGCGTTTCAATAGCCTACAGGCACAAACATTGTGTTTTAGCTATATTGTTTAAGCTTTAAACTTGTATAAAACCCTGCCCAGATTTCCATCCCCTTTTCGTCCATATTTATGGTGTCTGCAGAGACATGCAGTTACTTAACCAGATAACCAGTCTCTGCGTTGGTAGCATCTCAATCCTAATTGCATCATTCCTCAGCAGAAGACTTGACAGCACTGAGCATAAGTGGCTGGCTTCATACTGCACCTACCATCTGATCTGCCAGAGCCTTCATTTTACCTCTTAAGAGTCCCAAGATGCCCACTCAACCATCAAGATCTATTAGAACTGGTTTTAGGACACCATTCAAAATGTAACATACCCCTCTGTAAGAACTCTTTGAAATAGGATCTCTGTTGTCCCCTCTAATAGCAAATAAAGGGTATCTATAAGACCCACTCCTTCATCTATGTGTATCTGAAATCTTGCCTTAATTTAGTCACTTGCCAAAGCTCTAAGATGTTAAATCATTTATTCTTTCTATTGTCACCAATATTTTGCACTTTTGAAAATCAGTGTTTCTCCAAAGGTCCCACACCACAACCAGTTACACTACCCTGTTTCATTTCCTTCCTCCTTCTCCTCTTCCTTCCTTTCTTGCCCGTTTTCCCCCCTTTGTTGTGTATATAGCTCAGACTAGCATTAAATAAACTGTATAGAGCTATAGAGATGGCTCATAGGTAAGAGCCTTGTTGCTCTTACAGAGGGCCTGTGTCTGGTTAAATTAAAAAAAAAAAAAAAAAAAAAGAAAAGAAAAAAAACCCAAAACTATGTAGCCTAGGTTGACTCAAATTTACCATTCTCTTGCTAGTCTCCCAAATGCTGGGATTATGGATATGTACAACACCTGGCAGCCTTTTGTAGCTTGAGAATGGTTAGTAGGTTATGTTGACAGGGAAGTTCAGATGTCAATAGAAATAAGAAAAAAAACTAAGACAATTTTACAAAGTTAAGGGGTCTTTGTAAGTGAATGGCTGACGTAGGTAGGCAGCAGAAAGTTTGGCTCTGACTAAAGCTTAGTATCCACACTAATCTGGGATGCATAGCTAGACACTGTCTCAAAAAGATCGTTTAAAAAGGCAAGTTTTTTTTTTTTTTATGCCAAGCCTGATAACCTGAGTTAGATGCCTAGGACACATAGTGTATGGAGAAAACTGATTTTTCCAAGTTGTGCTGTGGTGTATGGATTCATATACATACAGACATGAACTCAAACAAATGAATAAATAAATGGAATTTAAAAATTAGAATTCTCACCAATTTAGAGAGATGAGTGAGGTAGGGAACAAAGTAAGGAAATTAAGAAGCAAACTGCCCAGTCTTTTCTTTTGACAGAGGATCAGGTCTCTAGCTTTGTTCCTAGATTCTGGGCACTAACAGGGACTTGATTTAGGGATGTGTCCTATTATTTGATTGGTTGGTTGGTTGGTTTATTGCCAACTTGATACAATCTAGAGTCTTCTGGGAAGCGAAATCTTTAAGTAAGATGCTGTCTAGCACTGATTGGCCCTGTGGGCATGTCTGTGGGAGATTGTCTGGATTCCAAGTTGATATAGTAGGGCCCAATCCACTGTGAGTGGTATCCCGGGAATATATAGGAAAGCTAAGTGTAAGCAAGGAAGAAGTGTTCCTATACAGTTCATGCCTTAAGCTTCCACCTTCAAAATTATGCTTTGACTTCCCTCAGTAATGGGACTGTGACCTCAAAAGTAAATGCCAAATAAATAAATCCTTTCTTCTCCTAAGTTGTTTCTAGTAATGGTGTTTGTCACAGCAGCAGAATGAAGCTAGAACAGTCGGAAAGCTAGTCACAGAGAGAGAAACTCTCTCTCTGCCCTTCCTGTTTTGCTCTGATGAAAGGAAATATAACTGCATAGAAAGAGCGCCCAACCATGGGAAGGAGTCTGTTCCAGTACAGCCTCGGAGGCGTGAACAGCAGTGGTGATTCGGAAACTAGGTAAAGTGACAAACAAGTGTTCATTCATAAAAGAGAAAAATGAGTTATCTTCTCAGGAAACCATCCTGAAGGAAAGAGTTGGAATTAGAGCCAAGAAACAAACTTATTTTGAGGCATCACCAAGTTCCGGAGTTGTTCCCTGATTTTTGGTTCCCAAGGTCCTGTGGCCAGTGGCCTTTGCTTTTTCGGTTTGGAGAAATAGAATGAGAAGGCAGGTGCCTCTAGCTTTTCCCCTAACTTGTTGCAGGCCTTTGCTATAAACAAAGGGCTCAGCTTAGCCTGTCGAAAGTCTGTGATACACAAGTCATCTGGGCTTTCTGGCTTCTTCCGGAACCTTGTAGGCTCTGCCTTTACAGTCTTCGGTACGTCGTACACAAAGAAAACCTTGTTGGTCAGCTTGTTTTGGATCCATGGATTTCTTGAGGCCCAAACAAGTAGTGTTTCTTGTATCTGCATAAAAGCAAAGATCATGGGGCTGGCTCATTTTGTGTTCAGGCTGGGAAAGGAATTAGCTGGGAAAGGGGAAGTTCCGGAGTGGTTACTAGGCCCCAAGGAATCAAGCCAAGGGACAGTGTCTGAGGAATTTTGCCCCAATTCCCCGTCGTTGACTCTGAACAAATAGTAAGATGAATGAGAGGGATATGGAGGAGAGAGAGGGAGGGGGTGAGGGAGGCTACAGGACAGGAATGTCTTACGCTCTTCTTCACACTCTTGGTCTCTTCTGCATCTAGCATGTCCAGCAGCAAATGGAACACCTGCTCGTTTCGGATCCCCAGGGCACCCTGCACAGAAAATGAGTAGCTCTGCCTAAGTAGCCAGCCCCAGGAAGGTAAGATCCCCAGCCTCTTTTCCATTTTCCCTTTGAGATGACCTTATGACCTAGAGAGAGGTGGGGTTTGGCATTTGGGGATCTAGTTCCCAATATTTATCAGAGTGGAGACCTTTTCTGTAATATCTAATAGCATCTTTCATACCCACCTATCATATATCCAACTTATTCCAAGACTTGGACCTTCAATAGGACTAGAATTCTAAAGTAAACAACCTTCCCAAACTACAGTTCTTTCTTATCCCCAGGAACTGCTCAATCCTTTACTTGCCCACCACCATCAAGACATCTCGAAGAATTGAGTCAGAAAAAGAGCCCAGCTCACCAAAGAGATGATTGCTTCCTGACGGTCATTGACATCTGGGCTCATCAGTTGCCTGTGTGGAAGGGAATATGTTGCTCAGTGGGAGGGAGGCTGGTTACATCTCAGCCCAGAGTGAGTCCAGCATGACGATAAGTGCTGCGAATTTCATTTCTCTCTCTGGTTTCTCAAATCAGAGAAGAATCTGGCAGGGACAGATACTATAGTTTGCCATGGAACACTGAAATAATGGATCAGGGTTTAATTATCACTAGAACTTGATGCCTTCTGAAAGTTCCTTTGGGGTTGTAGTGGAGTTTTATAGCAACCCTGAGTGGTTTAAACAACAACAACAACAGATAAACAAAAGCCCAGAGTCAGAATGACCTGCCCCAAAGTACAGACAAGGTTCTTAGCCAATCCCCTTCTTGCCTCCTAGCCCTGTCTAGTTTAACTTACGCCTCCATTAGTTTCATTAGTAAAGGCTTCATCTTGAGCACATCCACTGTTTCAGACACTGCCTGCCTCATTACCTGCAGAGTGCAACCACAGAGAGAGGGAATGCAGGCTGCACCACGGCAGAACTCTAGGCACCCTTAATAAACACTCGGGGTTTGTTACAAAGGGTACCTGCCTCAACAACTCAATAGATGGAGCTTTCGAGCAAAGGCAATTATAGTACTGGGAAGGGTTCACAGCCTTTCCTTTGGGTTCTGAGATGTTTTCCTGGAGGAAGTGATGACCCAGCTTATAGTTGAAGGATGAGTGGAGGGATGAGGGGAACAGTTCATTTACTGAGGTAGTCAGACTAAGGCTTTTCAAAATGTACTCAGTAATTGTACGGGTCCATCAGGATATGGACACCCTAGCTGCAGCTGGTATAGCTAGGGGAAATAAAGCTGGACAGGTTCTGGGCAGCTCGGTGCACACCTGTAATCTCAGCCCTCAGGAGACAGAGAGGAGGATTGGAGTTTGGGGCCAGCTGGACTACAGTGAGTCTTTAAGGGACCAAGGCCTGGACATGTAGAGTTCAGTGGCAGAGCTCTTGCCTACTCTCCACCAGGGCCTGGGTTAGTCCTTAGTACTGGAGGGACAAAAACTGAAGAGGTAAATAGGGCTTGAGATGGGACACAAAGTAAGCCATCCCAAAGGCACTGAAAACCACTGAGAAGCGTTGTGAAGAGATGAGACAACCTACATTTTAGAACAATATAGAAAGGCTGCAGTTCTGTAAAGTTAAGTGCAATGGAATGTGGAGAAAGGCAGGATTGAGTCTGGTCATTTGGGAAAGCTTCCCACAGGACTTGCTATTTGGACCATCCCTGCCCATCACATCTCCTGTTGCCCACAGGTTCCTCAGACTTGGTGTGTGGCTGAGACTGGTTTTGAGTTCCTGATCATCTGAGTCTACCTTGCAAGTGCTGGGATTACAAGCGTGTACTACCACACTGCACCTAGACTAGCAATAGCATGTTAGTAGGCAGGAAGGGGAAGAAGAGAATAGCAGGGGAGCAGTTTGGGTGGCGTTTTTGTGCTGAAGAACTGCTTAACCAAAGACAGGTAGATTAAAAACATGGACTGTATGGAGGGATAGGATAAGCAGTGTCATACTAGGGTATGGGGTTTGTTGGGAATCCCCATCTCAATAAAGAGGGGAAAGATTTGGGGCTGGGAGCTAGGATCTTACTTGGAAGGGTTCATTGTGTATTTTCCTCTTGAGCAGGTCAAATGTGAGTTCCTCCAGCCCCTGTGCCTGGATCTTTTCCAGCCCAATGGTCTTGAGCATCTGGGTGGCTTCCAAGCGATCCTAAGGGAAGGGACAGGGAGGTGTGAAAGACAATGCATTCTTTTCCTCCTCTTCTAGTGCTAAGGAAGGTAGCCCAGAGCTTACTTACGTCAATGACGTTAGAGTGTAGCTGTTCTAGAATGGCCCTAGTGACAGCAGCTGAGTGAACATTCATCATCTGGACCAGCATCCTAAGTGCCTGTGAAGGGTAAGGAGGAACATGGTATATTGGTGTACCCAGAGGGGTGTTGATAGCCAAGCAGACTTTAGGGCTAGCCCTAGAACTCATTGGGGAACAGGGTGCTTCTTTCTCCCCTCTTGGCCTTTTGAATGAGAGCACAAGTGGATATGTGCACACATAAATAGGTGAACACTCATGCTAGATATATATGTACGTGTGCACATGTATTTGTCTACCTCCTCACCCCCCTGCTAGTAGTGTGTTTCCATACTCATAAACACACAGAGAATGCTGCTATGCACAGCTGAAAGCTTGTTTTCTTTGGGATTTGATGGTAGAAGCATACTCTAACCCAAGTCAACACTGATCACTGTTTGCCTAGTATGTGCCATAGATCCCAGCTTCTGCCTCTCATACCTTCATCCTCTGGGACATGGACCCTTGACACAGACATTGTAGCAAGAACTGTTGGACCATGCTGTTGCTGGGCCTCAGGAAACCCAAGCACAGGGCTGCCTCTAAGGATTCTTCATTCAGCGGCTTGTCTATCAGATTCTGCAGCAAAAGCACCAGCTTTTCCTCATATCCGACTTCTGGCCGCTTAGAGGGAAACACGGGTGAAATGAGTAACAGGAGGCACTGCGTCTTCAGCTAGCCTTCTTCACCTTTTACTTTGTGTCTTTTTTTTTTTTGTGGTGGGGGAGGGGGATGATCTCCTTTTATAGGTAATCCCAAACTCAGGATTGCCTTGCCTTAGTCTCACAAGAGCTGGGATTTCAGGGTGGTGCTGTCATACCTGGTTCATGTTTTCTAGAATATTGCTTCCAATCTTTCTCTCTAAAGTAAGCCTGATGCCATCACATGATCCCCCCTTACTTTCTGCTGTCACCTACTCTCTCCTAAGTCATATATCTTTAGAGTGAACTTTTTGAAAGGAAAATAACAGTTTAAGAACTCTTAAAGTGGGGACTGGAGAGATGGCTCAGCGGTTAAGAGCACTGACTGCTCTTCTGAAGGTCCTAAGTTCAAATCCCAGCAACCACATGGTGGCTCACAACCATCCGTAATAAGATCTGACGCCCTCAAGCCGGGCAGTGGTGGCTCATGCCTTTAATCCCAGCACTTGGCAGACAGATTTCTGAGTTCGAGGCCAGACTGGTCTTCAGAGTGAGACAGAGCGGACAGCAAGGGCTACACAGAGAAACCCTGTCTCAAAAAAAAAAAAGAACTCTCAAAGTTTCTTACATAGAGTTAAGAGCCCATTACCTAAGAAGCCCACCAAGCAACGTATGATCTGGTGACTAGACCTTCATTTCCTGTTACTCTTCTTACTCTGTTCCACTTCAACAATTGTCTTTTCTTGCTGATCTTTGGCCATGCCAACCATGGTTCTGCCTTTGTGTTGACCAGTCTTTCTGCCTGGAACACTTTCTCTCAGGTATCTATAAAGCATCTTCATGTCTTTGTTCAAATATATTGTTCACACTGGACCTTCCCTGTCTACCATGTCTAAATTACAATCCGACCTCCTCCTTACTCAGCAATCTTGGTGCTCCTTCTTCCCCGCCTACTTGTGACATCTAACATTCTATATACCTTTGTAGTTAAATAGTTTTGTGAGTCTCTGTACCCCGACAAAGGCAGTCTGCCTGTTTGGTTTATCGATATATCCCAAGGGACCAACAGTGCCTATACATGATAACTGTTTAATACATATTTGCTGAATTAATGGATGAGTAACTGATTCTATTTTACATGAAGTACTGTTGGAATTAAAGGACCAGGGCTCTATAGGGGGACATAAGTGAAAGCTGTATCAGTGGACTTTTGGTCTCTGTTCCTTCGTGACAGACATTTTGCTTCAGTGGTCTGTTTTAGAGGTGATGATAATAATGGCTTCCACTGAAAGAGCATAGGCATACTGGTTTCTTACTGAATCTCATTTATTGATTTCAGCTTTACTGAGTTTGTCTAATTGAATATATCAGCCTATACTTTCATTCAGCGTTAGAGGGAACTCCACAAGGATGGTGTCTTCTATTAAATCTGAGAGTTAGGCAACCTTCTTCCACACTCAACTCCCAACCAAAATTACCAGTGACTTTGACCTTCTTTGCCCTGACTGTGGATTCTCCTCCCAATCACCTTGCTCTCAGGCGTAGCAGCCCAGGAGTTCAGCGCTACTCGTAGCACCACCAGCGTCTCCAACCTTTGACTTTCCTTTTGTTCCATCAACTGTTTGCTGAAAGCCTTGATCACAGACTTATCCAAGCAACCTAGAGAAGGAGGGGTGTTCAAGTCAGGGCAGGGCCTCAAGGACTGTTCCTCTCTGTAAGGACCTAATGAACACCACTTTACTCTTAAGACGGGGAGGCCAAAGTACTGATTTCAAGGCATTGCCCATCCTCCCACTAGATCAGAGAACTGGCTAAGCATCAATGCAACTTCTAGAGCCTTCCCTGTCCCTCCCTCCACTCTATCTTTCCTTTTCATCCTACCTTCTCTCTGCCCAACAGTGCCTAGGGTAGTTTCCAGACCCTGTAGCATGCTAGGTTGGAGTGGAGTCATACCCCCTTTTCCTTCCACTCACACCTATAGAACAAAGTGGCTTTACTTTTGTACCTCCCCAGCTCCCTACAGAGGGTGAGAACATACCTAGGATGGCCAGGGCTTTATAAGCCTCGTTCTTCACTTTTGCTGAACCAGTTTGAGCCTGATTTAAGAGGGAAATATGAAAACATAACATAAAGTGATAGATTGTCAAAACCTTAGCGATTGTTTTAGTGTAACTTCTACAAAAGAGAAATCAGAGAGCTAGAATGTGACTTCTTTATGGTCACACAGAGTACACAGGCAGGATGGTTCAATGGGAACAACACCAAGCCAGTGAGTCAGGCTTCTGTGCACATGCACATCTCTGTGTAGGATCACAGTCACTTGGCCTTAGGCCAGCACTTGGATTCTCAGAGTTTCTCTTTGTGAGATACCATTAACTTCTCTGAGAGTTCTGTAAGACTCTAGGTAAGACTATAGAGAAGAATGACTAGGTTCAGGCTCTGGGTATGATGACTCATGCCTATAATTCCAACACTTGGGGTCAGGAGGCAGAGGGACTGCCCATGAATTTAAAACCTGGGCCACAAAGTAAAAATCTGTCTCAAAACAACAACACAAACACAAATACACAAGAAAAAAAGAAGGAAAGAAAGAGAGAAAGAGAGAAAGGAAGGAAGGAAGGAAGGAAGGAAGGAAGGAAGGAAGAGCAAACAGACCATCATCAGCCATAACAGGGACACTTAGATTAACATATGTAAGCCTAGAATGATGTTTTACTTACATCAGAATGAGCACAGTCCTAGGGCAATGTGTGTTTCTGTGTGTGGTGATAGAACCCAAAGGCCTAGTACATTTATTTATTTATTTGTTTGTTTGTTTGTTTGTTTGTTTTTCGAGACAGGGTTTCTCTGTGTAGCCCTGGCTGTCCTGGAACTCACTCTGTAGACCAGGCTGGCCTCAAACTCAGAAATCCGCCTGCCTCAGCCTCCCAAGTACTGGGATTAAAGGCGTGTGCTACCACTGCCCAGCAGTCCTTAGTGTTTTAAGACAGAGTCTTGCTATGCAGCCAAGGTTGGTCTTGAACCTATGTAGCTCAGGCTCACATGGAACTTGCAATCTTCCTGCCTCTATCTCCTGAGTGCTGGGCTTGCAGGGACAAGCCACCAAGCCTGGCTGCAACTCCAGTTCTTTTCTGGCTTTTCAGTTCAAAGTGTTTTCATAAACAAGAAGGATCTTCAGATTCATACTCTCAAACAGCCGTCTAAAGAGGCCAAGGACATGAGGTAAGGACTTTACCACACAACAGTGGACCTGATCTTTCCTGGTACTCCGGAAGGCCTTGTCTCATGCCCATGCTCCTTCCTACCCTCTCATACCTCAGACCCTTTTTTCTCATTCCCGGAACTCCATGCAGACCCCAGACTCACCACTTGCCACAGTGCTTCCATGACAAACTTGTTACTGATGCCCAGGTGCCCTAAAGTCTGCAGGAAGAGGGATGGAGGAGAGGAAACCTTGGACACCAGCTCAAGAGTTATCATGTTCTGTATACAGCTAGACTTTATCCTTGGGGTGTCCCTGCCCCCTACCAGCCACCTGTAGCTTGTTTCCCTTTTCCATCTCAGTACCACCCCGGAAGCTGCCCCTCCAATTTAACCCCCATGCCCATGCTCCTCACATAGGCAGCATAGCACTGTTCATCCTCTTGTGGAGAGTTCAAGCTCTTGGTGAGTTCCTGCTCATCCACGGTGGGCCAGTTGAATGGAAGAAAAAACCCCAAAGAACCACAGTAACCATAGAGTCCAGTCAACCGATCCTCAATTACCCTTCCTTCCGTTTTTCAGGGTAGGACCCAGGGCTGAGGGGTAAGTAGTCTGAACCCAATGTAGCAAGTCCAAGGTAATGTATTCTCAGGAAGGGAGTGTCCACATTCCTCATCCCACTGTGATCCTGACCTTTAATCTTTGCCACTTCAGGAGGTCGTTGGTGGGATCTAACAACCCTGGTCCCACCTTAGGTTTTAAAGCCAACTTGCTGATAGAGACATGGAGGTTTGGTATTTGGGCACTGTCTTTGAAGTACCTGTGTAAGAAATTGCATAGACAGCCATAGTCCCCTTCCTCCCCTCCTCAGGTTACAACCTTACCTCTGCCACAGAGCCTCAGCAATGAAACTAGAGAAGACTGATACTCAAAGAGGAGTCAGTGATACCCACTTGATGGAGTTGCCCATCTAGAATCACAGGGTCCTCTCTAGCACCTGACTTGCCCCATTCCTGGTCCAACCCATCCTGATTCTTTCCCTCTTTTCCTGAAGGAGTTTGGGAAGGTGTGAAGAATACAGAGATGGGCAACACACACCTTGGGAGGTTTCCTCTTTTCCAAAACAACTTTTTTGACTCCCGTTCCTTGCGTTGGTCATAGAGGGTGCGCCAGTGTGTGAAGAGATTGGGCTTTTGATCTAAGTGGAGGCAAGGCGTTGCATTTGGCCTGCTTGGATGCACCCTCCAGTACTCTGGACTTGGGGGAAATGCTTCCTTTGGCACCTGGTAGGAAGAGCAAATGGCAGAACAGTCAGAGGGCTCCCCTAGGCCATCGCTGCAGTGCTCGGGCCCCAGAAAGGGTAGCAAAGGTAGGGAAAGCCAACATGAGAGATACCAACTTAAACTTCTCATCTGGGCTGGAAACATAGGTACCATCCCTCCCATTCTATGACTTGGAACAGTTACTTTACTCTACCAGTGCCTCAGTCTTCCTCTGTAAAATGGGTCTAATTAATCCTTATTCAACTCCTAGGGTAACAAAATCACTTACCTTGTAACAGGACAAGGGCAGGTGAACAGGAGCCATGGCTTTTCTGAATTCTGGCAAGAGGAACAAAGATATATGTGTGGTACCAGTAAGACAGTAGTTAAAGCGTGAGTTCCAACACCTTGTGAGGCATCCATTTGTTCTGCAACTAGGAAATATGAGCACCAGGTATTTCCCCAGGAACTAGGGTGGTAAATGAGGCACCACCCTTGACCTTCAGTGGTGGGTGGTCTTCCTGGTATTGTGCCTGGGAGCCTCTCAGAAATGCTGTCAGGAACATCATGTTAAACAGATTCCCAGATGTCTCCCATGTAGTTGAAGTTTAAGGGACACGGGACTAGTAGTCAACCTTGGTTGCATATCAGAACTGTTGGAATGATATTTGAACATGCCTAGGCCCTGTATCAGACTAATTGAGTCAGATTTGTGGTAATAGAGCCTAGGCATTTTGGGAAGCTCCCCTGGAGATTCCAGTATTTGGTTAAGGGTGACAACTGTTGGTCTCTCATTTTTGCAAATGTCAGTGTGCATTAGGCTCACTGGGAGAGCTTGTTAAAACCCAGATTTCCAGGACTCATCCCCCTGGTATCTGATTCTCTAGGATTTGGGTGAATCTGATCACTCTGGGACATTTTGAGAACTACTGGTTTAGCATTTGAGACAAATTCTGATCTGCAGTGATTTACAAAGGGAAATGAATGTGGAAATACACACAAGCAGTATAGCTGAGAGGTACCTTCAGGGCTGGGAATCAGATATTTATGTTCTAGAGGAGATGATACAGACCAAATCTCGCATATAAGCAAGAGTTAGTAGGGTAGGGAGGGAGGCAGGCTGATATCTAAGTTTGAGGTCAACCTGGTTTACAGAATGAGTTCTAGGACAGCTGAGATTGCATAGAGAAACCCTGTCTCGTTTGGGTGTTGGGGGGTGTTAATTAGGTAAGTCAGGGATAAGAGCAGTGGGCTTACAGAAGACCTTATGCAAAGAGCCGGAGGTGTAAGGTTGGTGTAGAAGGCAAGACACAGGTATGGGAGAAGCTGGGGGGACACATAGGTACCTCAACTTGAGAGAATCCAGCAAGTCCTCCTTTGGAAAGAGAGACTTACTGAGAGGGCTGGGGAGAGACAGCAACTGTCCAAAGGCCTGCCCTGGCCTTTCCCATGGATTTGCTAAACCCAGGGCCTTGTCTGAGATTGGGTCTGGTACCACTGGCTCCATTCTTTTCCTCCCCATCCTCACTTTTGTTCCAGTTTCGATAGTCCAGCCATGGGCAGTTGGACATTGGCTTGGGGATTTGAGAGAAATCAGCCTGTTTTTCATGACCCATCCACTTTGGTATAAGTCAGAGGAGAACCAGGACAGCCAGAGGCTCAGGGATGTGAAGCAAAAAGGGTACAGCCTGAGGAGGACCTGTCTCTGGTATACGTGAGACCAGGGAGACAAGTGCTGAGCAACCAGGTTGTCATGGTTAACAGAACACTCACTTCCATTGTTGAGTTCCACTGCTGGCCTCTGTTGTCCTCCTGACCCAGCTGTTCGCTGAACTTCATTTCCCTCAGCAGAATAGTAGTGAAGTCATTTCTGCTCAAATTCAGTAGCTTAGGTGAAGTACAAAGTGTGAGCCATCAAGTTCAAGTCAACCCATGTTAAGTACCGAAGTTGTTCACGGAATTGGCCATCAGGAAAATGACAGGAACAGGAAAGCCTCTTTTATATGCGCATCCTTCCCCTCTGGCAGGAGGCTGTGTGGTAAGGAGCTGCTGTTCAGATCTCTTCTGTTTGCATATGCTGTTCCATCTACCTTGTGCCCTTTTCCCTTCCTTCCTGCCTGTCAAATTGTCACTCAGATCTTTCAAATTCATACCAATGTTATGTCATTTCTGAAGGCTTTCCTTTCCTAAGCTCCCCTCCCCACCTGACTCAGTGATGTAATCTCTTTCCTTTTTTCTTTTTTCCTTTTTAAAGATTTATTTATTATTATATGTAAGTACAATGTAGCTGTCTTCAGACACACCAGAAGAGGGAGTCAGATCTTAGTATGGATGGTTGTGAGCCACCATGTGGTTGCTGAGAACTGAACTCTCTTTCTTACTCCACCCCAGTGCCTAGCATAGTGCTGACATGTAGGTCAGCACACAGTAAGAAGCCTACTCTGTGTCTTGTTTTCTTTTCTGTTGCTGTGATTAAAATGCTCTCACAAAGGCAACTTAAGGATGGAAGTGTTGTTTTATTTCATAGTTCAGGTTACAATCCGCTGTGGCAGAGAAGTCACAGCAGCCTGGCCAGTCACAGTGGGAACATAGAAAACACACTCTCCATTCAGTCCAGAGCCTGGTCACTGAGATGGTGTTGCCCACATTATAGATAGATCTTCCTACTCCTAATAAGCTTAGCAAGGGGCTGGAGAGGTAGCTCAGCAGTTAAGATCATGAGGGAAGACCTGGCTTTGGTTCCCAGAACCTACTTGGCAATTCACAGTAGTTTGTAACTTCAGTTCCAGGGGATCTAATGCCTTCATTTGACCTGTGTGCACCAAGAACATATGTGGTTCACATGCATGTAGGTAAACATTCATACAAAGAAAATTAATATATGATTTTTAATTCATCTTTAAAAAAAAGAAAAAGGGAAATCTCTCCCAGGTATGGCCAGTGGCTTAGTTCATTATCCATCCAGTCTTAATAAGCGAAGATTAGCCATGACACTACATATCAAGAAAATATGGATCATTGGGGCTTGAGATGTGGCTTACTGGTTAAGATCACTTGTTGTTCTTGCAGAAGACCTGAGTTCTGTTTCCAGCACCCACATGGTGGCTGACAACTATCTATTACCTCAGTTACAAGGAATCTAGCAGGAACACATGTGGTGCACATACATGTAAGCTTGTAAAACATTAATACACATAAAGAAGAATAAATAAATCTAAAAAAAGACTAAAAATATGGATTACTGGCTTGATTGTCATTTAATCAGACTTAATATAAATAAACTGACAGTGCTTTTATGTGCTGCACAGGGAAAGAGAACATTATCAGGTGGAATTCCTACCAGAATTACTTAATCTGAGTCCAACTGTAAGGAAATAAGCAAACCTAAATGATAAACACTTTACAAAAATATAATCTAAACAATTTCAATGCCCTTAAGGATGAAAAAAGATAATGTTGTTTAGCCAGGTGATGTAGCATACACTTATAATCCAATCCTGAAAGCTCAAGGCCAGTCTGGGCTATGTACTGAAATCCTGCTTCAATAAAGAAAACAAATGTCTGGGCATGGTGGGTCAGCCATGTAGGCTCAGCACTGAAGATGGGAGGGGGTTATCATAAGGCTCAGGCTACCGTAGTCTACATAGGGAGTTCCAGGCGACTTAGGGCTACATAGGGACCCCCCACCCCCTTACAGAAAACAAAAGTCATACTAAAAAGGCAAGTTGTGGTGGTGCACACCTTTAATCCCAGCACTCAGGAGGCAGAGGCAGGAGGATCCCTGAGAGTTCCAGGCCACACTGATCTACTTAGCCAGTTCTAGGACAGCCCTGGCTACACAAAGAGATGCTGTTTGTTTGCTTGCTTTTTTGTTTTGTTTTGTTTTAATAACACCAAAAAGACATTCCGCTTAATTCAGTGTGTATACTGAATCAGATTCTTAATAAAAAACATTCATAGAGGTGATTATTGGGCCAGTGGGGATGTGACAATATATATTTAACAATTGTTTATTAGAAAATAATAGTGTCCTTGTTTCCTGTTTCTCACTTTGTGGTTATGTAGAATGTTCTTGTTATTGGTAGACAATATTGAAACCCTTATGGGTGTAGTGGTATTGTACATGCAGTTTCAGATGGCTCAGAAAAAATGTATATACCAGAGGAAAGGGAAGGATGTTAGAAATTTGTTTATAAGTTTAAAAATTTGAGAATTGAAGATGGCAAGACATAGGCCATAGACATTTGTATTAGATCTAGTGGGTTTTAAAACTTAACTTTAAACTTGTTTTTCTTTTGTTGTAGGGCTTTGGACAAATAATTTCCAACTTACCTTGAATTTTCCCGACCATTGGATTGGTGAGATGGCTCAGTGAGTAAAGATTTTGCTGTGCAAGCCTCCGTACCTGAGCTCCATCTCCTCGAGAAGGAAGGAGAAGGTGGAGCCCTCTCCTCTGACCTCCACATTTGCGCCATGGCTATATGTCCGTGTGTGTGTGTGTGTGTGTGTGTGTGCACGTGAGAGTGCATGAGCATGTGTTGTTTCTCTGTCTTTCTCACACATATAATTGTCATGTCCATACTGTAAGTAGAGCTAATATTAGTGCCCATCCCAAGGTTATAAAGTGAAGCAGGTTTTAAATGTGAGGGACTGAGCCAGTGCTTCAGTTCCACTAATAGTACCTACAGCTATGATTGGTATTTGTAACGTTCACCTGAAGGGACACATAGGTGGGAGAAAGGTGAACCTCCCCCTCGTCAAAGGTGCTTGTACAGCTGGTACAGTTATAGGCCTCTGAAATTGTCCTTAAGCCACTTTGGGCAATGATAGTGTTAAAGGAACCCACTGGAAATAAGGCATAGGACAGGCTAAGGTGGAAGGGTCAGCTAAATCCTGAGGAAGCAAGGAGGTGTCATGGCAGGGATCCAGATAAATCCTTGGAGACTTACAGGTAGACTCACATCATGGTGCTTAGACTTCAACTCTAGTGGATAAACCACTGGTTACTTTATCTATATGCTAACTATACAGGCCATACCTCTTAACCTGGTGTTGATACCAGTTATGTGCCTGGGAAAGAGGGTTTCTTAGGAAGAAGTCAAACTAGGAGCCAGCTTTGTCCTTGCATCAGAAATTTTAATGAAATGCTGATTTCTTGGGTTTGCTGTGCATAGCCTGTGAGCAGCGGAGATACCCATTTTCTCAGGAATGAGTGGGAGTAGGGGGTTGCTGAGTGGCATCTCCAAGCTGGTTAGGATGAGAACAAGCAATGACAGGTAAGTTAAACAGGATCAGGATCAAGAAACCCTCTATTCTAGCTCATCTCCAAATAGTTGATGTATTCTTGAACCCACTTCTTCTCTGGGTCGGCACACACTTGACGGTTCCTTCGAGTGACAAAGCTGCAGGAGAGACAAAGGTTAACACTGGGGCAGTGTTTGTGTAGGAGACTAAAAAGCATAAAGGTTATGAGAGTCAGGTAGGGCATTTTTGTAGCTACATACTGTTTTCTTCCTTTTATAGAATAATTCTTCTCCTTTGGAACTCAAGGCACTGAGCTACAGGCAGGATTTCATTTATGTTAATTCCCTACACATATACGCAAATTTGGAACCCAGCATTGAGCAGGCCAAGCACTGGCCTTTTCTTGGCCCTTTTCCTTGCTCCAGGCCTTATGCTGAGTGATAAATACGAAAAAGTTTAGTATTGATTTACTTAAATCAGTTGAGTTAAGACAATTAAGAGGGAACTCTAAGACTGCCTAGTCGCTGCTTTTGACACTAAGCATGTTAGTCAGGGAGTCAAGAGGCTAGGATACCAACTCCAGCTATCAAGATCACTCAGGCCTCTATTTCCTCCTCCTTTATACAGAATATGATACCAAAGAACAAATCTCCTTTGCTAAGTCTTCCCTTCCTTCCTCCATTTTGGGGCCCTCTTTTCATCTGACTTCACCTTCCACCTGTCTCTTAAGAGCAGATGTCTTCAAAGACACTGCCCCCCCCCCACCTTATTATTTTCTCTGTGACCTAGTGAAAGAAACGTCTTAATTATCTTCTTTTGAAACTACCCCAGAGGGGCTGAGGGGCCCCAGTTTACCAAATGACGTAACTAGGATTCTAAGAGTAGCTGTGTAGCCAAGGATGACCCAGACAATGTGGCCCAGCCTTTTTTTATTGGCAGTTCCTGGACTCTGTCCTCAGCTCTTGGCTTGCACTCATCTGGCATCTCCATGGAGTGTCTTGCGGGAACTTTGCTTGGTTCCTTCCTCTTTATACAGTTTGCCCTCCAGACCTGCATACCTGCACACCTGCACATCCATGAATGGAAACCTCAGCATCATCTGTATCTCTTCCATCCTGGCTCCTGACTCTGATTGATTCATCCTCCAAAGCTTCTCTCTCTCTCGCTCTCTTTTTTTAAAGATTTATTTATTATAATATGTAAGTACACTATGGCTGTCTTTAGACACACCAGAAGAGGGCATCAGATCTCATTACCATGTGGTTGCTGGAATTTGAACTCAGGACCTTTAGAAGAGCAACTCTTACCCATGAGCCATCTCATCAGCCCCTGTGTGCCTGATTCTTGTGTTTCTTCTTGCTTCTAGGTACCATTCTGCTGACAATAGTGCACACGTGGGTGACATCACGTGCCTCTTCTCTAGACCCTTTCCTGGGCTTTGTCTGTACCTGGACATTTCACTCTTGCCAGCTCTATGTTTTGCTTCAGTTTCCTGACACTTAAGGTGCCCTCTGCTTCCCTACACATGTCCGTAACCAAAGTAGAAGCCCGTGAATGCATTCTCAGATACATCCATGTCACACACACTTCTCTACTCCTAATCTCACCACAAACAACATCTTTTTACAGTAATCACCTCTGAATCACCTGCCTCACCCCTGAAGCTAGGCACAACCCTCCTCTCCTCTAGTAAGATTTTATAGGGTGCTGTAGTCATTTTGTGTCCAACTTATCACTCTTACTAGATGAAATCTCTATAGCCAAGGATGACAATTTTATTCATCTCTGCCAGCTCATAATAGGTGCCCAAGGAAGGGTTTTCTTTAAAAAGTCTTATTTTAGAACTAAATTAATGTTATATTTTCAGTGATTCGCCAGGACTGAAGTCCATCTTTGCCAGGGTTACAAAAAGGCTTTGGATTAAAACTCTTCAACCTTTTGCTGGAAACTTTATGATTTCTTTTTTTCTTTTTTAAATTTATGTATATGAGTATTCATCTGCATGTATTTGTGCACCACATGTGTGCCTATTGGATCTCCTGGAACTGGAGTTACAGATAATTGTGAGCCATCATGTGGATGTTGGGAGTTGAACCTGGGTCCTCTGCAAGAGCAACAAATGCTCTTAACCACTGAGCCATTTCTTCAACTCTCCATTTTCATTCTGTAAGTCATTATCATCTTAAACTTCTCAAGCTTATTGTCACTAATGACTTTATTTTGTAACAGGAAGTAGGTCCAGAGACAGACCGCATCTCTCACTTACTGTGTGGCTTTGAGTAGGGCAGCAAATGTCTCTGAATCTGTTTCATTACATGGAGAGACTTGTGCACACCGACCAGGGCTATGCACAGTTTAGAGACAGTGCACACAGACACAACATGCCAGTAAGCACTGTCTGTGTGGTAGGGATTATTCTATTTCCCCAAATCTATCCATATGCATATTTAAAGCTGAGTCTCATTATAACTTCTTAAATGGATAGGTTTTTAGATTTTATTTACTTGATTGAAGTTAGGGAACTGACCTTGATCCATCCTCCCTAGTTCCTCAGAGGATTAGGCAAAGGTTGGTGTCCTAGGAACTGTGTGTCTCTATAGGAGGGAACCTCCAAGGCTGTGGTTCTCAACCTTCCTGATCCTGTGGCCCTTTAATACAGTTTCTTATGTTGTGGTGGCCCCCATCGACAAAATTATTTTTGTTACTATTTCATAATTGTAATGTTGTTACTGTTATGAATTGGAATGTAAATATTTTTGGAAATAGCGAATTGCCAAAGGGGTCCCGACCCACAGATTGAGAACCACTGCTCTAAGGCTACCAGTGTCTAATCCTTTAATGTTACAGTTGGAGACTCTGACGTGGAAATGAGGGGCCATAGATCTTAGAGGAGCCTAGAGGTGAGTGGGAGTGAGAGGGCACCCCCAGAGGACGATAATGGCGGAGGTGTGGGATGGCTTCTGCACCCCAAAGAGGAACCCACGGGGCTGAGACTCACACGACTGCAAGGTTGGAGCACTTGCTGCTGGTGTAAAAATACTCCTTGACATGGACACGAGGCAGCGCGAGGGAGAGGTAGGCAAAGCAGCAGGGAGTGGTGTCCGAGCCATCTGGGAGAAGGAAGGAAGGAAACCTTTTACTCATTGCCAGCTGTGCTGGGCTCTTTACATGATTTATCTTAAAAGCAATGACTCTTGTTGTCTACCTTGGCAGAAATGGCTCAGAGGACACAGTTGCCATGGTGGAGAGTTCAACAGAAGTTCAACAGAAGTTCTGTCAAACTGTCTGGTCCATGAGCCAAGCCTGTGCCTTGTGCTCTGTGCCATAAGCCCCTGCTGGGATCCCTCTCCTCTGCTCTCACCTTCTGCCTTTAGCCTTGTGCTTTCAGAGCTCCCCTAGTGGATTGAAAGCTTGGTGTATTCGAGGTGTAGGATGGGCTATAAAGAAGCATCCAAGCTGAGGTTCCATAACTTAGCAACCATCCTAAGTGGGGCGGGAAGTGCACATAGTATCCTGGGACCTGGCTGGCCTGTAGTGAAGGGCTCTGAACAGAGATGCTCTTGGTTGTCAGTTAATTCAAGATGACGCTGAGTGGCACAGTCGTCATCCCACAGCAGAGCTTCGGTGCTTAGCCTCCCAGTCAGGGCTTTTGGAATACCAATTTCCACAATTCTGGCAGTGTGCTCTCCTAGACAAGAATCTCAGGGTCCTTGGGCCTCTGTTTCCCACTCCAACACAAGAGCAACCACTGAAAGTCTAGTTGTTTAAACAGGATGGCACATTAACCTGCACAGTGCCTGACCCATGGCAGGCACTTAGTTCACTTTCATTTATTTATTTTTTACAAGCCTTATTTCTTTTCTCCCTACGAAATGAAAGACTATCACACCTAAAACAGTATTACGTATTTCTTAGAAACCATGCCGGTGACAGATATGAGTAAGTCATCTTTCAAAGGTCGGCCTTCTGATATGCCCAGCACCAGTTCACACGTAAGGAGTGCCTGCAGAGTTCATAGTACAGTCTTTGAAGACACAGGAAAGTTCCTCAGAGGGTCCTGCCGTAATACATAAGGCATCTAACAGCGATGGCGGGGTGTCAAGGATACATAAGAGTGGACAGCAGCATACACAGGAGGATTGAAAAGAAGGGAAGGTCTGGGTGGCAGGATGGGGTGGCATGGAGGCAGAGTGGGGCTGTGGTGGTCAGACCCTGGACTTACATGGGGAGGCAGGTGCGGGGGTGCAGAGGGCGGCCGCAGTGAGGATGACGGTGAGGGCAGCTGTGGAGATCTTCATGGTACCCGAGGCAGAGGCTGTGGGAGATGCATGTGTTGTCTCAGGATCCTCTGCAGGGGCACTCTGCAGCTCAGGCAGACCTTTTATAGGGAGCCAGGGCAGCAGAGGAAGTGCCCCACCCCCAGGCCTGGGGGAGTTTCCACAAAAGATACCAAACACTGGCTGCTGTCACAAAATGAAAACACAGAAAATGGAAAAGAAAACTGAAATCACCTTTGGAACTATGACTCTGCCTCTAACTGTCCTCCAGTCCAGGGTGACTCCCTCTCTGACTCCCTCTCTGGCCAAACACAGTTGGGGGAAAATCTCTTCCTCCCCTTCATCCTCAGATCTGCGTCCCAAGCAGGCCCTCCCCAGGGAGCAGGGAGCTGCTGTCTTAAGGTAAGTAGGGGTCAGTTAAGGTCAAGCCTTTGATCTTCACTTGGCAACTTCCCTAGTTGTAGCCCAGACTTGATTTGGGTCTTTCTGTTTTCTCCATGGAAGAGTATTTGTCATGAACACACTATATCAGACACATACAAGCAACACACTTGTGTCCTTGATAACAATAAATTAGCAAGGTATAGGGGATTTGTTGAAAGCAATTTGTCAGGTAATCCTGTTCCCCCAGATAGCTAGGCAGCTATAGGCATACTTAATGTGTGCCATGTGATCTGAGAGTTAACATTAGTAACTAAGATAGGAACAAAAGAACTGTGCCCTGTACGTCCATCTCTTATCTATCTATAATATCTATTTATCATCTGTCTGTCTGTCTGCCTGCCTGTCTGTCTGTCTAGGAGCCGAGGGAGCTGATAGGGCTACAAAGAGTCTCTGTGGGAATAAAGATTTTAAAAAACTGATGTGTGTGTGTGTGTGTGTGGCCACAGGAGGATGCCTGGTGTTCTATCGGTCTCCACTTTATTCTTAGGAGGTGCCTACTGCAGAGACAAGCTTCAGGACCAGAGGTCAGAGCTGAACCCCAGAGTCTAGTCCCAGTGTAGGAGCAAAATATAAGAACATGGATGCTGTGGATGTGAACGGGAGGACTGGGTCAAGACGGACAATGGGAAAGCAAATGGATGGCAGGTCCAGGTGGATAGGCCAGTGGATGGTAATCCAGCAGACCATGCCACAGTGGGAATGGATCTGAGCTCCATGGGACAGTCTGCAATTCTCTGCCTGTCAGTCCTTTGACACACACACACCATGTGGCCAGATGACAGGCTGGTAGAGGCTGTTCTCATCATGATGTTAGCTGTTCTCTTTATGGGGTCCAGGTGAGAGTGCTGATGTGTTCAGTAAGTTCTTGGGCCTGTTTGTTTTTAAATGACTTAAAACATACTGATGAACTCATATGGTCCCTAGGTTTTTGGGTTTTTTTGATAAATTTATGGGGTGTCATACTTTTATACATTTAGGTATAAGTTATTTACCATCTGTGCCTATGGGTGGTGCCAGACAGATATGCCCACCAAGGTACAGAGGCATCCCGTCTCTGTGTTCTCATTCAGAATGTAGTCAAAAACTACCTGTATGATGGAGTCTCTCAGGGAAAGGCACAGCTTGTAAAACTATTGTTTTACACACCAAGTTAGAATGGGCACAATCTGATCTCAAGTGTTACTTATGAGGACTTATGGAGGGGGATCCTTTGCAAATCTAGGTTCTGAAGGGGTGGGAGTTCCCACCCTATGACTAGGACAGTGCATCTCAGCTGGACCCTGGAGGCTTTTCCAGAAAATGTGAATTGGGGTGATTCTTCTAGGGAGTGCTTCTTGTTTTCATCATGACCATGATGTCACCCCACTTATCCACCAACTCATCTCTACAGTCTTGTATACAGAAGCTATAGAAGACAAAAACTGTAAGGGGCATTGGGGAATTTTTCGTACTTTTTCCCTATTTTTTTCTATCCAGGCAAATCAGTGGAGTGCTCTACCTCTGCTGCAGAGAGAGAAACTGAGGCCCAGAGAGGAGTAACTTGCTAAGAGCACATTGCTGATGAATGAAAGAATTGGGACCAGAAGTAGCTATTGTGTGTCTCATTTTGGTCCACTGTCTGTTTAGTATAACTGGATATTAAAAGATAGGGATTCCTTGAACCACAGGGTTAAGAGTCAGGGGTGGGGCAGCGCTCACTCACTCCGAAGGATTGGATACATCTTCAATTGAGAATTAGTGACAATTTAGTCAGGGGATAGGGACTGAAATTGGTTTGTGAGTAAGAAATAAACATTTAGACAAAACTAAGCTTTGGAAAGAGTAACCCCATACTGGAAACACTGGTTTTTTCCAGATTTCTTTTTGAGACAGACAAGTTCTTTCTATGTAACCATGGCTAGACTGAACTTGTTATATGGACCAGGCTTGGCTTGAACTCACAGCAATCCTTTTGCCTGTTCCCCTGAATACTGGGATTTACAAATGTACCACATCCACCTTGTATACTTACAAATGTATACTACCACATCCACTTGGGAGACTGAGGCAGGAGGATTCTGAGATTGAGCCTTTGAGGAGGTTGGTTCAAGTTTAGAGAGGTAGACCTCACTGAATTAGTGACCACTTTCTACCACCCTTCATTGTTCCTACAGAAATCTAGCAACTCTTGTGAAGGCTCTGGGATGGAGTAGGAGAAGGTAGACAGACAACACACAAGTAAATATATACTGCTTAATTGTGAACCACCTTTTACTGGCCTTGTCTTTTGTCTTTTCTGTTGAGACAGGCTCACACTGTAACCCAGGCTGACCTTAAACTTACTTCCTCATTCTCTGTGGTGTTGCATTACAGTCTTGTCTCTTAACTCTGTGAGCATAGTATCTTTTACAAATTTATTTATTTTCATTTGTGTGTGTGTGTGTGTGTGTGTGTGTACCTGCTTGTCAGTAAGTATACCATGTGTGTTCAGTGCTCTTGGAGGCTGGAAGAGGGTGTTGGATCTCCTGGAAATGGAGTTACAGTTAGGTGTAAGCTGCCCAGTGTAGGTGCTGGGAATCAAACCTGGGTCCCCTGTAAGAGGAGCCAGTGCTCTTTAACCAATGATCCATCCCTCCAGCCCTGAGCACAAATGACAAGCGTGTCTTTTCAGTTCTCTAAAAGCTAGTCCAAAAATGTCACCACTTTCATCATATCCTCAATGGCCAGATTAACCAATGCAGGATCTGTGCAGTGTCTCAGTATTTTATCCTGTTTGTTTTCTGTTTGCCTTTTGGATTCTTCCCTGCTTTTCAGCATATGCTTTGGATATGATAGATACTAAATCAACAGTGAGTTAGTCTTAATAATTTCTTATAACATATTGACTAGGTACCTGGGCTCCTGGAGTTGAAAAGCTGGATCTATTTTTATTATCTATTTATTTTTTAAATAAAACTGTATATTTATGGTGTATGGTGAAATTCTGACATATTTACAACAGACAGATGAACACACATCTCTACACATAGCCTCCACTTTATATTT
The DNA here is from genome assembly GCA_036184795.1 of Tokudaia tokunoshimensis. Taxonomy (NCBI): domain Eukaryota; kingdom Metazoa; phylum Chordata; class Mammalia; order Rodentia; family Muridae; genus Tokudaia; species Tokudaia tokunoshimensis. The sequence continues at coordinate 38,319,410 of BTHU01000010.1, read as the reverse complement.
ATGTGGTATGAGCGACTGAAATCTCTCAGCAAATTTCCGCTGCCAGGCATGGTGTGACTAACCGCAGTCCCCATGCTGTGTTTTAGATCTGCAGACTTGTTTTTTCATCCTGGATTGCAGCTTTGTGTACCCTTTGGCCACTGACTCTCCATGCCCCCACCTCCCTGGCCCTCACGATGGCAGATCTACACCTTGCTTCTTAAGACGGCATGCATTCGTGAGGCCATGCAGCGTCCTTTCTCCCAGTCTGCTCTATTGCTTATTAGTGATTTCAGGCAACTTGCTTATTTCCTTCGGTCTTAAGTCGCTTCCTTTGTAGATTGAGAAACTGCACAGACACCGAGTTGGTTAATCTAGTCATTGAAGAGATGATGAAGTTGTGAAATCTTCTGACTAGTTTTTAGAGAGGTGAACAGCACTCTTGTCATTTTTTGTATAGAGAGTTCACAAACCTGGCAGCTTTGGTGAGCTTCTGAGTCCTCGCTAGCGCTCATCAATCCTAACACTGCGCTGCATGCTCACCTAAACCTCTCGGATAGGCTCACATCCTTCCAGCCACATGTTACCCGGTCTTGTCCTGGCTTAGTCTCTGTTTTCTTTTCCTTCTCTTATTGACTCTTTTCCTAAGCTGAGCTGGCTCTCAGCCCAGTCAAGCTGATGTTATGAAGCCAGTTCCAGCCAAAGAAACCAAAACCCCATTTCACATGGATTCCAGTGCTTTAGTCAGACATGGGGTTTCCCCATGACCGTGTGGGTCAGCTTTCTCTCCTGGCCACTCCTATCATAGTGTCCAAAGCAGGGAAAATCCATAGTCTCTAGGCATTGGGGTCTCAGGAAAAGCCAGAAGTAAAGTCATTTCCTTCCATAGCTTTAGCTTTTTCCATATGCAAATTGGAATATGCTTCTTGATTGGACCCCTTTCCCTTTCCTTACATCTGGGACAGCAAGTAGCTCACACCATCTGCTTGCAGAGGGCCCTGTTGGACAAGGTGTCTCAGTGGTGTCAGCATTACAGTCATCACCCATGTCTCTAATGTCTGCCCTCATAATAACTCCAACCACATTCAGACCAGAGGCTTGCAGCTCGCTCTTCTCACCTTCACCACACAGGACAGTGGCTCAGCACACCCACTTGCTTTCTGCAGCTGGAGACCGCATGTGGTGTCTTTGTGATGGGAACTGTGCTTGGGTCATAGGGGAGCCCCCACAAAGTGGTAGCGAGTGCGAGGCCCAGGGGAAGCATGGGATCCATCACTGTTTGTTGACAGATAATTTTAGGCTCCCTCGTCTATGAGAGGAATGCATTTTTATTCTCTTCTTCACATCGATTTGAGGATTCCTTTTTGTTCTTATATTTCTTTTTGTTTCTCTTTTGTTTGTTGTTTTGTTTCATATCCCTCATGAAATTCTTAATCCTTCATTCTCTAGGAAAGCTTATTGCCAGAGCATGATCCCTCAGGTCTGCAGTCCTTCCCCTCTCCAGAAGGAAGTCTGATGGAGCAAGGAAGACTTGAATTTGAAATCAGTTAGCATTTGCTGTCTCTGTGCCTTTGGACAGATTGTAAAATCTACTTCTCAGTTTCCCTCATGGAAATTGGACTGGGAACACCCAGTTCTAGGACACCCAGGATGGCCAAATGGAGGCAATCAGAAAATGGCCTATTTCTGGCTCTAAGTAGAAACTTAGAAACCAGCCCCCAAATGTCCAAGTCCCAGCATTTATTTCCTTACTGCTCTCCCCTTCCCAATAAAGAGTTCACCTCTGAAGGCACAGAGTGAGAAGTGGCAACGTGCCCCCAGCATCAGGCTAGACCCTTGAGAGGTCATTCTACCTAGGAAGAAACCAGTTTTGACTCAAACTAGTCCTGAGTACTCTGCCAACCTCTTTTTCCTTCCCGGCATCTCCACAGGACAGGGCACAGACTGCTTTTAGACAATTTGACAGGCTTAGGAAGGAAGTGACAAAAGTCTCTGGATTCTGTCCCTCTTTTGATCTGGCCCCAGAAAGTCCCTTGGTTCCTTACAACTTCCTTCCAGTCCCAGAGATGGAGGTCTCCGATGCCTTGTTTTCTGTGCTGCCTCCCCTTCCTCCACTGCCCACCCCTCAGTCTCTCAGCCCTCAGAGCCTTCTACCCTCATAACCTCCCTAGGTATGTAGTGTTAGGAATGCCAGAGTGGGTAGGGAAGTCCCCCTGGGAGTTTTTTTATGTTGGCGTTTGGAAATTTTGCACTTTAGTCATTCCTCTTAAAGTCAGCTTTTGGATGTGAAGAGAGCAAGGGACCCGGATGTAGCGGGCATAGATTCTAGTCCAGATGGGTGCTAAACCTAGTTTTGAGAAGCTGTGAGATTTTGGCAAACCTCTTGTGAGTCTCAGTTTCTTCAACAAGGAAGTAGAGATATAACAGTACTGCCATGAGGCCCATTCCTTCTCATCTAAAAGATAACATCACAGGGGATTTTTAGTACATTGAATGGATTTGGAACCGGAAGCTCATTTCCCCTAAACTCAGCTCATAGCACTCCTCCTGTGGGTAAGGCTGAAAGGGTCTTTTCTCCCTCTCATCTTTCTGGGGCCCAAGACTTAGTCTACCACTTGGCTCCTGAGGCCCTTCCTTGGGCAGTTCTGGGTTCCTCTATTTACCCACTGTTCCATCCAGTCACTCAGCTCTTCCCAGCCTCTGCCTATCCATCCTTCAGCTACCCCTCTCCACTTGCACTGTCTGTTAACATGCATTGTTCATAAGTGGATAAAGCACATTTGTTGACTCAGTATATATGATGTATTGGGGATGATGTTCAGTGGCTCACAGAAAGGTCAGAACATAGAAGAAGCTGGCTTAGCACAGGGGCAGGTGTCAGAGTGCCATGGTTTAACTGGATACACTGTCCAGTAACACTAAGGATTCCCAAGTTTAGGAGAGGAAGTATGACCTACTAGTTTGGTCATTTGCTTGCTGGGAGAAGGCATCCGATATGTAGGACCACTGAGAACAAATGCCCTGGGAGGAGGGATGATTCTAAGAAAGGGTGTCAAGGTGACCCTGAGACCGCAGCATGGGTGCTGTGTAGAAAAACTAAACAGATAAACTAACCAATGCCACACCCACTCACCACCTTGCAGCCATCCACTTACATCTGTCTATTCATCTGTTTCCTCAGCAAAACTGTGTCTTCATTGAGTGCCCACCATATTCTAAAAAACAAACTAAGCACTGAGATACAGTAAGTTTGCTTTCTGTTGTTGTGATAAACACCACAACTGAAGTGAGTTGGGGAGGAGATAGTTTATTTCATCTTATCTCTGACAATCCATCGTGAAGGGAAGTTAGGGCAGGAACCAAAACCAAGACCATGGAGGAATGCCACTTACTGGCCTGCTCTCCGCATGGCTTCTTCAGGTTTCATTTGATTTGATTTTCTTAGACAACTCAGGATGACTTGCCTAGGGGTAACACTACCCCTAGGCCTCCAGTGAGGAAGATCTGAGGATCTCCTCATAAGGGATTTATCAACAGAGCTAAAACATGAAGACACAGGGAAAGGAATGTATATACATGTATCTGTGCCCTTGGAGAGGCTGTCTAAAATGCACACTACTAGAGACAAAGCCACTTCATTCTAGGTATGGGACAGTAAGAGATGAATGAACATTTCATACCACCAGAATGTTGCTTATCATAGGAAAGCAAAGAATGAAGCTAAGATTTGGCACGCAGAGGACAAAGGGCACCTTACTTTCATCATCCAGAAAATGGGAAGAAAGACCCTTAGAATCTCTTCTGCCTTATGACACTGCCGTGGAGGTGGAATGAGTTAATGTGGAGTCACTTTCCAAGTGCCAAAAGGAGAACTTGAGTCACCATAGTTACCTGCATCCCTCGAGCAGCCTGAGTTGCCTACTTTTCCCACATGATCACTGCCCAACATCCACCAGTGACACTGGAGAGGATCTGTGAAGTGTTTCTGATCTTTTGGTAGGTGGCACAGAGCGTTCAGTACTACCCACGTCAGAAAAGTGGACGAGTGAGGCTCCAAGGGCCTCAGGTGGGCTGGGAATAGCAGCTGGGTAAGGACGTAGGTGTGGGGCTGGGTTTGGCTTCTTGTGAGTTAGAATGTCCTCAGTGGTTTGAACTCTGAACCTTGTGGGAGTCTCCAACTATTTTGACTCATATTAGGAAGGAGCTGGGTTCTTCAAGCTGTAGCCGAGTCAACACAGGAGCTGACATTGACTGACCTGTGGTGAAGTAGCTGCGAATGAATTCACCAAGACATGAGGAAGCAGAAGCAGCGTTTGTTAGACACAGTGCAATACACCGGGCAAAGCAATAGGGGGAAGCTACTGGCGCAGAGGAACTCCAAGGGACTATTCTTACTTTAATTAAAAATTTCAGTTTCCCAGTGTAGTCCTGGCTGCTGTGGAACTTACTCTGTAGGCCAGGCTAGTCTCAAACTCACAGAGATCCATCTGCCTCTGTCTCCTGAGTGTTGGCATTAAAGACACTCACATTCACCTCTACGCCTGGCTGCTTTTATGATGGTGGGGATGGGGATGGAGGCTGGGGTGGTTCTACAAGAGCAGTTATGCAGTGTTACAGTGTCCTGGAATAATTGTAGCTGGAGCCTATCACAATCAACGGTTAACCACAGCCTTGTCCTATGTCTGAAATGACTCCGTAACCCCACCGATCCCAAAATGGCATTCATGTTTTGGAGCTAGGGCTTGTTATGGTTAACTTTCTGACAAGATACCACCTGCTCACACACCAGTGATCTTGCTCTGAGACAAACTTCTGCAGCAAAGGCAGTCTTGTTCTGAGGCTAGAAGCAGCTCCCCAACAGCAGTCTGTCTCAGGACAGCATAGAGAGCACTGTTTGAGGTCAGGAGGGGAATCACGGATTCTGTAGAATTAACCTTGAACTTGCAGGATTCCAGACCAGGACCTCGAGTAAGGATTTCTGGGCTAAGTGAAAGTCTGCCTGACCCTACAAAGCTAATCTCACCCAACTAACCATCAATTTTCCCCCTTGGCTGTATTCATTGGTGGTGAGCTATACTTTGCTACAACATCTGTGGAATTTGGCAATCTGCTAAAAATTTGGAAAGAGCATGTTGTATTAAGAAGTGCTAGGAATCCTACTTGCAGGGATTTATCTCATAGTTGTATTCACACATCTACAGCTTACTCTTTATAAGATAACATGATTTGTGTTAGTGAAGGGTGGAGGGTGTTTAATTGTCTGTCATGGAGGACTGATAAAATCGTTCTGGCACTCATCTATGGTGGTATGACCAATCCCATATGCATCTGCCTGTAGGTTACTATAAGTTTAAGTAAGAGGGGAAGGTAGCTCAATGGTAAAGCACTTGCCGTGTAGATCTGAGGACTTGAGCTCAGTTCCCAGAACTGTGTGTGATGGCATGTGCTTGTACACGTGCTGGGGAGGCAGAGATGGGTAGATTCCTGGGGCTCACTGACCACCCAGCCTGGCCTAGTCGGCAAGGTCCAGGCTGATGAAAAGACCTTGCCTCAGAAAACAAGGTAGACAGTATCCGAGGAAAGAAACCTAGGTTGATGTTTGGCCTCTACACACATTTGAGCACACATGTCTCCCTACCCCTCGCTGCACAAAGTGAGAAGTTGGGGGGGGGAGGGAGGGAGGGAGGGAGAGAGAGAGAGAGAGAGAGAGAGAGAGAGAGAGAGAGAGAGAGAGAGAGAGAGAATGAATCACCTATTGTAAATGCACAGACTTCCTTTTGTAGCTGGCTAAAAATCTAGTAAAGGTTACCTTCCAGATAGGAAGGTAAAGGAGGGAGCATGGCTCATAGGTAGGAGATCCCCTTCCATCATTTCATACCTTTAGAATTTTATCCTCTCAAACTGTTGGTATAAACCTATAAGCCCAGCACTCAGGCTGGGTAGGAGGATCATGAGTTGAAGGATGGCTTGAGCCACACACTGAAAAATCTGTCTCCAAAAACATCAATGAAAAAGAGAACACCCCTCTCCCCTTCAAGCTCCCTAAACAAAGAAATAAACAAAAAAAGGACTTCATACCATGTGAGTGTTTGAATGTCTGATCAGTTTTAAGAAGTTAAAGACAGAGCTTCAATACAAAGCTTCATTCAGGCCTCAGAGCTCACTGACCTGGCTGCTCTCAGTAAGGGCTCTCTGAGATGGCCTGACTCATGCAGGGCTCCTCCTGTTCTAGGTCCCTCACTTCAGTCTTCACTGCAGCAGAGAAGTGGGCTTTTAGATTATGCTTAGAATATAACAACCTAGCTCTGTTCCTTCCCCTTAAAGAGCAAGAGTCAGGGAGGGAGGGTTTTGCATAGGGGAGAGAATCCCCAGAGTTACATGAACCTTGGTTCTAATTCTAGCTTGAAGCTTCAAAAACTCAAGAAAGCGCCAAGTTCCTGTTAGACAGTCCTTCATCTGTAAAATGGAACGGTACTTCCTTGGTGCCTGGGAAGAGAAATGGTCGTTTTATATGATGCCTGGCACATAGTAGGTGTTTAATAGACAAAGGCACTTGTGTTCTGTAGCATCTGTAATGCCAGAAGGAGAATTCCCCTGGAGTTTCAGTCCCAGACCCAAAGAGAGATCCAGCTCTTCTCAGCAGAGGCTCTCTGAGGTGGTGTAACACCAGTGACTCCTCACCGACTCAGCCCCTCGCCCCAGACCTCACCTACTCTCTCCTGTACCCGGTAATGCATCATATAGCGGTTCCCTTCCAATCCTCACAGTTAATAGCAGGGGGTGTTATGTTCCCCATGTCACAAGGGAGACAACCAGGGCTGTGCACAGCGGCTGACTCAGCAGCCCACTGTTAGTTTCTGTTTCCGGACTGCCTTACTGTGAGCTGGGCAGGGACAGGGCTGCTGGGGACAGAACGTGGCAGGAAGAACCACAGGCTAGAAGAGGGGAAGAGGGCACAGAGAGACTTCTGACTAAAGATTTTCACAGGAATGTTCCTGCCATTGCAAGGTGTCCAGAAACCAGGCTCAGTCAGACCTGGGGAGTCCTGGAACTTGACTGGTTGGAGGGGAAAAACCTCCTTTCTCTGAGGCTGACAGGAACTGTAGAGCAGTGAGGCACAAGAAGAGTCAGGTGGGCATCCAGACAGTCCTGTCACAGCAGCCGCAGCAAGAAGAGCAGCAGGCCAGGGGGAAGCCACAGCGAGAACACCTCAGCTGGCACCTGCCTTCCTAGGGGGTCTCTCCATGAATACAGGGTAACAACAAATGACAGTTAGGCAAGGAAGCCAAACATACTCAAAGATTGAAAGGAAAAGATACACATTATAAGAAATGCAAGGGCTGGGGCTAAAGAGCTGACTCAGCAGTTAAGAGCCCTTGCAAAAGAACTGAGTTCGATTCCCAGCATCCACATGATGGCCCAACCATCCATAACTCCAGGGGATTCATTGTCTTCTTCTGACCTCCATGGGCATCAGGCACACATGCAGGCAAAACGCTCATACCCATGTAATAAAACAAGTCTTATAAAAGAAAGACATCCACAAAGGCTCCAGAAGTAGATAGTCATAGCAAGACTCTAAGTGTGCACACTTACACTGACAGGAAACAAATATTTACTCCCAGAACTTAATTGGATGTATATTTCCTCCGGTATTTTGAGGGCCTGTTGGGACACCCATATTGGCCTTTCTGCACTGTGTCCAGGTATATGGGGGTTCATAGGACTGCCTGTGTCCACAGGTTCTTGTTGGACCATTCTACCCATGGTAAACATGGTTGTAAGTCTGTCTCCTGTCTTTCTGGTAGTCTGGGGTTTCCCTTGAGAAATGACATGCCTCATCAGTCTGGGTGGTCCCTGCAGCCCTTCCTATATGGGCCTCCCTGTCAGCTGGAATATGTGTGCAACACCTGTACCCCCAGCTAAAACCAGGATCTCACCTTGGTTTGAAGGAATCTGCTTTCTTTAATAATTCTGACAAAGTCTTTGTATGTTTCCTCTTTGGTCCTTCCTGACAAGGTGCTTAGGCTGTTAGGCTACATAGCAAGACTCAGCTCTACTCTCTGCCTGCCTCATGGATCCAGAGTGTCCTTGAGTAACAGAAGAGATACAAATAGAGAAATATAATTTCCTACCAGAGAATAAAATGGAAGGGTCTGTCTTCTGGTAAGTCCTTCCCCATAGTCATCCCCACGAACAATGTGTCTTGTGTTTATCTGCTTATGGGCTAGGTAACCTGAGCTAGTCCCTGACAGGGAGCATCCCACTACCCCACTGCTTCCTAAGACCTTCACCACTGATAGATGCTGTGTTCCAGAGCAGTGGAGCCTAACAGAGCCCCCAGAGCCGGTGCATCAGCCTCTCTGTGCCTACACAGCTCCCTCCTCCTAACAGGCAGGACCAGATTCCTCAAGGAAGATGTACAGACATCGCCATCTTTACCCAGTCTTGTGCTATGAGTTCATGAGTGCAGCTGTGTCATATACAGAAGACACCATTTCACAATGCCCCTCCTTATGCTTCAGCTCTTACATTCTTTCCACATTCCTCTCTCATGAGGCTCCCAGAGCCTTGTCAGGGATTGCTGTAGATGTTCCATTTAGGTCTGAGCACTCCACAGTCATGTATCCTCAGTCGTTTGACCAATTATGAATCTACTTTAACTCTCGTCCACTGCCAAAAGTGCTTCTATGAGCAAGGTTGAGAGCAGTTGTGGTGGTTTGAATAAATGGCTCACATAGGCTCATAGGGAGTGATATTATCAGGAGGTGTGGCCTTGTTAGAGTATGTCACTAGGGGTGGGCTTCGAGGCTTCAGATGCTCAATCCAGGCCCAGTGTCACTCTCTCTTCCTGCTGCCTGGCAATGCAGATGTAGAACTCTCAACTACCTCTCCAGCACCATATTGGTCTGTGTGCTGCCATGCTCCCCACCATGATGAAAACAGACTAAACCTCTGAACTGTAAGCCAACCCCAATTAAATATTTTCCTCTATAAGAGTTGCTGTGGTCATGGTGTCTCTACACAGTAACAAACCCTAAGATAGTTATACTGTTCTATAGGTATAAACATGTAAAAGGCAGTTTGACAACATGAACATTCACCAAAACAACTATAGTAGAGCTCCTACTGTAGTCTATGATCTCCCTAGCCATAGGCTTTAGAAAAAAAGTCTTAGATTTCTTTTTTATTTTATGAATGTCAGTGTTTTCTTGCATGCATGTCTGAGTACCACAAGCGTGTATGATACCCAAGCAGGTCTGAAAGGTCATAAAATCCCCCCGAATTAGATGGTTCTGTCTTGTCATCAAATCTAGGTCCCCTTCATAAACAAGTGTTTTTAACCATTGACCATCTCTCCAGCCCTCCATAGGAGTTTGGCTGGGTTTACAGTATTAGGCATGACTTCCCTTCTGTGGGGCAAGCCTCAGATCCAACCAGAAAGCTGAGATTACACCTATAGCACCGTGCCACCATTGCACCAATGGTCACATCTTGCCAGGCCTGGTCAGTGTTAGAATTCAGTGTCCAGTGCTGGGTAAGACTGTTGAGATCTTTTCTCCTGCGATGGATAGAAATGCATTGCACCCTAGCACTATGAATGCTAGCCCAGCAGGGGGGAAGTTTCCAGGTTAGCTCCTATTGATTTCTCTATGTACCACAACCAAACTTTATAGTGTTTTGGCAGTAGGGTCTTGCCATATAGTTAGAGTGGATGGCCAAGAGCATTCCCTGGGTTGTCTTAACAGTTCATAGGACCTCCCTGGTCCCATTCCTAATATTGAGATTTTTACTTAATAACTTTTGTCTCATGGAGAAAGCATTAATGTTGATTTTTCCCCTCTGAACCTCTACAATCTACTATTCATCAGTGTTTTTCCTGTATGTTGCCTAATTTGAAAAAGTCCTTAAAGATGGACTTGCTTCATGCAGTTTGGTGAAAGGGACAAAAACTCAGGTTAACTTTTTTTTTCTAACTCAGCCTACCCCAGTAAGATTGAGTTTCTTAAGCCGGGCAGTGGTGGCGCACGCCTTTGATCCCAGCACTTGGGAGGCAGAGGCAGGCAGATTTCTGAGTTTGAGGCCAGCCTGGTCTACAGAGTGAGTTCCAGGACAGCCAGGGCTATATAAAGAAAAACCCTGTCTTGAGAGAGGGAGAGGGAGAGAGAGAGAGAGAGAGAGAGAGAGAGAGAGAGAGAGAGAGAGAGAGAGAGAGAGAGAGAGACAGAGACACAGAGACACACAGATAGAGACAGAGAGAGAGAGAGAGAGAGAGAGAGAGAGAGAGAGAGGGAGAGAGAGAGAGAGAGAGATTGAATTTCTGTATCCCTTAGGAGTCCTGCTGTGTGGGTCTAGAGGTCATATCTGGGACTAATCTTTCTGGTCAGTCAGGTTTGGCAAGAGTCCAGGAGACAGACACTTCCACTAAGACCATGTGTTGAGCCCACAAGAGCAGCCTGTTTACACTGTACAGGGTGAATGTGGGGCAGGACATACTTCCCTCCACTACCCTACTCTTCTTTTCTCAGAATATTGCCAGTCAATGTAAGGGCACAGATCTCACTTCCCTGAATGGTTGGAAGGGACATTACTAACCAGAATGAATATCCCCGGTCTTTGGTGTCTTCTGGTGTGGCCATCACTTGGGGTTTCTTTCTGATGACGAGTCTCCTGTCTTGCTGTCTGGTCTTTCACCCTTTCTGTCTTCCTTTTCTCCCATTTACAGTTTAACAAAAACTATCCCCTGTTGGGAGCTGTTGGGATTGCTGAAGTTCTTTGTCATCTTTCTCACGGCCTTCAGATGAGGCAGGAGAGTACCAGGCCAGAAACAGGGTCTGTCACAAGTGACTTTTCATAGTAAGTTAAAATGCAGCCAGCTCTTTCTTCCTAGGGAGTTCCATGAAAATCACAGAAGTGTGCCAAGATCTAGTACCGCACTCCAGTCCCAGGGGATCTGACACCTCCACAGGCACTTGGCATGCACGTACTGCACAGACATACATCCAGGAGTTATAGACAGTGGAGAGCCATCGAGGTGGGTGCTAGGAGTGGAACTTGGATCCTCTGGAAAAGCAGTATTTTCAGCATAGCCATCTCTCCATTCTCCCTTGCCCTGAGTTCTAAGTCTCACTCTCTCCTTTGATATTTGTTCTCTGTTTATCAAGTGCATATACCATCTTTCCAGGCAGAGATTCTGGTCTTCTCCCTCTTACAAGAAACATTTTAGAGATTTATGTAATTGTTTATTTACTTACATGCTCGTGTGTGTGTGTGTGTGTGTTCATGAACGTGAGTGTGAACATGTACATGCATGCAGAGGCCAGAAAAGGGTGTTAAATGTCCTTCTGTGCCGCTCTCCTCTTATTCCTCCTACTTATCGTTTGTTTGTTTTGTTTTGTTTTGTTTTTCTGAGGCAGGGTTTCTCTATGTACTACTCACTGTCCTGGCTGGAGCTTGCTATGGAGACCAGGTTAGCCTTGAGCTCACAGAAATATTCCTGCCTCTGCCTCCCAAGGGCTGAGGTTAAAGAGTGTACCACCACACCCAGCCTCACCTATACTTTTGAGGCAGGTTTGAAGGTGACATCTAGGGATTGATTAACAATGCCAAGCCGTCATTCAGACGAATGGTAATTTGTTAACAATTAGAGAACTAATCTAATTGTTAGTGAGACTGAATTTGGAATCACTCAGACACGGAGGACCCACACTCCTATGTACGTGCATTTCCAGGGTTATCTGAGGAAGACCCATTCTGAATGCAGCAGACCCATCCATGAGGGGAAAGGGGAAGAAGGAAGTCCCTATGGTAGTTCTGAATCTAGGATTTTTATCTCAGCAGGGCTGGAAGCCACTCCCAGCCGCTGTCTTTGCCTCTCTTGAAGCTGGGGTTATAAGTGTTTGTGGGATATGCAGCTTGTTACATGGGTGCTGGGATTCAAACTCTGGTCCTCATGATGGTGGGAAAAGGGATTTTAGCCACTTACCCATTTCTCTGTCCCAAAGACATTCTTAACACTGACCTTTGGGATCCTGAGCCCCAGGCATTGACTTTTTGGTCTGATCTGCCTGGTGTCAAGTATCTTTTGTCCTGAAATTCTTAGGGAAACACTTGCATTCGATTTTGAGTCACTGTGACAGAAACAACTCAAGGCAGGAAAGTTTTATTTCTGTCACATGGTTTTAGAGGCTTCAGTTCATGGTCCCATGGTCCAATATACCTGGGCAGAGTGTGTCAGCAGGGACATGAGACAGAGGAAAGCAGTTCACTTCACGGCCAACCAGAGAACAGAAAAAGGAATTGCTCATGCCCTAGTGACACTTTCTTCCCTTGACCAATGGTCATCCCATGGAACAGAACTGCTGCATTCAGAATATGTCTTCCTTCCTCAGTTGACTCTCTGGAAATGTACACACACACACACACACACACACACACACACACAAACACACCCACCCACCCCAGAGAGAGAGAGAAACAGAAAGAGAGAGAAAGACAGAGAGTCAGAGACAGACAGACAGAGAGACGGAGGGAAACAATGAGACACACACAGGGAGACAGAGAGAGAGAGAGACAGAGACAGAGAAGTGTGCCTCTTTAATCTCCCAGGTGATTCCAAATCCAGTCATGACATCAATTAAGATTACCCATCATACACAAGCAGTGGCTTGACTTTGTCAATCCCTGGACATCATTGTCTAGCCACAAGATCAGTTTACCTTTGGTTATTGAAGCTAGGCTATTCTAGTGTCAGTCTAACTCTGGGGACAATAGACAGGTAAGGTGTGACAATGGGGACTAGTTTTATTACCTACCCGCTGTCTGCCAGTTGAGAATCATCAATCCTTGGCTGCTCTGTAATTCCTACTGTTTTTCTTCCTATTTCTTCTCCTTTTGGGTGAAGTCAGGGTAGACTCTTGACAATGACAGTGGCAATAACTCTAATAATAAATGCTGTTGGTAAAAAGCCATGGTTGGAATTGTCTGAGCATTGATTTACTACTCTGAAGACACTACATAGTGTTTTAAATAGATCATCCCCTTTAGCTCCTGCAATAGCCCCGTGGCAGAGGTCCAATGACTCTATTTATGTTATAGGCTGTGTCACCAGTGCACACTGAAGTTAGTTAAATTAAAGCCGCACAGAGCTAGAACCATGGCAGTATGTTCTGTGTCAGACATACTTAGTCTTATTTAAAATAAAGCAATTCATTTGAGGTACTGTATATGCTTCCTATCCACACATGAACTGAGATGTGACACTTCTAAAGCACACCCACAGTATGCTGATGTTTCTTCCATTTGAGGTAACACTGGCATCCAGGTTTTGGACATCTGCGGCAATCTCAAATGGTAGATGTTTTGTGACTCTTCAGGTTAGATTAAAAAATGTTTTTCCCAGATGTTGAAGTCTGGCTGACTTAAGACTGGCTACCATATTGGAGAAACTTTTTAGGGATAGAGGGAAAGGAGGGAGGGAAGAAGGAGAGAGAGAGAGAGAGAGAGAGAGAGAGAGAGAGAGAGAGAGAGAGAGAGAGAGAGAGAGGAAGAAGAAGAAGAAGAGGAGGAGGAGGAGGAGAGAAGGAGAAGGAGGAGAAGGAGAAAGAAGAAGAAGGAGGAGGAGGAGGAGGACGAGGAGGAGGAGGAGGAGGGAGAGTATGAATTTGACTGTAACTACATGGGATTCCAAACCAGAACCTTCCAAGGAAGCCTGTTCTGAATTCTTTTTATTTTGAAACAGGGTTGAATGTATCCCAGGCTGGTTTCACTTGTGAATATGATTCTGATTGTGTGTGGAATACACTATCCCAAAATGTGGCACTGTAGCGTGCATGCGCGCGCGCACGCGCGCGCGCACACACACACACACACACACACACACACCTATAGAATTGTGGCATTAGTAAACTGAGGAAGTCATGAAGTGAGTCTCTGACCTTTCCCCTGCCTTCTCTTCTGATGCAAAAGAATCTCCAGGCAGACCCTCACTCCTAAGAGTCTGCACAGACCCAGAGACCAAGAAGAACTGGCTCACACAGCCTTAAGTCTGTCCTTGCCTCGTTTGTGACTTATTACAGCATGGGCTTTTGTCCCTCACTGATAACTTCTGCATGCTGTCCACGAAAACACAATTTTCCCTAGTTTTTTATTCTGAAGGCTTTAGGTCATATAACAGTTATATTAAATACATTTACCTGCTTTTGTTTTTTTTCTAAACCATACCACCTTTGTAATATTTTATTACTATCTTATGTGTAGGTATCTTGCCTCCATGTATGTCTCTGGACCATGTAGGTGCTGAGAATTGAACTGTGGTCCTCTGGAAGAATAGCCAATGTTCTTAACTGCTGAGCCATCTCTCCAGCCTCTGCTTTTGTTGTGTTAGTTTTGTCTTTTGCTGTAGGCCTCTGGGCTGCAAGCTTTGCAGTACATGAGTGTGCTGATTCGTTTCATGTCAACTTGACACAAGTTAAAGTTGTCTGAGAAGAAAGGTTCTCAGTTGAGAAAGTGCCTCCATAGATTGGCCTGTAGGCAAGTCTGTTGGAGTATTGTCTTGATTAATAATTGACGTGAGAGAGAACATCCCCAGGCATGCCACCACCTGGCAGGTGGTCATGAATTGTTATAAGAAAACAGCTGAGGGACTAGAGAGACAGGTCAGTGGTCTTCCAGAGAATCCAGGCTTTAATCCCAGGGCCCATCTCTCAACCATTTGTAACTCCAGTTTCCAGGCACCAGGCAAGCAGAGTACACAGACGTGCATGCAGACAAAAAACCTGTACACAGAAATGAAAAATAAATAAAATATTTTTAAAAAGAAAGAAAGAAATCAGGCTGAGCAAGCCATGAAGAGCAAGCTAGTACCAGCACTTCTCCATGGCCTCTGCATCACCTTCTGGCCCCAGGTTCTGCCTTGACTTCCCCCAGTGATGGAGTATGACCTGAGAATTGTAAGTTGAAATGCAGCTTTATGTTGGTGCTTCTCTGTTGATTAGGTTTTTTAATATAGAGACATGCCCCCTTTGTATAGAGTTTCTCTTGTCTAGATGTGAATTTCTCTTACGAAAGGGTCCTTTCTTGTCCATCTGTGCCTGCTGTCCCCCAAAATAATAACATCAAGGTAATCTTTCACCAAAGAGGCATGTCTGGGACAGCATCCCCTGGGGTAATATGTCCTGAACCCTGATTATCTGTATTCAACTTCATTCCACAAGCTTGTCCTCTAGGGGCTATTTTCAAGATTGAGGGCAGTGAGACTGAGAACATAACAGATTTTTCCGGCTCTTACCATGTGGTAAATAGATCACTGTTCCAATTTATCACTCCTCTCAGCAACTGGCTATTATATTCACTGTTTTCATTTGTGACTCAAGGCTCAGCCACGACTCTTGGTTTGGTCAATGATACTTTTGCAGGGGAGACCAAGCAGAGGCTAATTAAGTACATACATGCACAGGCAAGACTGCATCTCTAGTGTCTCTACTAGAACCACCACAAGGACAGGTCTTGGCTAACCCACTGGTCTTAATCATATGAGCTCTTTCGGTCACAATTAGTAGAGCTCAGCAGTTGGTCAAGTTTAGACCGTGCGACCTGTGGTCAGTGAAATGAATCCTTTTGTACATTGAGGGTTTGCAGTTGGTGGCCTTTATGTCCCAAGTGGTGGGACTGGGATTTGAACTGAGGTTAGTGTGATACATATTCTTGTGCTGTACATCACTGCCTTGTGGGAGAAGTGTGCAAAAGCAGCACATAGCTCTCTGGCTTCCATCCTTGCCTATGCTGTGTTTTTTAACTTCTGTACATAACTCCATCTGAAGAATGGTGTGGTCGTTGACTGACCTGGGGGCGGGGCGGAGCCTGACTAGGGGTGGGGCAGGCTGCTCAGCATTTGGTTTCCTGGGTGAGAGATGCATTAAAGCCCAATCTCTATTTTTTAATCCCTCCAACAGGTCCGTAGTAGGCTTCAGAAGTAAGGGTGATTTTTCGCAGTTATTTATTTGTATATCACAGTATGTGGAGGTCAGGGGACAATTTTCAGAAATTGATTCTCTCCTTCCACCGTGTGAGCTCTAGGGATGGAGCTCAGGTTGTTAGGCCTGGGGGCAAGGCCTCAACCCACCAGGCCATCTCACTAGCTGGGTTGTTTCTTACGGTAGCCGCTTTAAAGTTCTTCCCTGGTGATGACATTATTTCTGTTGCTTGAGGTTGGATCTCATTTCCTGTGCAGTCATTCTGGATCATACCTTGGACACTATGAGTATTGTGCTGACTCTAGATTCTGCCACACTGTTCTGACGAGTTTTCTGTCTTTGTTTCACCAGACCACAAGCTTATTTTCAAACTGCAAACTGTCATGGATAGCAGCTCGGATCTTGGTTTATTCCTTTAGCTGCCAAATGCTTTCAGTCTGACCGAAGTTTGCTTGGTTCAAGCCAGAAGCTCAGACTAAATTTGTACAAAGAATTTGGGATTTCCCCTCTGTTGGCTTTTCCCCTTTCTGTGGTTCCCCTCTGTTCTCCAGTGGTGACTGTTACTCCAGGTTCCTTCCTTTGGGCCATTGTCCAGAAATACTACATAGTTTCTACTAAGGTTTTAATGAACTATATCTACCCTCAATGGCAGCTTCAATTGATGCCACATTACTAGAGATTTTTAAGGTCAAAGCTTGGGTCCTGGCTACCCCAACAAGCTCTCAAGACACCTGCTAAAGAGGCAAGTCGTTCAACTAAGGCGAGCTCATGGAGACTCAAAGAGACTGAAGCGGCAATTGTAGAACCTGCTAGGCTCTTCTGCATTAGGTCCTCTACATACATGATATGCATTAGGTCCTCTACATACATGATATGTGGTTGTTAACTCAATGTTTTTGTGGGACTCCTAACAGTGGGAGTGGAGTATCTCTCTGGGGACCTTTTCCTGCTACTGGGTTGTCTCACCCAGCCTTTATACGAGGAGTTGTATCTAGTCTTATGTGTCTTTTTATGCTGTTCAGGGAATATTCCAGGAGACCTGTTCTTTTCTAAAGAGAAATAGAAGAGGAGTGGATTTGGGGGAGATGGGAGGTCGAGTTAGGGAGAAAAGGAGGAGTGGAGAGAAGGGAAACTGTGTTTGGGATGTATTGAAAACAAAACACACACACACACACACAGAGACAGAGAGAGAGAGACAGAGACAGAGAAAGACAGAGACAGAGAGAGAGAGACAGAGAGAGAGAGAGACAGAGACAGAGAAAGACAGAGACAGAGAGAGAGAGACAGAGACAGAGAAAGACAGAGACAGAGAGAGAGAGACAGAGAGAGAGAGAGACAGAGAAAGACAGAGACAGAGAGAGAGAGAGACAGAGAGAGAGAGAGACATAGTGAAAAGCAGAGAAAAGTGTGACCACCCTGGGAAAGGTCAGATAAGGAGATCAGTAACAGCCCCTCCCAAGTCCTTCTTTGGGGTACTGATGTGTGGTTTAGATTTGAGTAGTGGGCAACAGGTATTGGTAACTAAGCAGTTTGGTCAAGGTGTGGTCTGGCCCGTCATTGGTTCATCATTGGCTCTGGTCTGACTTGCAAGGTGGCCTCATAAGTTGTCAGAACTGTATGCAATCTCTTCCTGGGAGAAAAGTTACTCCTTCAGTAGTACCAACCTTCAGATTTCTCTCCCTGCTGATCAGAAGAACTGGGGAAATATTTAATTGAAACTTGATTCAAATTTGGCTCGAAATGATGGTAATGGTCTTATTCTCACTTGAATCAACAGCAAAGCACTCATATGCATAAAATAAATATTTTTTTCTATTTTAAAGATGTTTTTATTTATTTTTTTTGAGAATTCCACACGATATCTTCTAATCATATTCTTTTCCCACCCCAACCTCCTCTCAGATCTTCCATTTCCCAGGGGGCGGGCTCTGGAGTGTGGTTGATATACCAGGGTTACTCCTCTGAAGAAGACTGGCTTGTCCTCTCCCAGCCTGCTGTCAGTTGGGAGTAGTTTCTTGACTAGGGCAGGGCTTTGTGCCCACTTCCCCTTCTCTGTGCAGGTCTTGTGAGTTCATATGTGCTGTGTCAGGAAGATGCTGTCTCCTTGAAGCCATCTACCACCTCTGGCTCTTACAATCTCTCTGCTCCCCTTTCCCATAGATCCCTGAGCCTTGAGGGGAGCAGCATGATAAAGACATCCTATTTAAGGCTGAGCACTCTAAAATCTTACTGTCTGAAGGGCTCGAGCAGGCCCGAGCATGGCAAACATGCTGCCGACAGGTTTCACCTTTTACCCTTCTCCCCTTATGGCCCTACAACTAGCCACCATGGTCTGTTCCCTTATTTGACCACTTCCTCCTCCTGTGGCTGACCATCAAGGTCCAAAGCTATCAAAGTATCAAAGTCCAGCAATCAAAGGCCCTCTTTGGCTCACTTAATTCACATGTCCAATCAAAGCCTACTGTCTTAGGGTTTTACTGCTGTAGAGATACCATGGCCAAGGCAACTCTTATAAAGAACATTTAATTAGAACTGGCTTACTGGTTCCTAGGTTCCATTATCATCATGACATGAAACATGGCAGCATTCAGGCAGACATGGTACTGGAGGAGCTGAGAGTTTTCCATCTTGTTCAGAAGGCAAACAGAAGATTGGCTCCCATGTGTCTCGGAGGAGGGTCTCCAAGCCTACCCCCACAGTGACACACTTTCTCTAACAAGGCCACATCCACTCTAACAAGGCCATACTTCCTAATACTGATACTCCCTAGGCCAAACATATTCAAATCACCACACCTGCCAAATTGAGGATTCCCCTTTTCCCTTTATAAACTTCCATTTGCCTATGGGCTACATCAGTCTCATCTCTATCCATAGGCAGTCATTTGGCCCTCTGGGGCAAATACGCCTTCCCCCTTTCCCTTGTTCCTTTCCCCTTCTCCCTTATTCTCTAATTTTTGTCTTTGTCTTTTATTCATTGCCTTTTGTCCCTCTGGGGTAAATGAATTTCCTCTGTGCTGAGGACTTGGTCTCGGTGTTCCTGTGCTGACCCTGATCCTATCACTCTTTGCATGTTGTTGAGCTGTGGACCTCCGTTTTAATTACCACCTACTTCAAGAAGCTTCTCTGGTGAGTTGAGTGATGCACTAATCTATGGTTAGAGCAATATGTCATTAGGATTCATTTTATGTCTATGTTCTTTTAACAGAATAGTAGTAACGGTTTTTCCTGTAAGTCCATGGCCTATCTTGTCTCAGGTTCTCAGCCTCATTAGTAGCATCAGGTATGGGTTCCATTCCACAGAATGGGCTTTAAATCCAGTTGCCACTATTGCCCCAGTCAGCACATCTCGCAGGCAGATGCTCTCAGGGTCAGTAGCTGGGTGAGACTAATGGTCACTTCTCTCCTCCAGTTGCATGGACAGCACCTTTCAGCACTGTGTTTTCGAGCCAGAAGAGGGGAAACTTCTAGAAGAGTACCAATTCGACTTCTCCATGTTCTGTGCTGTAAGTATGTGGTATCCTCAGCCATGACACTTTACTGTTGTAAAGAATAACCAAGCTTGTAATGGTTGGGGGAGTCTATGGGACTCCTATGGTAAACTACTCAAAACCCATTCCCAACACTGAGGTTTTTAATTTGGTAGCATGTGATGCCTAGTTGGAGTATTAACTCTCCTATTATATAGTATCTCCACTTAAAACTCCTTTTATATATGTATATATTTCAGGAAGATTCTGCCGTAGTAGATTTCCATGTGACTTTTCAAAAGGTCTTTAATATTAGTTTCCCCTGATGTTAAAATAAAAGCATGACAAAATAGGAAACAAGGCTTTAAATTACTGTCATTAAAATTTTATTAAAGGTAGGTCAACAAAACACACACATACACACACACACACACAAAGGTATTACTGCACACTTACTCACTTCGATTTTCAATGCCCCTCCAAAGTCTAACTGTATTTCAAGTTCTTAGTCATATTTTCAAAACTGCTATGCAGATTCATTGCCTTTCTCTGTGGAGTGATAGCTAGTTAGGCATTGTAGTTGATCAGGTCTCTGGGCCAGAAATCTAATCCAGAGAGACTGGTGAATCCAACCCTTGATAGTGTCCTACTAACATCACGCTTCATGGAGGGTCTGTCCTATCAGATGGTACAAAGATGTCTCTTCCATGCTCAATCTATCTCACTGTTTCATGGAAGCTGATGGTCTCTCTATGCATGCAGGGGTAGCTCTATCAGACCAAGGTTCAATATCCATGTGTGTCCTCAGTCTAGACCAAAAGCCTCAGTTCCCCAACGAAGAGAGAAGGCAGGGAGAGGAGAGAAGGTGTGGGTACCTTAGTAATTGGACATACAGACCTACTGGTGTTCTGTAACAGTTTGTGGAAACAACTAATCATTGTGGCTTTTAACCACTAGGTGGCACTACCCACCTATATTTTCAGGACTAAGTCAGTCCAATTTTCCCCAGGATTGTTAGTCCTAAATTAGCTGCAAATCCTTCCCATCCTCCAGGACACAACTTAAAATGCTTGTGGTTATACATCTAGACCCTGACCCCTGGTTTGCAGCCCAAATGCCTCTATGGCAATGACAGCCGTGTTCCACCCCCAAGCTTTGTGTAAATCTCATGATAGATGTTTCGTGAGGTCTGCCAGATACCATGGGCCTTGATTAGAAAGCAGTCAAAATGAAAAGAAACAGCTTGTCCCAGCTAAGGGAGCCGGGCAGCTGGGCTCAGCTGCCTTGAACCATGCATCCA
Source organism: Tokudaia tokunoshimensis (assembly GCA_036184795.1). Taxonomy (NCBI): domain Eukaryota; kingdom Metazoa; phylum Chordata; class Mammalia; order Rodentia; family Muridae; genus Tokudaia; species Tokudaia tokunoshimensis. The sequence goes on along the minus strand of BTHU01000010.1, from coordinate 38,298,688 downwards.
GTGCAATGGATTCACTTCTCGGGCATCTAAGAATGGGAACAGGTTATGCTTTTATCCTTAGGAGAAGTGAGAAAATCACTCAAATATCCTGTGCCTATGGTGCTCAAGAGAAACTCCACGTTTGAGGAACAGAGCCAAAAATTCCTATGGTATTCAGGAAGGGTCAGTTTCTGAGTGTGCGTTCAGAGCGCAGGGTACGTGTTGTTCATGGCATTAATCCTTTTCCGCCAACTTCTCAGCTGTCATAGCCAGTGTGTGAGCCGCAAAGCATCCCTTGCTCTGCCTTCCCTTACCAGGGAGCACTCCTGACTAAGCTTTCTTTCTCTGGGAAGGGTGCCTGTGAGTATGGAATCCTTAGTGAGGTGCTTCACACATGTGAACCAGTTCTATTCTGCATAAATCTCCTCCGTTTTACAGCCACGCCCCCTGAAACAGAGAGAGGGCGAGTACTTCACACGTCAATACCCATGCATACTCTGCTCTACATTCTCACATCTTTAAAATCCTCCCTGAGCACAGGGTGGTCCTCAAGCCTGCAATGCTGACACTCTGAAGGCTGAGTGAGGCAGGAGGACCGCTGGCTGTATAGAAAAACAGTCTATCTCAAAAACCCAAATGACAACCAACATCCTCTCTTGAACCCACATGGGCTTCTAGCTCCTGCCTGAAGTTTTGCTTCATTTCGTAAAAATATCTTAGTGTTGTTTCTAATGCTGGCCCAGCTTCCACAGCCCATTCTCCTTCCCGTACCTTTGGCTGGGCTTCAGTCAGCGCTGTGCCTGAATCTTCACTCATCGAGGTCACTGGTGAGCTTCAAGTCACTTCCAATGACCATGTCTCTCTTCTTCCATATGTCAGGGCAACGCTCGTGAGAGTCCAAGGTTCTGTGCCTCCCCCCACCCCCACCCCTACCCCTGGCTTTCCAGATCACCATACTCTCCTGATACTCTTGTCTCCCTGGTCACTCTATCCCTGTGCTGTCCCCACTGTCCACCACAGCACGCTCAGATGCTCCTGGGTCTCGTACTCACGGTACGTCCTTCTTCACTGACCCGGGGGCTCTAAACTCTTATTTCAGCCTGACTCTTTCCTAGCTCTGCAGAGGCATGTAGCTCACTCTCTACTCAACATACTGGCATGGTCATCAGAAAGCCATTTTGAAATTAACACTGTCTAGGTCAAGTTCCTAGGCTTGCTGGGCTTTCCTCTCATTTCTATGAATTACACTGACACCCACCTAGTTGCTTAAGCCAGAGTTTTTCTCAGTGCATGTTTCCAGTTGTGTCACTCAACTATTTCCCTACTTTGCTCACACTCTTCTGCGCCATCTGTGCCCCTCTGGGTCAAGCCACCATCATCTGTAGTCTGGATTGCTATAGGGGTCTCCTAACTGGTCTCCAGGGTCCTCATCAATCCATCTCTGCATGATGGTCATTTATATCAGGTGATATACCTTCGTTACGGCTGTGATGATGGCTTTCCATCATGCCGGAGAGAAGTTACTCTTCATTCTCACTCCCAAGCTCCATCATGCCTGCCTTTGCTCTCCTCAGTGCTCAGGCTGCTGCTTCCCACCATTCCCTACTCACCTCACCAAGTTAATATTCCTGCCCCAGGGCCTTTGCCTACCTCCAGCCTCTTCTAGGAAGGCCCTTTCTTCCTTCCTCTGGTTCTCTCATAGCTACTACCCTCAATTCATTTTGCCTTTAGGTTAAAGGTCATCTCCTCAGGAAGGCCTTTATTATGAAGTTACCCAATCACATCACTGGCTTTTGGGACCTGTTTGTGATTCATTTTCCCAGTTCTAGAACCCAGAGCTTCCACACAATGTCTGTCAGTCTTCAAGGACTGGCACCACAGTTCTCAGTTTCTAACTCCTGGCTCTGGGTGCTGGCTGTGTCTCAGATCACGTGATGCTGGATGTAAATCATCTTCCCTGTCTCCTTCCCCTGTAGGACCTCGGAGGGTTCCAGGGAGCAGGGTGTCCTTGTTAGTCACTCCACAGCTTCCAGTTTCTTCCTTGGTCTTTTCACTCCTTCCCCTTAGGTCCCAGGGGCTGATGGCTTCTTCTCTTGCTCTTCTCAGGGACCCTTCTTCTGAAGTCCCTGCCCTCGTCTATACCACATCCTGGGAGGGGAGTTTCTTGTCTTACGTGTGGTCACCAAAGTGTTTTCTCGACAGGGTTTGTTTTACCCATGGGATCTTGTTTTAGTTTTTAAGAGAAAGGCAGTATTTTCTGTTGGCTTGTAACACTCGCCCCAGACCTTGTGTGGGTCATAGCATCTCAGCGATGCCTCAGCTCCACTTTTCAGATGAGAGCTTAAGGCCATTGCTAATTAATGTGTACTCTGGAGAGAATTAAAAGCTTCTTCTTCTTCTCCTTCTTCTTCTTCTTCTTCTTCTTCTTCTTCTTCTTCTTCTTCTTCTTCTTCTTCTTCTTCTTCTTCTTCTTCCTCTTTTTTGGTTCCCCTGCATTTTTGCCCATTGCTTCTTCAAAGCCTTTGAGCAGGAACTGAGAAATAGCTGAATGGAGACTAAGCCCCAGGCTGGGCACACCATGGGACAGGAGGTCTTAGGCTCAAGGGTCCCTTCCTTAGACAGATGAATCTGTCTCTTTCATACTCAGAAGGGGTGTAGGTTTGCATAGATTCGAGATTTCTCTTGTTTAAAATATGCTCAGAAGGGCTGGAGAGATGGCTCAGTGGTTAAGAGCAGGGGCTGCTCCTCCAGAGGAACCTGGTTCAATCCCCAACCTCCACATGGTGGCTCACATCTGCCTATAATGGGATCTTATGTCCTCTTTTGGTATGTAGGCATACATGCAGAAAAAACACCCATATACATAAAACACATAAATAAATCTTAAAAAAAATAAAATATTCTCTCAGAGTTGGAGGAGGATGAGGGTGGGTATCAAGTACACCACATATATATTCGAAATTCTTAAAGAATTGATTAAAAAATAATATCCATAGTTCTAACGTCAGATGTACTGTGGTGGCTTCAATGTGATGTTCTCCATGAGTCTTGGGCATTTGGATACTTGGTCCCCAGTTCTCGGTGCTGTGTGGGGAAGCCAAGGAGGTGTGGCCTTACTAGAGGAAGTTTGTCACTGGTATTGGGCTCTGAGGTTTCTCAAGACACACACCATTCCCCATCCTCTCCCCTTCTTGTTTGTGGTTCCAGATGTGAGCTCTCTCTAGACTGCTGCCCTGCTGCCTCCATTAGACTGTCACAAACGCTCTGGAACCAAAAGCCCCCAAACTAAACTCTTTCTTCTTCTTCTTCTTCTTCTTCTTCTTCTTCTTCTTCTTCTTCTTCTTCTTCTTCTTCTTCTTCTTCTTCTGATTTCATGTATGTGAGTACACTGTCGCTGTCTTCTGACACACCAGAAGAAGGCATCAAATCCCCATTAGAGATGGTTATGAGCTACCATGTTGTTGCTGGGAATTGAACTCAGGACCTCTGGAAGAGCAGTCAGTGCTCATAACTGCTGAGCCATCTCTCCAGCCCAAACTCGTTCTTCTGTAGTCACAACAGTCTCCACGTTATATCAACAACAGAAAAGTAACCACTGCACCAATGTGCCAATGACTTACCACTGTGTGTCCTCCCTCAGATTTCTGCCTTCTCTGGGCCAGTTCCTTTCATAGTGAGAGAAAACTCCCTGCAGACTGCCTCAGTTTCTTTTCTTGTTGCTGATAAAATACTCAGACAAAAGAATTTACAAAGGGTCAGTCAATCACAGCAGGGAATTCAAGACTGGCAGGAGCCTGAAGCAGTTGGTCACTTCACATCAGGAAGCAGAGAGGGAGGAATGCATGCTGCCCAGCTCCCTTCTCCATCCATACAGGCCAGGAGCTCCTGCCTGGGGAATGGTGCACACCTATAGTCAACTACAGTCAAGTCTCCCACATCAATTAAAGTGGTGATGACAATGATGATGATAAATCCCACATCAACTAAAGCAATTAAAAAACCCATCTCCCAAATGAGTCTAGATTTTGTCAAGTTGACAATGAACAGGATCTGTTCACTGACCTAGGGTCTGTGTCCCACAAGAAAATCCCACAGGAATAATGAGGCCAGTTTGAGAGACCTACTATCTACTAAGTACCTCTTCTCACTCCTTTAGACATTAAGAGGTAGGTCCATTTTATAGATGAGGAAACTGGCCTTAGAAGGACTTAGTATTTATCCAAAGCCTCATAGAATGTTGCAGAGCTGGGATTTGTATCTGGATTTGGCTATGTGAGTTTGGAGCCAGCAATTTTAACTGATTTATATTTATTTACTATTTTATGTGTATGGGTGTTTTGCCTTCATCTATGTCTCGGTCCTATATGTATGCCTAGTGTCCACAGAGATCCGAAGGCGTTTCTTGGCTCCTCTGGGATTGAAGCCATCTTCTGGGTGTTGGGAATTGAACCCACAACCTCTGGGAGAGTAACCAGTGCTCTTAACCACTGAGCCGCCTCCCCAATCCCTAAAGGCAGTGATTTTTAAACCACATGTCTGAAGTCCAGCTCTGGCAGTCAGTAGTTGGTCATGTGTGTATGCACACGAACTCTCCTCAAAAGGAAATGTGTGCTCAGTTGGACTCTCCAAGGGCCACTAATAAGGTATCCCTTGGGAAACCAGGCTGTCCAACCAAAATCTTCATGGTGCCAGAGAGGGGGCATGAGACCAGAAAATGCTCTTTATGTTTTCCATTTCCAGAGTGACTTTCCTACTTCCTTTCTGTCCCAATTTCTGTCCCTTGTGTCTGTGCATGACCTTCACTCACTTGGGGTCAATCCTTTGTGTCACACAAGAGTAGAAAAAAAATCAGCGAATATAGTTTTTATATTCTACTCCCTGCCAAATGGCCACCTGTGTTTCACAAGGCTGGTGTTTGTGTAAGATGCTTACAAATTGGTTTATGTGGGTGAAGACTTTAGGACGGTCAGGGCTTAAATAACCTTGTGTTTAGGAATGAAGAAGCGTGTGCTGAAAACTAGGAATAATTCTCTTCAAAACAAACACAACCAACCAAAGTCCTTCTGGCTGGGAGTTTCTGGCAAGTTTTATGTTCCTGATGGGCGGGGATTTGCCTTTGTGTGTACACAGACTCAGTTATGTCTCCAGGCTGACAGCTAACCTTGAGTTCCTTCAGTGAGCAGGGGGGAAGACAACATCATTTCAGTTCCCATCTCCCAGTCATGGTCCTGTGCTTCCTGCTTCATTTTCTTCATGGTCTACAGGGCTTGGAACCTTAGTTCCTCGCATTTGGCCCCAGTGCTGGCTAAGGACTCTAGTACTTTTTGCTGCTTTGGGTGTATTCTCTCTTATTCTCTTGGCCCCTGTGTCGGTCTGGCCTCTGCTACGGCCCCCTCATTCCAACTCCACAAAGAAACAGCCAGGCCTGACTATATTGATTTTGTTGGTGACTCTGTAGCTGTCAGGTTGTGAGCTGGAGGCAAGAAAGACGGCTCAGAGGTTAAGAATACTTGCTGCTCTTGCAGAGGACCTAGGTTCAGTTCTCAGTACCTTCATGGTGGCTCACAACCGTCCACAATTCCAGATTCAGGAGATTCAAGGCCTTCCTCTGACCTCAGACCACCAGACACACATATACATGCAAGCAAAACACTCATACACATTAAATAAATAAATCTAAGATCAAACAAGCAACAAATAATATTGGGAGAAAACAGATTCAGGAAATACTAAGATGGATAGAAAATTCAAAGTTCTGTGAAGCTTTTAATGGATCATTAATGGATCAAGATACAGAGGCTAGCCAGGCAGTGGAACAAGCCTTTAATCCCAGCACTTGGGAGGCAGAGGCAGGTGGATTTCTGAGTTCGAGGCTAGCCTGATCTACAGATTGAGTTCCAGGACAGCCAGGGCTACAGAGAGAAACCCTGTCTTGAAAAACAAAAACAAACAAACAAACAAACAAACAGATATAGAGGCTAGAGAGATGGCTGGCTGGCTGCTGGGAACCGGAACATATGAAAAACTGGTGGGTCCATGTGAGGCAAGGAACTGAACTCACAGCAGCAGGTGAGGGATGAGAATGGTGTCTTTCTTGGCATCAAGACTGTCTTAGGAGGCACGGAGAGGGACGGACCAGTGGTTAAAGTGCTTGCCGCTCAGGCATGTGCACAGGCGTTTGGATCCCTAGGACCCGAATTAGTGCCCAGTGAATGTGGTGGCTCACCTGTAATCCCAAGAGCATCTGGCTACCATATCAGGGTCTCAGAGTTTGATTGAGAGGCCTTGCCTCAGTGAATAAGGAAGGAGAGTGATGAGGATGACTCCTCATCTTTGCCCTTCCCCCACATGTTGGAAAAGAGGGATAAAAAGAATACGTTTTAGCTAGGTATGGGGGGGGGCACACACCTGTGATCTCAGCCTTTGGGAGGCCAAGGTAAAAGGATTACCTTGTCTGGGGCCAATATGTGCTACATAGGGACTTTAAGGCCAGCCTAGGATATACACAGCAAAATCCTGTCTCTGAGAGAGAGAGAGAGAGAGAGAGAGAGAGAGAGAGAGAGAGAGAGAGAGAGAGAAAGAGACAGACAGAGACAGAGACAGACAGAGACAGAGACAGACAGAGACAGACAGAGACAGAGACAGACAGAGACAGACAGAGACAGAGGCAGACAGAGACAGACAGAGACAGAGACAGACAGAGACAGACAGAGACAGAGGCAGACAGAGACAGAGACAGACAGAGACAGAGGCAGACAGAGACAGACAGAGACAGAGACAGACAGAGACAGACAGAGACAGAGGCAGACAGAGACAGAGAGACAGAGACAGACAGAGACAGAGGCAGACAGAGACAGAGAGACAGAGACAGACAGAGACAGAGGCAGACAGAGACAGAGGCAGACAGAGACAGAGACAGACAGAGACAGACAGAGACAGAGACAGACAGAGACAGACAGAGACAGAGACAGACAGAGACAGACAGAGACAGAGGCAGACAGAGACAGAGAGACAGAGACAGACAGAGACAGAGGCAGACAGAGACAGAGAGACAGAGACAGAGACAAACAGACATACAGAGTCAGAGAGAGACAAAGACACAGACAGAAATGAGGAGAATCTGTCTACTTCCCCTAACTTTGACATTTCCTTTCAGGACCAAGACAATTCAAAGTACTGCTTTTTGTATTGGCCAGCAGCCTGCTCTTCTGCCCTGGCTGTGACATTGCATGGCCACGTTCTCACAGGCTTCCTTCTTCCTCTCCAAAACGTATGTTTCCACAGGAGCCTGATCATCAAGAGCTGAGGAACTGGGTCTGGCCACTCTGCTGATAACTGTAGACTGGGATAAATTCTTGGGAGGCATCACAGGTATGCTGGGATCCTTGATGTACTCTTGGACCCAGCCCTCACCTGGGTTGGCGTAGACTTCTCCATTCTTGGTGATAGAGTTGTGGAGGCAGAGTTAGATTGTCATGGCTCCACGTGGATGGGGTCTACAGTCAGCAAGCTCCTGCAACTCATATAGCTCATGCTTTCTAGAACCTTCCTTTGGCTTCCCTGTATGAGTCCTGAAGTCCTTTGTAGCCTCTAGAGTTGACCATTCCTTCTCACAGGCCCTCACCCACTTGGACTGGACAACCAGGCTTCAATTCTATACCGGCAGTGATTTGTCGGGTGGCACAATGCTAAGTGGCAGAAACAAGGGTGAACCCAGGTCCCTGAGAGCCAAAACCCAAACCTTAGCCACAGCCTAGATGGCTCTAGGATGGAGATTTCTTTCCTCTGCTTCCCATCCGGCTCCAGTTTCCCTCCCATCTCCACAGAAGGGAAATGCATACATGATCTCTGGCAGGCGGCATTTGAGGGCCTTTTTATACCCTGCTACCAGTGTCTTTGGGCAGTACTTTCTTACAGTGCTGCAGGCAGCAATTGGGTAGAAGGTTCACAGTCTCAGGCATTCTTGACGGGAGTCACTGTGAGTTGAGACAGGGAGCAGAAAAGGAGACCACGGTGCTCACCTCCCTCTTCCATCAACCATATCCCACTCCTATGATGATGAAAATGTCCAGTGCAGGGACTGATGATCGCGTGATGGATACTGGGAAGACTGAAGAACATATGTGCAGAGATGTGCACATGGCCCCTTTAGCCTCTGAACTGAGTGTTGTCAAGTGCAGCAAGCAACTCTGACTCACACATTTGCCAAGGAGCAGGAGGAGTTGACTTACTTCTGTTTCCTGGTGACTGGATTAAGCAAGAAGGAACTGAGCTCATGTTACATGCCAGGCTCTATAGGGTTAAAACATGAGGTTGCCACCAATTGCAGCTGATGAAATGGATGCAGCTTGTTATTTAACAAATTCTGACATCAGAGAAAAACACAAGTATATCCACTTGTGTCTCTTATAGAGCTTGTTCAGGATGACTGTTCTCCCTGACTCTACCCTTTGATATTATGGACCAGTTAGAGGGAAAGAAAGTGAGAATTTAACAGTACAGTTGTGTGAGGTCAACTGGAGAACAGATGGGCACAAGTTGCCATGGGAACAGAGTGAGGGCATCTAACCCGGTATTGGAGTTGAGCAGGAAATCCGAGAGCAGATGGTGGAGGTCTAAGATGGTTCCCAGAGGAAGAATAGGAGCTGGACAAAGGTTTGTAGGATCTGGAAGAAAGCAGAGGGGAAGGCCTGAAGGTGGTGGTGATGGAGCTCGGTGGGTCTAGTGAGGACTGAGCAGTTGGGGTAGCCAGTACACAAGAAAGAAAGGAGTGAGAAGAGATAAAAGTGGGGTGTGGGGGAGGATGGGTCACACTCCAGCCAAGCTATGGTGGAATCTCCAGCCTGAGGTCTGGGTGAGTGTGGGAAGGTAGATGCAGGCAGGAGGAGTTAGAGTAGGAGGAGAACTTGAGATCCAGAGTTCAGATCAGCTTGCATCATTTTACATTATTTTATTTTTTTTGGTTTTCTAAGACAGGGTTTCTCTGTATAGCTCTGGCTATCCTAGAACTTACTCTGTAGACCAGGCTGGCCTCAAACTTAAAGATCTTCCTGCTTCTGTCTCCCCAGTGCTGGGATTAAAGGCATGTGCCACCAATGCCCAGCTAAATAAAGGATTTTAATTATGGGTAATCTCTTAATTTCTCTGGGCTCTAGCTTCCTCATCCCTTAAATGGGTTTAAGAAGACATTTCTATCCTAGAATCATGATGAAAGTATTTGAGAAGATGCTGACATACAGAAAAACACACTCAACCATGATTAGCATAATTGAGAGAAACATGGTGATGATTGGCCTTGGCTGGTTGCTGCTGTTCGTAATGTTCCCTAGCTACTAACCAACCAAGAATACTATCTAGGAAGCCAGGCTGGAGGCTCTCCCTCACACCCCCATTCAGAACACAAAGCTCCTTGTAGTGGCTGGTGACTATGCCGAGAACCCCATTGGACTGACCGGGCTATTGTCAGGCCATTCTCTCTTCCTTGGAGCCTGAACCCACTGCTCTGAAGATGACTGACTTCCCTAAAAGCCACCATTGCCTCTTCCCAACTATCACACACACACACACACACACACACACACACACACACACACACACACCTTTCATAAGTGGCTACATAAAGTTTTCTTCAGTGATTCTTGTGGCTCTGATTATCAAAGCAAGGTTTACAAAGCTGGGGTCATCCTGAGAGTGTGTGGACACACTTCACGTTGTACTTGACCTCTGCTCCTGTATGTGTTTACACAGGTGGAACTGAGTCTGTGCTTACAGCAACCTTAAAGGGGAAAGCAATGACCATGGTCACCTAGAGTCCTGTGTGCGTAGTTGGGCTTAGTACTTTTATGTCTCCTCTGTTACCAGGGGACCGTCAGTGATGACGGAGACAAGGGGTAGCAAGTGGCCAATGCTGTTCTCCCTAGGTCCTAATTCTCTCTTTTTCCACAGCAGCACAACAGTTCAACTCCTTTCTTGTTTTCTTCAGTCTTCATCTAGTCTTAGGTGGGGAAAGAGGGAGGATGGATAAGCGAGTCATAGATCCTCAAACAGCATGCTTGATTACTCCCTTGGGACTCAGCTCTAGCAATCTATGCCAGCACTGAGAGGAAGAGGTATCTAGGTTCAGACATCTCATTCCTAGGCTAAGAGCCAGGGATAGCTTTGCCTTTCCTCACCCCCTTGCGTTGTATGCATTCACAATGATTTCTCTAACGCTTCCTTCAGTTCCCTCTCAAATGATTTCTTTTGATGTGAAGATCCCCTAAGACAGTGGTTCTCAACCTGTGGGTTGCAACTCCTTTAGGGAGGGATTGAATGACCCTTTCACAGGGGTCACCTAAGACCATCAGAAAACATAGATATTTACATTATGATATATAACAAAAATTACAGTTATGAAGTAGCATCAAAAATAATTTATGGCTGGAGGTCACCACAACATGAGGAACTGTATTAAAGAGTCACAGCATTAGAAAGGTTGAGAACCACTGCTCTAAGGAGATGTGACTTGGTGTGTGACTTGAATCGCACACTTTTAGAATCTCTGGTTTAGACTAAGTCCAGATGTACTTACAAGGAGAACTCTGAGGGAACTACTTGGGCATGAAGGGGCTCCAGGGCTAATGTGACCTGACCTGTGCCATCTACTCAGTCTCCCTGCTCATCTGTGGCTTCCAGGGGACATATGATTCACTCTGCCGGTTGTAAAAGCTGATGCTATGCTGAGGGTGGAGAGGAGAGGGAGGAAAAGGAGGGAGATCTAGGAGACTCTCATATTCTCAGTGGGATAGTACAGCACCCAGGCAGAGCTGAGGGGAAGCTGAGGCCCTCCAGTCCCCCATCCACCTCAACACAGACAATGGTAACCAACAGTTGGTTGCCCCCTCTAAGTGTCTGGCCTCAGTGGGTGGTCACTCTGAGTGAGACCATCTTCACTCTGATTGCTCAAATCTCTGGACTCTGACAACTTCAGAAGTGGTGGAGGAGAAGAATTAAAAACAGACCTCTGTGATGACTGAAAGAGACCATGGTGGAGTTCAGGACTGGTGCACAGTTGAGGGCCGTAGGACTGAAATTGTCTCAGAAGGTGAATGGAGGTCTCTGAGACAAGGACGTTCTGGTGTTCTGTCCACTTCCTTGCATGCTCCTTCTCATTTAGTAGTGTGGTAGCATGACCACCAACCAAGGCTACAGACACTTAGAGAAGGCAAGCAAGTTGCCAAGGACCCCAGGAGGAGGAGGAGGTGGATAGGCTGTGTAGAGAACAGAGCCATTGACTTTCGGTGTTTGTTACCACCGTGTTGAGGTGGATGGAGGCCTGGAGGGCCTCGATTTCCCCTCAGTGATTGGTCTTTGGGGGAGGATATAAAGCAGGGTTAAGAGAGTGAAGACTGAGACAAGGGTAGGGTCTAGTGGCCAGGTGTGCATTCGTGTGTGTGTGTGTGTGTGTGTGTGTGTGTGTGTGTGTGTGTGTGTGTGTATGTAAGTGCAGGTGCTCATAGAGGCCAGACAAGGGCATTCAGGGCTTTGGGATCCTCCCAGAGTGCATGCTGCCATCCCAAACTTGAGTCCTCTACAAGAGCAGGAAACACTGTTGACTGTTCAGTCATAGCTCTAGCTAATGGAACAATTTCATCTCTAGCTAATGTTTCCTGGGAGCTGAAAGTGCACAGTTATGCAGCTGCATTGGCTTTCACTGTTTGCTACCTCCATCTGTATTTTGGTGGATGGAGAACTGGAGAGCCCATTGTGCCCACAGAGGACGCCATCTAACACCATGCATCTGGCAACCAGCTTATGAGGTCCAGAGTTTGCCTTTTGCTCCTATGCCCTCTTGATGATTTCCATAACATCTTTGTTCTTTTCACTTTTCCAGGGTCCAGTTCCAAGTCAGCATCCAGAGATGAGGTGGAAGATGCAGGCATTTTTGCTGCAATTGGACTGTGAGGTTTAGAGGCAGAGGGAGGCGTTTCAGGAGGTGAATGGTGGGAAGCAGGGGTGCCTGTGTCTTTCAGCCTCAAGATCTGGATCACAGGTGTACCCTCCATTTTTGAATTGTAGTTCATTCCAGATGTAGTCAAGTTGACAGCCAGGACTAGCCATCATGAGTCACCCCTTGTCAACTCGACACAAATCATATCTCATGTCCAAATGAAACAATAACCAGGTCATAAATATGCCTAACATGATATAGCCATCCCTTGTACAATCACAAACACATTGTGAATTAAAAACAGGTCATGTCCCTTGGGAAACATCCTTTTAGTATCTCAACTTAAATACTGACTGGTGGTCTCTTAATTGATGTTAAAGAAATTGGAAGAAAGCACAAACATCTATACAAATGTGTTCTTAACAAAATAAAACAGAAGCACTCCTGCCCTTTATAGTCCTTGTTTCTACAACTGGGCACTGGAATTGGTGGTGCTGGTCCTGGGGGTATAAGCTGCCTGGTCTGGAAGCTGGTGCCACCATCAGTGTCACAGAGTAAGTCCTTTCTTTCTGTACTTCCTGTAACCCTGGTACTGGGCTTGAAGCTCCAGAAGGGAGTATAAACATGGCCAGACAGGGAGTTGAATGTTCCTGGCTTGCATCCCACAGGGGCAAGGGAGAGAATTTGCCTTTGTCATCTTGTGCAGAAGGAGGAAATTCAAGGGTATACTCTAGCAAAATAAAATATGAGCTCAAGGAAGAAAGAAGCTGTGGACTGCCTATCACAGAGGAATGAATGCCGGCATGCAATAAGGAGGCATTCTGGAATGACAGGTTTGCTCCAGCATAATTCCTCTGACTTGAATAGAAAATTAGGAGGTCATGGAAGAACTGTCCCTAGAATGAAGTAGTTACCATGAAGCCCATGGTATGACTGGAAATGGGAAAACAGTAAAACAAGCCCCAGGATTCTCTGTTGGTTAGTAGAAAAAAATGTGGGGAAACCAGAATCTATATGAGATTTTTGATGGACTAAGTAGGCATCAAACTGCAATAGTGTGATTTAAACAAATGAGGACTAAGGAAAAAAATCTGTTTTCTGAAATCTTAAAGAGTTTCATCCCAGACTTGCAGTGCTCAACATACATAAATCATGAGTGGATCATGAGATCCACTGTATAAATGGACTCAATTTGAGAAACCACAAAGTAGATTCAGAAAATGCCTGTGACAAAATCCAACAGCTCTTCATTATTAAAGCCCTGAAGACAATAGAAATACAAGGAAGGTATTTCAATATAATAAAGGAAAAATACAACAAGCTTGTAGTCAACGTCATGCTAACTGCAGATAAACTGGAAGCGTTTCTGCTAAAAATCAGGAAAGAGACATGGATACTTTCTATACTTCTTTTCAGTATAGTACTTGAAGTTTTGTCTCCAGCAGTAAGGCAAGAGAAGGAGACAAAATGAATTCAAACAGGAAAGGAAGAAGTCAAACTATATTCATTGGCAGATGGTGTCATTCTTTCTATATATAAACAACCCCAAACACTACACTAGAAAACTCATAGAACTGATAAACACTTTCAGCCAAGTGGCAGGACGTGACCTGCATATTCAAAACACCAATAGTCTTCCTATAAGCAAATGACAAACACACCAAGGAAGAAATTGGGAAGAAAATCCCACTCTCAATACTCACAAAAAAAAATCTTGGAATAAACCTAATCATTAAAGCAAAAGGCCTATACAATGGAAACTTTAAAACATTGAAGAAAGAAATTGAAGAAGACCCCAGAAGATGGAAAGACTACCCATGCTCACGGTCTTGTTTAATATTGTGACAATTGGCCAGCCTATCAAAAACAATCTACAGATTCATTGCAATCCCCATCAAAATTTCAATACAATTCTTCACAGATTTTGAAAATAACAATCTTAAAATTCATATGGAAACACAAAATATCTTTGGTAACTCAAACATCCCTGAACAATAGAGACACCACTGAAGGGATTATCGTTTATAGAGCCACAGTAATAAAAATAGCATGAGACCGGTATAAAAACAAGCAGATCAAATCGAGATCCTTGAATAGAATCGAAGTTCTCATCAAACAGGGAGAACCTCCAAAGATTTGTAGATCAGTCTAATGGTTCCCTCTGTAGTAGGTAAAATACATCATTCATATGAAATCTACATAGGAATAAGCTGTGTTTCTAGAAATTTAAAAATTGTACCATGTCTTTTGTTTTGAAGAAAATATTCAAAGTTACATGACTCCCCGTTTTTTTCCACTGTAGATTCAAGAAGAGCTAGTGAGATGCTTCCTCCCTAACAACCCAATTTTTCAGCACATGGCGCTATGAAACTGAAGAAAAAGAGGCAGGCAGACCTGTGGCTGCATGGATGTACTTTATTAATGGCTTACTGATGGAGGGGTGGTGGGAAGATCAGATGGGTCCTCACAAAGACAGGTATATTACTGGACTAAGGCAGAATTGATTTCATCCAAGTTGAATGTATCCAGATTGCCATAAATGACTATCAGAACTAGACACATTCCAAAGCCCCACAGACCATTCTCACAGTTTATCCACTTATAATCTTCTGGGAAACTAAGTAGAAAACCTTGTTAATCTGAGGCAATTAGGATGGTTACAGCTCAAGATGGTCATGTCAGATTGTTTATAAAAATATACTGTAAATACTGCTAGTTAAAGGGCAGAATAGGGCATCAGTTCTCCCTGGAATTAGAATTACAGGTAATTTGAGCTGCCATCTAAGTGGGAATTGAACCCAGGTCTTCTGGAAGAGCAACAGGTGGCTCTCAACCCTCGTGCCATCTCTCCAGCCCTTGCCCTTTTATCTCAATCAAATATTACGTGTAGTCATTGAGATCAGCTTCAGACCTTCCAGCCACCTCTGAGTTTTCAGATCTCTGGGGTTGGTACAGACAAGTTTCCCCTCTGTGACAAAGCCAGATGTGCCGCTTTAAAGTGAAACAGAAAATAAATGTTTATATACCTATAAAAATAAACACTTAGAGACTCTTAGGCAGTCACTGGGGAAGACCAAAGAAAGTAGTTGGCAGATCACACCCTTCAAGAAAATGCTATTACTTGTAGGTCTGTGATCGTTAGTTTTGCTCCAATCTTTTAATGCACTTCTGAACTCTTGGATCCCCGGGGTTGGCACAGACCCAGATCCCCTTCTTGCTGACAAAGCTGAAGAAAAAGGAGAAGAAAGATTACAAACAGAGTTCTCTAGTAAAGAGGGGAGCCCCGCCCTCTGAACCCTCAGATTTTCCACTCAACAATCTGTTCTCCCTAGGAGGTAGCTCAGCACCATCATCTCCTCTCTGGGGATCTGAGGATCCCCTCTAGACTTATGAGACTCTCTCTCTCTCGCTCAGGGTTTCTCTGTATAACCCTGACTGACCTGGAACTCACTCTGTAGATCAGGCTGGCCTCGAACTCAGAAATCCACCTACCTCTGCCTCCCAAGTGCTGGGATTAAAGTCATGAGCCACCACTGCCCGGCTAACCTGTGAGGTTCTCAAAGGACTCATGGAGCGACTCAGATATCTGCCTGCTGTCTCCTTCTCTACACCCTGAAGTATCCTCCCCCTCACCTGGTGAGATACGAGAATGGGCCTTTTCTGGAAGTCTATCCACCAGGTTAGGCTCCCCCTCCCCTTAACACACAATGAGTGAGTTTGACACTTACATGATGCCTGGCTTGACGCACCCACCACTAGTGGGAAAATAATACTTAAATTTTGAACACTGGATCCGTGAGTTATAGGATAAGCAGCAGTCTGAAGAGTCTTGAAAGCCTGTAAGAAGACAAGGGGCACTCAACGGCCAGGTTGTTGCTCTCAAGGGTTCTGGGGAGGGTGGTGGTCCCATGGGGAATGAGGAGGCCTGGGTCTCAGGGGAGGCTTCCCCTCACCCTGCACTCATTATCATCTTTTTCCACACCCTTGAGTGGGCCTAAGGTGGATGACAATAGGGCTGGGAGCATGTCCATAGAAGGGAAGCCATGCACAGTCACCTATAGGTGACTTCTGCTCCAAGTGGGCATACTCGGTGCATAGAGAAGGCATGTCTGGAGGGAATACTAATCCTGGAGATTTCTGGACAGCATCCTCAACCACCCTCATGACCTTGTTCTCTTCTGTCATGGGAGGGGGAGGGGTGATGCTCTAGTGTTGATCTGCAACCATCTGGTGCTTCTCAGTACAAGTAGTAATGAAATATTTACCCAGGTTATACATTTGAAGTCCTCGCTTTGCCTCCAGGATTTCTTTTGTCTCTGTTGCTGGAAGAAACAGAGGGCAGAGGGCAGCATCATAGTCTCAGCATCTCCACTCACCATCCCCATCCCCATTCTTGCCAAGGCAGAGACAGGCTCCACTGAAGACCGCCATCACACACTTGGAGTCTAGGGTCTACTCTAGACCTATTTCTTCCCTTTGGTGACATGAGATTTTTCTGGGATTTTAAAAAAAACAAAACAAAACACCAAAAACTCTATTGACTCAAACTCCTTTGGTGACACAAAGTCCCTTGAAGTGGAATGAGGCTCCTAAATAGTCCAAATTTATATAAATGTCTGATTAAACAACACACTGAAGAAAACCATCAGGGACGTTGAGTGACATCCAGCAGTGTATAACTTTTTAAAATCCATAATAATTCTGCATCCCAAATATATATAAGCCCAAAGATTGTTGCTAAAGGATTGGGAATTTGCATTGTGCTAAGACAAGACCACTAACCCCTTATATCTTGTCTTCAATAGTTGCTTATGAATTATGCATAGCAGGGTATATGGCTATTTTTTAACATGCCTGATGTGATGTGGGTGGCTTCCAAAGTAAATCTTAAATAGCACCACCTGTTCTTAAACACATTATTACTAATCTGCCTCTTAATTTTATCTGTTACTACTCATTTGGTCTTAAGTTATTGAAGGCTTCTCTGTTTCAGTTCTCTGGTCTGAAAAGTGAACATGGCAATAATATATACAAGGCTTGCTTGTCTTCTAACTTTTTTTTTCCTACAAGAATGATGAATTTCCAATTGTTCGACCCCTCAGGGATGCCAGAGGAGGAATGAATCAACATCTATATGGTTGAGCAGCAGTTAACTCTACTAACTATATTTTGTTTTCTGCATCTTATGGTATTCTGACATTCTTAAAATCTTGACCTCAGTGAGGGGGGGCAGTTAACTGCTTCTTTTTTTTTTTTTTTTTTTTTTTTTTAATTTAATTTAATTTTATTTTTTTAATTTACATTCCAAATCACTTCCCCTTTCCCGTTTCCTCCCTCCCCGAAAGTCCCATAAGCCCCCTTCCCTCCCTCTTTTCTCCGTTCAACCCCCTCTCATTACTCTGTCCTGGCGTTCCCCTACATCCAGTCTTTCCAGGACCAGGGGTCTCTCCTTCCATCTTTTTAGAAATCTATTGATATGCTGATTGTGTCTAGGGTATTCTGAGATTCTGGGTCAATATCCCCTTATCAGTGACTTCATACCATGTGTGATCTTTTGTGATTGGGTTACCTCACTAAGGATGATATTTTCAAGTTCTGACCATTTGCCTAGGAATTTCGTGAATTCATTGTTTTTAATTGCAGAGTAGTATTCCATTGTGTAAATATACCACATCTTCTGAATCCATTCCTCCGTTGAGGGACATCTGGGTTCTTTCCAGCTTCTGGCTATTATAAATAAGGCTGCTATGAATATAGTGGAGCATGTGTCCTTATTGCATGCAGGTAAAGTCTCTGGGTATATGCCCAGGAGTGGTATAGCCGGATCCTCCGGAAGTGTCATGCCCAGTTTTCTGAGGAGCCGCCAGACTGCTTTCCAGAGTGGTTGTACCAGCCTGCAATTCCACCAGCAGTGGAGGAGTGTTCCTCTTTCTCCACATCCTCGCCAACAACTGCTGTCTCCTGTGTTTTTGATCTTAGCCATCCTGACTGGTGTGAGATGGAATCTCAGGGTTGTTTTGATTTGCATTTCCCTAATGACTAAGGATGATGAACATCTCTTTAGGTGCTTCTCAGCCATTAGATATTCTTCAGGTGAGAACTCTTTGTGGAGCTCTGTACCCCATTTTTTAATAGGGTTACTTGCCTCTCTGGAGTTTAACTTCTTGAGTTCTTTGTATATCTTGGATATTAGCCCTCTGTCGGATGTAAGGTTGGTAAAGATCATTTCCCAGTTAGTTGGTTGCCGCTTTGTCTTTTTGACGGTGTCTTTTGCCTTGCAAAAACTTTGTAATTTAATGAGGTCCCATTTGTCTATTCTTGATCTTAGAGTATAAGCTATTGGAGTTCTGTTCAGGAAATTCTCCCCTGTGCCCATATGTTCAAGGTTCTTCCCTAGTTTCCCTTCTATTAGTTTCAGTGTGTCTGGTTTTATGTGGAGATCTTTGATCCACTTAGAATTGAGCTTAGTGCAAGGAGATAAGGATGGGTCAATTTGCATTCTTCTGCATGTTGACCTCCAGCTGAGCCAGCACCATTTGTTGAAAAGGCTATCTTTTTTCCACTGGATGGTTTTAGCTCCTTTGTCAAAGATCAAGTGACCATAGGAGTGTGGATTCATTTCTGGGTCTTCAATTCTGTTCCATTGATCTACATGTCTATTACTGTACCAATACCATGCAGTTTTTAACACTATTGCTCTGTAGTACAGCTTGAGGTCCGGGATACTGATTCCCCCAGAGGTTCTTTTACTCTTGAGAATAGTTTTAGCTATTCTGGGTTTTCTGTTATTCCAGATGAATTTTTGAATTGCTCTTTCTAACTCTATGAAGAATTGAGTTGGGATTTTGATGGGGATTGCATTGAATCTGTGTATTACTTTTGGTAAGATGCTCATTTTTACTATATTAATCCTGCCAATCCATGAGCATGGCAGATTTTTCCATCTTCCGAGGTCTTCTTCAATTTCTTTCTTCAGAGACTTGAAGTTCTTGTCATACAGATCTTTCACTTGTTTGGTTAGCGTCACGCCAAGATACTTAATATGGTTTGTGGCTATCGTAAAGGGTATTATTTCTCTTACTTCTTTCTCAGCCTGCTTATCCTTTGAGTATAGGAAGGCTTCTGACTTGCTTGAGTTGATTTTATATCCGGCCACTTTGCTGAAGTCGTTTATCAGCTGTAGGAGTTCTCTGGTGGAGTTCTTTGGGTCGCTTATGTATACTATCATATCGTCTGCAAATAGTGATAGTTTGACTTCTTCCTTTCCAATTTGTATCCCTTTGACCTCTTTTTCTTGTCTAATTGCTCTAGCTAGAACTTCAAGTACTATATTGAAAAGATATGGAGAGAGAGGGCAGCCTTGTCTAGTCCCTGATTTTAGTGGGATTGCTTCAAGTTTCTCTCCGTTTAGATTGATGCTGGCTACTGGTTTGCTGTAAATTGCTTTTACTATGTTTAGATATGGGCCTTGAATTCCTGATCTTTCCAAGACCTTTAGCATGAAAGGATGCTGAATTTTGTCAAATGCTTTCTCAGCATCTAATGAGATGACCATGTGGTTTTTTTCTTTGAGATTGTTTATGTAGTGGATTACATTGATGGATTTCCTTATATTGAACCATCCCTGCATCCCTGGGATGAAGCCTACTTGATCGTGGTGAATGATCGTTTTGATGTGTTCTTGGATTCGGTTGGCAAGAATTTTATTGAGTATTTTTGCATCGATATTCATAAGAGAGATTGGCCTGAGATTCTCTTTCTTTGTCGGATCTTTGTGTGCTTTTGGTATTAGTGTAATTGTGGCTTCATAGAACGAGTTGGGTAGTGTTCCTTCTGTTTCTATTTTGTGGAACAGTTTGAAGAGTATTGGTGTTAGGTCTTCTTTGAAGGTCTGATAGAATTCTGCACTAAAACCATCTGGACCTGTGCTTTTTTTGGTTGGAAGACTTCCAATGACAACTTCTATTTCTTCAGGGGTTATAGGACGGTTTAGATGGTCTATTTGATCCTGATTTAATTTTGGTACTTGGTATCTGTCAAGGAAATTGTCCATTTCCTCAAGATTTTCTAGTTGTGTTGAATACAGGTTTTTGTAGTAGGATCTGATGATTTTTTGAATTTCCTCAGTTTCTGTTGTTATCTCTCCCTTTTCGTTTCTGATTTTATTAATTTGGATACTATCTCTGTGCCCTCTGGTTAGTCTGGCTAAGGGCTTATCTATCTTGTTGATTTTCTCAAAGAACCAACTCCTCGTTTTGTTGATTCTTTGTATGGTTTTATTTGTTTCTACTTGATTGATTTCAGCCCTGAGTTTGATGATTTCCTGCCTTCTACTCCTCTTTGGTGTATTTGCTTCTTTTTGTTCCAGGGCTTTCAGGTGTGCCATTAAGCTGTTAGTGTATGCTGTCTCCCGTTTCTTTTTGGCGGCACTCAGGGCTATGAATTTTCCTCTTAGCACTGCTTTCATTGTGTCCCATAAGTTAGGGTATGTTGTGCCTTCATTTTCATTAACTTTCAAAAAGTCTTTGATTTCTTTCTTTATTTCCACCTTGACCAAGTTATCATTGAGTAGAGCATTGTTCAGCCTCCATGTGTACGTGGGTTTTCTTTTGTTTTTGTTGCCATTGAAGACCACCCTTATTCCATAGTGATCTGATAGGAGGCATGGGATTATTTCTATCTTCTTGTATCTGTTGAGGTCTGATTTGTGACCAATTATATGGTCAATTTTGGAGAAGGTACCATGAGGAGCTGAGAAGAAGGTGTATTCTTTAGCTCTAGGATGAAATGTTCTATATATATCAGTTAGTTCCATTTGGTCCAAGGCTTCAATTAGATTCACTGTGTCCCTGTTTAGTTTCTGCTTTCCTGAACGATCCATTTCAGAGAGCGGGGTGTTGAAGTCACCCACTATTATTGTGTGCGGTGCGATGTGTGCTTTGAGTTTTAGTAAAGTTTCTTTTACGAATGAGGGTGCCCTTGCATTTGGAGCATAGATATTCAGGATTGAGAGTTCTTGATGGTGGATTTTTCCCTTGATCAGTATGTAGTGTCCTTCTGTGTCTTTTTTGATGACTTTGGGTTGAAAATCAATTTTATCCGATATTAGGATGGCTACTCCACCTCGTTTCTTGGGGCCATTTGCTTGTAAAATTGTTTTCCAGCCTTTTACTCTGAGGTAGTGTTTGTCTTTGACACTGAGGTGCGTTTCCTGCATGCAGCAAAAAGCTGGGTCCTGTTTACGTATCCAGTCTGCTAGTCTATGTCTTTTAATTGGGGAATTGAGACCATTGATATTAAGAGAGATTAAGGCATAGTGATTATTGCCATCTGCCATTCTTGACGCTATCTTTATGTTTGAGTGGTTATCTACTTTTGGGTTTGATTCAAGAAGGTTATTATCTCATTTTTTCCAGGGTGTTGTTTCTCTCCCTGTATTGGAGGTTTCCACCTATTATCCGTTGCAGGGCTGGATTTGTGGAAAGATATTGTGAAAATTTGGTTTTATCATGGAATATCTTGGTCTCTCCATCTATGGTGATTGAGAGTTTTGCTGGGTATAGTAGTCTAGGCTGGCATTTGTGCTGTCTTAGTGTCTGCATGAGATCTGCCCAGGATCTTCTGGCTTTCATAGTCTCTGGTGAGAAGTCTGATGTGATTCGGATAGGTCTTCCTTTGTATGTTACTTGGCCCTTTTCTCTTACTGCATTTAGTATTCTTTCTTTGTTTAGAACATTCAGTGTTTTGATTATTATGTGACGGGAGGTATTTCTGTTCTGGTCCAGTCTGTTTGGAGTTCTGTAGGCTTCTTGTATGTTCATCGGCATCTCTCTCTTTAAGTTAGGGAAGTTTTCCTCCATAATTTTGTTGAAGATGTTTACTGGCCCTTTAAGTTGCAAATCTTCACTCTCATCTATACCTATAATCCTTAGGTTTGGTCTTCTCATTGTGTCCTGGATTTCCTGGATGTTTTGGGTTACGCGTTTTTTGCATTTTGCATTTTCTTTGACTGTTGAGTCGATGCTTTCTATGGAATCTTCAGCACCTGAGATTCTTTCTTCCATCTCTTGTATTCTATTGTTGATGTTTGCATCTATGACTCCTGATTTCTTCCCAAGGTTTTCTATCTCCAAAGTTGTCTCCCTTTGTGATTTCTTAGTTGTTTCTACTTCCTTTTTTAGTTCCTGGATGGATTTGCTGAGATCCTTCACTTGTTTGTTTGTATTTTCCTGTATTTCTTTAAGGTATTTTTGCATTACCTCTTTCAGGATTTCTTCCTGATGACCCACGTTCTCCTGCATTTCTCTGAGCGATTTTTGTGTTTCCTCCTCATGGGATTCCATCTGTTGATCCATCGTCTCCTGCATTTCTTTAAGCAGTTCTCGTGTTTCCTTTGTAAGGGCATCTAACCGTTGATTCATTTCTTTAAGCAATTTTTGTGTTGCCTCCTTATGGGCATCCGTCTGTTGACCCATATTCTTCTGCATTTCTTTATGCAAATTTTGTGATTCCTTTGTGAGTGCATCTACCCGTTGATTCATCTCGTTAAGCGATTTTTGTGTTGTCTCCTTGTGCGCCTCCATCTTTTGATCCATGTTCTCCCGCATTTCTCTAAGCGATTTTTGTGTTTCCTTTGTAAGGGCTTCTAACCGTTGATTCATGGTCTCCTGTAACTCTTTATGAGATTTATTTGTGTCCTTCTTGTGATCCTCTAATAGCATCGTGAGAAGTGATTTTAAATCCAGATCTTGTCTTTCGGGTGTGGTGGGGTATCCAGGACTTGCTGCTGTTGGAGAGTTGGGTTCGGATGGTCCCACATTACTTTGATTACTGTTAGTAACATTCCTACGTTTGCCTTTTGCCATCTGGATACCTCTGGTGTTAGTTGGTCCTGCTGCCACTGGCTGTTGGTTGGACCTCCTGTGAGCCTGCAAAGCTATTTCTGCCCCCCCTGGATTACCAGGATTCCCCTGGCACCGATTTCTGGGGCCTGCCTGCTCCTGAGTGACTTTGGAGCCCTAATGTGCTTTGCCCCAAGTGATCTTATATTGGGGAGGCCTTGCACATCTAAAGGCTCAGCCTAGTGGATTCCTGGAGCAGAGGTCGCCAAAGGGAGGCTGGCAGGCTCCTGCCCTGTGCAGGGGTGTGTGATCTCTCCTGGGGGGGGGAGGGGGCGTCCCTCTGCCAGGCAGAAGTTCCACAGCAGATCTGGCGCGCTGGTCACTGCAGATCAGCCCAGCACCTGGGAGCAGGTTACACCCAAGCTGCCTGAAACCGAAGCGATATTATGCCTGTCTGTCTCTGAGCCTGGCGGTCCCAACTACCTGGTCACTGGAGCAAAGATGGCGGAGGGCAGTCTCCGTGGCGCCGCTCACCCTGTGGTCACGATGGCCCGCCGATCTGGCGCCCAGACGACTACAGCGTCAACCCGCCCTCGGGCACAGACGGAAGCCCCAACAGGCCGTGTCCCAAGTGATGTTATATCGGGGGGAGAGCCTGGGTACCGGTCTCTCCAGCGCAGTCCGCGGGAACAGAGGTCGCGGAAGGGAAGCTGGCGGGCTCCCTCCCTGCGCGGGGTCCCTCCACCAGGCAGAAGGTCCCACCGCGGAACTGGCGCGCTGGTTACTGCAGATCAGCCCAGCACCTGGGAGCAGGTTACACCCAAGCTGCCTGAAACCGAAGCGATATTATGCCTGTCTGTCTCTGAGCCTGGCGGTCCCAACTACCTGGTCACTCAGTTAACTGCTTCTTAACGAAGCATTCAAACCAACTCTCAATGAGCCCAGAGCCCAACCACACTGCCTTTATCACTCTCAAACACCATGCTGGTATTTCCCTTGCCCTAACTCTTTTTAAAGCTAGATCCTTAAAGATCATTCCTATATACAAAGTCTGCAAGACTTCTTCAGCCTAGGAAGGAAGTCTTAACTGAACCCTACACTGTACCCTGCCTCTTTTCCAGTATCTCCAATAAAGAATCTGACACAAGTTTCTCTATTTCATTACTTATGCCTCCTGACCCAACTCCAATATTCTCCTTGGCTCTGTGGAGCATGATGTATCTCTCCTCCTTAGAAAAGTTGAGGAATACATTCTTTTATTTCACAGGACCTCTCTGTGTCACCTCCATAAACTAAAATATCATAGCTTCAAATGAGACAGTGACCTTGGGTGAGCCATAGGCCTGACCAGTTCCAATGCCTTAAAAAATGATAGTTTTATACTAACTGGCATCAAATCACTCTGGCATCACAGAACTTTATATTTATTTCTACAAATTTATGCTTTAATTATCGTTACTTTGATCTAAAACGTTAGCTAGGATTGGCTAGGAGAAGTTATCAAATAATTCTAGCTATGAAAAAGGAAGATAATTGCTTCTCCAAATGGAAGCAAGCCATCTGTGTACCAGGATCCAGACCAGACCCTTCCTAGTACTGCGACCTTTTAATACAGTTCCTCATGTTGTGATTACCCCCAACTATAAAGTTACTTCATTGCTACTTTATAACTAATTTTGTTACTGCTATGAATCATAATGTAATTATCTGTGTTTTCTGATGGTCTTAGGCAAGTCCCGTGAAAAGGTCATTCGACTCCCAAAAGGGTGGCGACTGGTGGTTGAGAACCACTGATCCAGAGGCAATAGACAGAGGCAGGTCTGTACTAAGTGAATTCCATGGCTCTGTCTGGGATGGTAATTATTAAATGCTGTCCTTCTGGAACTTCCCCCCAAACTTTCAGTTACCACCACGGGACTCACCATGGATGATCTGGGTCCAGATTCCAAGAGCAGCTATAAGAATGAGGAAGGAGAGGGCAGTATGAAAAGGCTTCATCCTCCTCATGGCAGACCCAGCTGGCCTTCAGACTGCTTGCTCTTCCTGGTCCTGTCTTGCTATTTATAAATGTAAGAGGATCAGGAAGTCCCTGGGTTACAGCTCATAATGCCCTTCTTTGACTACATAACACCCAACATGCCAGTTCTAAGAGAGGGAACAAGGCTCAGTGTACAGTGGGAAGTGGAGGGCAAAGGTGACTTGGGGCTTTCCAAACTTCCAATCGATTCAGAGAGAGTAAATATTTCCAGAATGATTTCTCCTTCTATAAAATTCATTCACTCCTTTAGCACTGACCACAGGGTGGGAGTGGGGAATCCTTCTAGACCCCTGATGAGAGGTTAACTTAGAGGACACTGGCTTGTGCCCATTTCCAGTTGACTGACATATACAGATTATAAAAGTAAACTTATATGTCTTGTTAGAGATATATAAAATTGCTGACAACTCCCTCTTTATTTTTCTTTAATTTTTAAAGATTTATTTTATATTCATGTTTTGCATGTGTGTATGTCTACCACATACATGCAGTGCTGTGGAGGTCAGAAGAGGGTGTTAAATTCCCTGGTACTAGATGGTTGTGAGCTATCATGTGAGTGTTGAGAACTGAACCCAACAAGTGCTCTTAACCACTGAGCCAACTCTCCAGCCCCTTTAGATATTTTTAATATACTTTAATTTCAGAGGAAAGAAATCTCTTTAGAATATCTGTCAGAAGAGACATCTAAGGCTGGATAGGATGGTGTTCACCTTTAATTTCAGCACTTGGAAGCCAGAGGCAGGTGTGTGTGTGTGTGTGTGTTAGTTTGAGGGCAGTCTGGTCTACACACTGAGTTATCCAATCTCCATGACTTTGCGAACGTTTGCTGTTTATTTGTGGTTTTATTCTGATGTGGTCAAATAGAATAGGAAGAGAGGGCTAAAGAGCCAGCTCTCTGGTTTAGAGCACTTGATGCTTTTGCAGAGGACCCAGCTTCAGCCTTTGTGAGTTTCTTTAGTCTGTTTCTGTCATGGGAGGATCTCCTTTCTCCTTGAATTATGAAGGAGCCCTTTGCTGTCAATACTGGTCTGTGCTGGAGGTTGATGGCTTCCAAAACTTGAGGAACACCATTCCAAGCTCTTCTGTTACTCTGATGGACATCTCCTGACATGTGCCTTAGTGGTTCTCTCTTGATGCTTCTTACACATTTTCTTAGTTTTGAATATTTGGTAGTGCTGTGATTATAAAAAGATAAAGGTGTATTAAGATGTTGTTCTATGAGGGTGTGGTGAGGTGTGGGGGAAGGGGGTGCCTCAGTGGGCCCATGCCAAGGCATCCTATACATTCTATACTATACATGACGATGGTATAGTATAGAATAGAGTTTATTCAGGGCATGGGGAGAGGAGTTAAGGGGGTAGTAGAGGCAGAGAAAGTCAGAGAGAGAGAGTAGAGAAGTAGAGGCTGGCCATGACCACGTGGAGAGAGGGGGGAAGGGAAGGGGAAGGGAAGAGTCCAAGAGGGCAAGAGTAAGAGAATAAGGGAGAGAGGAGGGGGCAAGCAGCTCTTTTTATAGTGGGCCAGGCCTCCCTGGCTGTTTCCAGGTAACTGTGTGGAGGAGCATACCTGCTGTGGCCAGGTAACTGTGGGGTGGAGTTTAGACAGAATACCAACACCTGGCATTCTTCCTTGGGAACAGTGAACTTGTCCATCCATGAACAGCTTCCCAATAAACCTGCCTTTAATATATTCTAATCTGGTTTGAATTAGACCATTTCACTAGTGGTGAAGAAATAATCTATCAGAAAAGCATAAGTCTGCAGAGTGAACATCCAAGGTGCACTTGAGACCAGAAACTTCATTGGAGATGGTGCTTGACTCAAGCCCTTGAAGAATTCCTAGGTTCCTGATATAGATGATGAGGAAGGAGAAAGAGAACATGAGAAGAAAGAGGAGGAGGGTGAAGTATTGAGAGCTGAGGATGAAGAATGTGAAGATGAGGAGGAACGGGAGGATGGAGAAGAGGAACAGTCAGAAAGACCACGGATGGGCTCCAGCCTTCTTTATATTTTTATCTTTTCCCCAATGCCTTGGAGCAAGCCGCAGCCTCTGCTTCACACCCAGGGTGCTCGTGGCTGTTGGGTCTCAAACCTGGGACAAACTGGCTGACTGAGATACTTATTAATATATTGGAGCTGGTAATGGGCTCCAGGTTCTCCCAACATTCCTCAGTATCTACCTGTATTAGTCAGGGTTCTCTAGAGTTCTCACAGAATTTATGGAATATCTCTTTAGAGGGAATTTATTGTGATGACTTACACTGTATTCCAACTAATCTGACAATGGGCAGCTGTAGATGGGAAGTCTAAGAATCTAGTAGTTGCTCAGTCCCACGAGGCTAGTTGTTTCAGCTGGTCTTCTGTAGAAGTAGGTTCTAACAAATGTGCTGACAAGTAAGTGCAAACAATCAAAGGGTGAATCTTCCTTCTTCCAAAGTCCCGCTGTAGGCCTCCAGCAGAAGGTGTGGCCCAGATTAAAGGTATGTACCACCATACCTGGATCTGGGACTTGCTTTGTCTCAGGCTGACCTTGAACTCGAGAGATCTCCTTGTTTTCTGTGCATTTGGAAACAAATTCTTCACTCTTTTACATCTGTGATTCTTAGATTTTTATCTTCTCCCCATGTCCCGAATAGACCAAAAGTCCAACTCATACCTTTCATTAATTCATCTTTGTCCTGGACACTTTCTACTCCAGGTACCTTATCTTCAAGCTCAGATATGCTGTCCTTCTCTTGGCTGATTCTACTGACAAGATTTTCTGCAGAACTTTTAATTTGACTTAATTATAGTTTGCTATGGTCCCCTCCACCAAGGGTTCTATACCCTATTGACTTCCTCTTTCATATGTTGTATCAAGCTCCTTATTTAATTCAGGTGTTTATGGTCTCTTCAGATGCTCCTTTCATGCATGGAGATGGGAGAGGAGGACCAGTCAAGCTATAGACTCTTGTATTTCCTGTGGTTTATGCTGGAGTTAAGTCTGTATTGGACAGGAGTGTGACATCCATCTGCAAGGTCTTCTCTTTTGCTGTTCCCATTCTTCACATGACAGAGATTCTGCAGGCCTCATGGGTTTCCTTCTATGGTCTGGGCAGATTTTCTCATCCTCCTGAGACTTGCCAGATTGTAACGCTGGGGTGCTTCATCTGGAGGGTGATTCCCCAAGTGTGTTGGGAATGTGGAAGGAAACCACAGCACTGACTTGGTTTAAGCAGAGGACCTATTTCCATACTTTCAAGACCTCTTGAGTATGAATCACCCTGCTGGGGGAATGCCACCATGGGTGTGTGTTGGTTAGTTTAACTAGCAACTTGATATAACCTAGAATCACTGGGGAAGAGAGTCTTAATGAGGAATTATCTAAATCAGGTTGGTCTGTGGGCATGTGTAGGGGGGATTGTCTTGATTGTTAATTAAAGTGGGAAGACCCATCTGGAAAATGATGACGCTATTTCAGTTGCTGGACCCTGGACTGTGTAAGAAAGAGTAGAGGAAGTTAGCTGAGTACTAAGCAAGCAAGGAATGAACATGCGTGTATTGGTTTCTCTGTTCTTGACTTCAGATGTGCAAACTCTTGCCAGTGACTTCCCTCCTATGATAGACTGTAACTTGGATTGTAAATTAAAATATACCAGTTCCCCCCTCATGTTGCTTTTTGTCAGTATATAGGTATCTTGCACACACTTGGAACTTCGGAGTTCTTGGGCCCTGTGGCAGTGAACAATAGTTGTCTCTAGGATTTGATCCATCTGCCTGCTTTAGGCTCAAAACTATCTAATCCAGGATTATTTTCAGTTGAGGAATCTATTCCTGGTCACCAAGGGCAGGGCTCTCAGCCTGAGCTGACCTCCTGGGACTTGAACCTTTAGCTTGTCCATATTCACCCCTTCAGTTTTCCACAACTCAATTTCCCTCACCTAGAGGTTGTGGCAAGCCAAATTATGGCTCCCCAATTGATAGAAGTTCTTCCATCTCAGGTCCCCAGCATAGCTCAGTTTTGAATAATAGACTTTATCTCAAGATGGCACTCTGGTGCTGCCCTCCCACTCATGTTTGTAAACAAATGATAGATATTTCTTTGAGGAATTATTGTCTCAGCAAACCTATACCTGGATTTGAGCATTCTGAGAGGAGCAGGCTTGCCCAGTAGCTGGAGGCTGTTTCCCTCCTCCCTTAAGCTGCATTCACCTGTTAATTCTCAGCATGGAGTATTTTATTTTCTGCCCCTCTCCCACCAGGTTGTGGTTCCGAGTCCTGGTTCCTCCCTTGGAGAGTCCAGACCCTGCTGCACATCAGGCTGGAAGGAAGAAGTGGAACCTGGAACAGGTAGGGCCTGTAGGATTCCAGCCCAGGTGGGAGTACTAGGAGGGGGTGGGGGGGGGATGGTCTCCAAGGATTTTAGTGTTATAGCTCTCTTTAGACAGTACTCAATGAAACAGCTCTCATAGATGATCTTCAGTGAAACAGTGTGTGTACATACACTTTATTCAGGGTGGATCAGGGCTATTTATGAATCTTGGAGAGTTGGGAAGGAGATTTCAGGGTAAATGCAAATCATTGGCTGGAGCTTAAAGAATTGGGAATGCTTCATTTGTATGGAGAGGCATTCTAGGAATTCTAGATACTTGCTGGGCAGGTTCATATGGGGATGGCTTGGGAAGGAAATTGAACAGGTGGGTTTGACAAGAACTATGTGCCCTTCTTCAAATAAGGCTCTGGGGAGAGGCTCCCCAAATAAAGTCAGGCAGAGAAGAGGAAGCCCTGATGGAAAAGGGAGTCCTCCATTTTTGCACGGAGCTCAGAGGAACTATCTGGACATGGTAGACTGCAACCTTACCTAGCAGGGTTTCTCAATATCTCCCTCTGTTTTATTTATAATGGAGAGATATTATAGTGGTCCTCAGCCTCTATGTTGGGAACAGTTTGGTACTGAACCAGAACCCTATTGGCAGTGATTTTTGCAATGCTACTCATCTGCCATTTTAAAACTTGGGTGAGGCAGGGTGCCAGGAGAAGCAGGGCTCCCATGGTCAGTATAGGGCCAAGGAGGGGAAGAAGTCAAGTCACAAGGTATGAGACAGGCTGACTCCATGACAGGCTTCAAATTGCCAGTTCAGGAGACTAGGCCTAATTTTCTGTTTCCAAGAACTGGGCAAGTCTAGACAAGTCCAGACTTCAGAAGCTGCCCTGCCACCTGGCCTGAGAGGCAAGGACAATGGTTTCTAGACTTCCCCAGAAATGGTTCTGGAATGTCCCTAGAGACAGAGCCAACAATAGGGGTCACCTACCCCTCCCTAGAATTCCCCTAATATGCTTTAAATTGGGCCTGCAAGCTCATTTGGGCATCTCCATCTTGGAATGGGAGACCTCAGCTTGCTGTAAGAGACCTAAGTGGAGGCCCAGAAACATAAGGTTAAGCAAAGAACCAGGTCCCAGGGTGAAACATATCCAGTCAGCTACAGCTGCTGAGAGTCGCCAGTCTTGCTGTAGTGTTCTTTTCTGCATTCAGTAGACATCATTTTCTAGCAACCCTTCCACCCAAATGACCCTTGGGAGTCACGTAGCACTGCTCCTGGAAATAGCACAAATTGCTCATGACCAGATGTTCTGCATATGGTTGAGCCAGAGCTGTTTGTGGCCTTGGCACCTAAAACAAACCAATCATTTTAAAAGTCAACTTTCCTATAGACCTCTTACCAAATCATATAATGCCAAGGCTGAGCAATCTCTGCTTTCGGCTTTTTCCTTTAAAACTTTGACCCCCTAGACCTGGGCGTGCTTGCCTATTCTCTTGCATTAGGAGCATGAGCTTGAATAAACTCTCATGTGCTTACGTTGGAGTTGGTCTCTTTAGGGTTTTTGAAATCTGGGCACAACAGCTGGACTTGTGCAGAATAAAACACTCTTTGCTTTTACACACTATTTGAGTCTGGGGTATCATTCTTTGGTGAATCATGAACCCTTGCAGAGAATTTGAGTACCATGGGGTTGGGTTGGTGTGTGCATAGTGGGCTCAGAAATCTCAATGGAGATCTTTGAGAATTTGTATGTTTTGATCAACCAGTCCAGACTTGTTATCATAGAAACAGCATTCCTCCCCCAACCTAATGCAAGTCCCTTCCTGTTTAACAGTCATCAGGTCCAGAGCTCTCCAGTTTTGGAGAACAACCTGCTCTAGGAAGTTTATCTATTACTGGAGGGACTGACCATAGTGGAAGCCATCACCTGTTCAAGCTTGTCCTGAATGTCACTGACCAGATGGTGTTTGGCTGAGGGCTGCTCCAGTTGCTTCTGTGGAACCTAGCAAGACTGTGAAACTCAGTCTGATGAGCAGGGAGATGAAGAACTCTCTTTCCTTTCAGTCTCCTCCTGGTCATAAGGTGAGTTCTTCAGGCTTATAAAAATAAACCTGGGGAACAATTGTTACAGGTAGAAGCCTTGAAAAGGGGATTTAATGCAGGAATCAGTAGCACATATTGGCTTGGTGATGGTGATGTAGAACCTTCGAGGCAAAGTGGAGGGGGAGGTCAAAGAGGAATGCTTTGTAACTTCTGTGTGCGTAAGGACCCATGGGGGGGTTCACAAAACTAGATGTTAATGGAAACAGTCTCCAATATGGGCCAGGAGAGGGAAGCACAGAAGACACACTGGGGGAGTTGGGTTGGGTGGTTAGGGGAAGGAGATTGGCTGTATATTTGATGTACCGTAGCCAGGAAAGGGTAGTTTGAAACCCTTTCCCAGTTTGATTTTCCTGTTGAAGAATGCTAACATGGATAAATATTGATTTGGAGGCAGGGACAAGCTGACAGGAGGTGTGTAGGTCAACTATTAGCAAATCCATTAGGGTAGAGTTTATCCACAATTTCCATTCGCTGTTATTCATCCTAGGGATTGTCGACAGGAAGCTGAAAATGAGTTTTAAAGTTGGCAAGCATGGTGCCATCACAACTGGAGGATTCAATTTGGCATTCCCAAAGTCTGAAACCTCTGTATCTGGAGGCCTCCTGGAGGCAGCCACCTTGGTTGCAGTAAGGAAAGCGGAGGGAAAGGTTGGGGTTCATTTATGTCACCTGCTTAAGGTAGCTGAGAAAGGAAATACCATATTAATTATGTTTGTGGAATAGGCAGTAACAGCTTGTCTGGGAAAAATAAACTGGCTTAAGTAGATGGTCTTATTTTTATTAATTAAAGAGTAAATAGTAGTTGTTGGTGTAGTCTGTGAGAGGTGGATCATAGATGATTCTCTGAAGTTTAAAAGAATTTTTAAAGGAAATAGATACATGTCTTTGTGTCAAAGTAGAGGCCTGGAGAATAATTCTGGGTTAAAAGCGTGAACAGTCATCTAGTTATTTCTGTTATTAGGAGAAAACAAGCATTTAAACAAAATTAAGATGAAGAAGCAGAAGAATTCTAAGTTTTGGGCAGGCTGCGCTGTTCCAAGCTATGCCTTTTCAAACTGTAGCAGCAAAACTCTGCCCATCATTTCTGCAATTTAGGTCTCCCAGGTCTGTGTTGGCTTTCATAAGCAGTCCTCCCAGAGGGTTCAACTTAGCAACAAGCAAATCTGGGGGGTTCTTTCTGCTTAGATGCTTAGATGCCTAGCCTGAGGGAGGCACCTGCTTCACAGCCCCCAGCTGCCTGCTCTGGCTGCCCATGCGATCTCCCTGGTTGTACAATGCCCCCTGGCTGTGCGCCACCATAGCCCAGCAGGAGGCATCAGGATGTTTGTAACTCTAGAAAGTAGAAAGGGAGATAGGTATGGTGCCTGGTGGCACCCTGCTGGGGTGGGGTCTGGGAGTCGGACCTGTGAGCCAGAGGGACAGGTGACTCTGTCTCAAGTCCAAAGCAAGTGGAGTGCTTAGCAGTAGCTGGGCTATGGAAAACACTGGTTGAAATGGGAATCTGACTGTGAGGATCCAGCCCAGGTGAGATGGTCATCAACTGAGAATGTCCAGGGGTCCAAACTCCTGGTGGGTCACAAGTAGGGAAGGTGGAGCCGGCTGAGGGATCAACACAGAGGTTTAGGGACCTTATGCCACCATCAGAGAACTCTTTAACCAGAAGGCATCAAATGTCCTTTTAATGTATCTGAATCCACATAATGACTCCAACTGAGAACAAAGTAGGAAAGAGATAGGTTGCCTGCCCTCGGAGTATGGAGGATGAGCCTTTGGGCTAAAGGCAAAGGGCAGGGGGATGGCGCTCAGAGCCTGGGGGGCACTAATGCTTGCTTGCTCAAACCGGAGAGCGCCATGTGGGCGCCAGCTATAGCTGGGCGCCAGCGGTAGTTCTGCATTCGGCTTCTTCCCTCAGGGTGTCCAGGCACTGGCTGTACAGAAGTCTGGAAGGATGAAGAGGAATCCAAAAGGGGTGGGTTTCTAGGATTCTGGTCCTGATGGGAGTAGAGGGGTGGGGTGTGGGGTGGATGGTGGAGAAGGCCTTCTCTGAGGATCTTAGTGTTATAGCTCTCTTTAGACTATACTCAGTGAAACAGCTCTCTTAGAGGATCTTCAGTGAAACAACTTGTGTACATACACTTTATTTGGGGTGAACCAGGACTGTACATGATAAATGTAAATTACTGGATGAAGTTTAAAGTACTGCCTCAACTGCATGGAGAAGCATTCCAGGAATCCCAGATACTTGCTGGGCAGGTTCTTAAGGGAAAGAGGAAGTTGAACTTGGAGATTTGCCAACAACTACTTGAACTTCCTCTGGTAGAGGGTGTGAGGGTCAGGTTCCCCAGATAAAGTCAGGCAGAGAAGAAGACGCCCTGCTGGAAAAGGGATTCCTCCGTTTCCCACCAAGCTCAGAGGAATAAACTGTGTTCTTAATTTTTTAAAATTATGTCATCATGTCTTTTTGTTTAGAATATTCAAAGTTATATGATCCCATTCTCCCTCCTGTATTCAAGGTGAGTGAGTGAGATACTTTCTCTCTAGTAACCCAATTTCAGACTGGCCCCATAGTTCTATGAATCTGAAGAGAGAGAGACAGGCAGACCCGTGGTTACATGGAGTGGATTTTATTGGGGGTGCTTACTGCTCCCACAAAGTTGGACATATGTATGGCCTAGGGCAAAATTGATTTCATCTCAGCTGGATATACCCGGCTTAAGTTTGTATCAGAACCAGACACATTCCAAAGCCCCAAAGACTACTCTAATAGTTTATCCACTTAGAATCTGCTGAGAAACTGCAAGAAAACCCAACAGTTACTCAAAGACAATCATGATGGTTACAACTCAAGATGGCTCTAATTGTGTCAAGCCGAGTCCACATGAATATTGTTGACTACTTGTGCTGCTTTAAACCTGAACAGAAGAACAAATGCTTTAAATATCTATAAAAACAAATGCTTAGGGTCTCCTAGGTGGTCACTGGGGAAGACAGAAGAACGCAGATGGCAATATACGCCCTCCTTCTCAAGCAATGAGCGTCTTCCCAGATCTTGGGCCTTGCTTCAGGGTGCTTAGGCACTTCTGAACTCTCGGATCCCTGGGGTCGGCACAGACCTGCTTCCCCTTCTTGGTGATAAAGCTGAAGAAAAGGGAGGAGAAAGATTACAAACAGAGTTCTCTAGTAAAGACGGAGGGGAGCCCCACCCTCTGGACCATCTGATTTTCCACTCAACAGTCTGTTCTCTCCAGGAGGTAGCTCAGCACCATCATCCCCTCTCTGAGGCCCCCTCTAGACCCGTGAGGTTCTCTAAGGACCCGTGGAACTACTCGGGCAGTTATCTGCCTGCTGTCTCCTTCTCTACACCCTGAAGTATCCTCCCCCTTACCTGGTGAGATCCAAGGATGGGCCTTTTCTGGAAGTCTATCCACCAGGTCATTTGGAAGCTCCCCCTCCCCATAACACACAATGAGTGAGTTTGACACTTACATGATGCCCGGCTCAATGCACCCACCACTGGTGGGAAAATAATTTGTAAATCTTGAACATGGGATCTGTGAGGCATAGGAGAAGCAGCAGTCTGATGATTCTTGAAAGCCTATAGGAAGACAAATGGCCAGGTCATTGCTCTCAAGAGTGCTGCAGTGTGTGTGTGTGTGTGTGTGTGTGTGTGTGTGTGTGGTGTCTCAGGGAGACTGAGAAGGGTCAGAACCCAAGGGATGCTTCTGCTCTTAGCAGGTGGGCTCAGGGCACCCAGGTATATGCAGAGAAGGGCATCACTGGGGTGAGTCTCCACACCACATCCCACTCTTTCCAGAGATACTCAGCATCTTCAGAGAGTCCTTCCATCCTCTTCTGCCATGGGGGAAGGCGAAGCTATAATGCCATACCTACCCAGCTCTTTTAAACATGTGATATCTGGTCATTTACCTTGGCGAATTATTGGAGGGTTATAGCGATGATCTTCTTTTACCATTTCTGGAAGAAACAGAAAAGGTGGAGAAATCAATTCAGGGTTGCCACATTATATTTGCCCCACCATTCACCACATTTTCCACCCCCAGTGTTTGGTGAACAAAGCAAGATCTTGCAGCCCAGGGTGGCTTTGAACTCTCAAATTACAGCACCAAACTTGGAGTGTTAAGAATACTGTGTGCACCGACATGCCCTACTCCCCTTCTCCCATCCGAAGGCAGCAGGCTCTGTTGTTGGATAACAACATCTCTGTTAACCCATCTGGGTCAAAGGTCTGCTCCAGGCTAGTGTGTACTGTTACTATGAGATTTTTTTCCCCCACCCTGTGACCTTTTGAAAATATTTCAGAAATAAAAACATTCTGCAGATTCTAAAATACTAAAAATGAGCTGCAAACCCAACACAGGTAAGTTAACTGAAAGCCCAGTTTGTGATAGACCACTTGTGTCTACACATCTGCCTTCTATGGGACTCTATAAACAAATTTCCTGGCAACCCATTTGGTGGTATGATGTCCTTCGTAGTGTAGTGAAGTTTTTGTTTTTTTTTTTAAACTATGTTTGTTCCATTAGTATAAAGATACTGTTGTAGGAACGTTATTATGTTTCCTAGGTTGTATCTAGCATAAGAGACAGGCTCAAGCTTGTGTGTGTGTGTGTGTGCAAGTGGAACTCAGAAGACAGCTTTATTTTGTGGAAGTAGTTCTCTTCTTCTGCCTTTATACAGGTTCTAGGGATCTATCTAACTCAAGAGGCTAAGTTTGCAAAGCAAGACATCTTTACCACTGAGCCACCTCGCCAGTCTCCTGTAAGTCATTTTCAAATGTCCAGTTTAATAGTATCAAGTACATTCAAAATACTGTGAAACTACTACCTCGTCTACTCATAACCTCTCTAGCCTGCAAAACTGAAATCCAGAATCCATTAACTGTTACCCCCCCTCCCCCCAGCTTAGTGAGCACCATTTTACTCCCTGGGGTTGATTTTTTTTTTTTTAAAGACAAGGTGTTACTTTGTTGCTCAAACTGACCTCAAACTCATGATCCTCACTTTGGCTTCCCAGCTGCTGGAGTTACAGGTGTGTACCTCCATGCCTCTTTTTTTGTCTTTACAAATCATCTCCTTTAAGAGGCACATATGAATGGAACCAGGCAGTACCTGCCCTTCATGACTGGAATATTCCCCTGGTGATACCAGTTCCTCAGTGTTCTTCCTTTTTGTTGCACACACCAGAATGCCTTCCCTCTCAACAGTGAATAATATTCCACTGTAGAAGTGTGCCTGTCACATATGTAGTGTCTTCTCCTTTTGTATGGTGCGAATGAAAATAATTGCATGAAAATCTTTCCATGTATCTATTTTGAATTTTCGGGGTCAATACTCAGAAGTGGAATTGGTGTGTGTCATGTTAATTTATCAAAACTCTTACTTATGCATTGCAAAATTCACATAGCGCCAAAGATTCTGGATAAAGTATTGTAAACCTGCCTTGTGATAATTAAGCAAATGCAACTCAAACAACCTTCCCTCCTTATTTCTCCCTCCTTCCTCCTCTCTTTCTCTCCCTCCCTCCCTTTTACCTCCCTCTTCCTTTCTCCTTTCCTTTCTCCCTCCCCCATTTCCCCTTTTTCTTGTAGTTAGGTTATCACAGTTGAACAGATAGCTTTAAAAGTTGATTTTTAGTGTCTGGAGAGATGGCTCAATACTTAAAGCACTTTTTGCTTTTACAGTGGACCAGAGTTCAGTTCTCTGCATCCATGTTAGGTGGCTTTTACTGCCTGTAACTCCAGCTTCAGAGGATCCAACACCTTCTTCTGTCCTCTGCACACAGGCATCTGCACATAGGTGTGCATGCACACACTCAAGACATGTGCATGCATAAAAAACAAAATAAATCTAACTAAAATACTGGCATTGACTTTTTATACAAAGGCATAAATTAATGATTTTGGCAGTAAGGATTAAGCTATCAACTCATCTGGCAATTGTTTTCCATTGTTCTTTGTGGATTTCTTTTATAGAGTTGGTCTACTGTCTTTGGAGCTTCCATATCCACAGAGTCAAGCAAGGAAGCATCTCCTGAAATATAACTAGAACACTAGAGACTTTTTGCCATGGTTCCTTGGACAACAATATAGTGGGTATTCACTGACATTTAAGTTGTTTTGTCTTACAAATATCTAGAGTTTCTTTTTAACGCACAGATGAAGATGATTGTGGGTTATAGACATGAAATCTGTGGATTTTGATATCCAC
Organism: Tokudaia tokunoshimensis; assembly: GCA_036184795.1. NCBI lineage: Eukaryota > Metazoa > Chordata > Mammalia > Rodentia > Muridae > Tokudaia > Tokudaia tokunoshimensis. Next base: position 38,261,271 of record BTHU01000010.1, on the reverse strand, counting down.
ACAGGTCTAGGACACCAAGAGATGGTATAATTAGTATGGCTTACATTAAGGAAGCATGTTGGTACATTGTAACATGCTTTGTGTTTTCTAGGTAGAGCTTGTAAAACCCAGAAAATATCCCAAATGACCATAACTTTCTATACTCCATTCCAGGCTGGCCCCTACCCTAATACCACCACTTACTAGCCTTAATCTTGAAGTTATGACTTCTGATTCAGTTTTCTCATTTATAAAATGACAGCAATCACGGTAATAGAGGAAAATATACAAAATCACTGATGGCTTACTGTTTTCTCGTACCAAAAACAAAACAAAAAAAACCAAAAAAAAAACCAAAAAAATGCAACTTCCCATTGTTTAATATGACACCTACCCTACAGGTTTGTTAGGAATCAGGGTGCCATGAGAGAAACATAAGAGTAGCTGTCCAGCACATAAGAAGCACTAGCTAATGCATTTGTCAAATAAAAGAATAGCATGCTTAAATAGTCTTGGCTTTGTAAAGGAGGTGTCAGACACTTCAACCATCATGCCTCCTGCAAGACTGCTACCCTCCCACATACAAATTTACTCCTGAGTTAATGCTCAGTCCTGTGTCAGCTAAAGAAACTTATCAAGCATAATTATTTCCCCAAATGGGAGCCAGCTTCTGTGTTGTTTCCTCCGGGGCCTAAAGGCTACAAACAGAGGCAGATCTATAACCAGATGCTGTTTCTAAGGAAATTTCATCACCATGTCAAGGATAAAGTATTTCCAGGAGGGCAGTGGTCTCCTTCTCTACCTCCCCACCAGTTCTGCAGTTCTCACAGATTTGCCCCCTGGGTTGGGAGGGCTCAAGTGAACTCACCCTGTATGAGTCCAGCCTGGGATCCAAGGACAGCCACAAGGATAAAGAATGAAATGGCAGTCTTGGAGTTTCTCATCCTCTTGGAGGACAGGCCCAGCTGGTCTGAGGATTTCTGCTCACTCCTCCCTGACTCTTTGGCCTGCCCTGATATTTATAAGCTATGAGGTTCAGGAAGTGCCAGGGTAGAGTTCAGAATGCTGTTTCTGGCTACATAATACACAACAGGCTAGTTCTAAAAGAGGGAACAAGATTGAAAATGCAACAGGAAGTGAAGGGACAAGAATGCAACAGGAAATGAGTGCATAGGTCATGGTGGGCTAGAAAAACAGGGACAATGAAGGGGGTGTTAGAGAGAAAGGAGCCCCCTACTCAGAGGTCTTCTTGATGATTAAGGCCTGTGTTGTACCACATAGCTAGTAAGTGGTGGAATTAGGATAGGAGCTAGCTTCGTACCTGGAAGAGAGTATGGAAAGACATCGTTATTTGCAATATTTTCTGGTTTTTGCAAGCTCCACCCAGAATATGTGAAGCCTCTTATAAGCTGAGAGTCAAGAATTCCAGCATAATTAACAAAGAAAAGTTGCCTATAGAGATAACATTCCTTATATATATTGAACTATGTTCAATAATATTTGATATTTAGGTATGGCCTAATTCCCTTCACAGATGTGAACATGTAATTTTCTGAGAATCTTACAAATAAGACTATACATTTCATTATAGTGCAAACGTACCTCAACTTCCTTGAGGGATCCTCATGACCAAGGGTGATTCCATATGAGCTGCAATCCTCCTTAATGAACCACAAGAACCACCCTCTGATCGCATCTACTAAAAAAGAGAAAATAAAGTTCTTAGCAGCCCTTTGGGATATAATCAAAGGCTACCAAAGTTATATATGTAGCTGTTATAACTTAATTGTAACTTAGCTGTGACTCTCTTGGGAAGTCCAGGCCTACACATGAGTGTGTAATGTCCATTTCCCAAGTGTCTCTATTCAGATATAAACATATATAAACTTATATATAAACTCATATATAAGTTTATGTTTTAAAAAAGTCTCTTTCTAGTAAACTCCAACTGTAGGGTTGGAGAGGCAGCTTAATTGTTAAGAGCACGATCTGCTGCTGCAGAGGACCCCAGTTTGGTTCTCAGCAACCACAAGGGGCAGCTTGCAACTGCGTGTAACCCCAGCTGCAGAAGGATCTGATTGATGTTCTTTGGCCCCTGTGGGTACTTGCACATGCACATGTGTTCAGGTGTGTAACCACCACCACCATCACACACACACACACACACACACACACACACACACACACAAATATATACGTAATTAATAATAGCAAATAAATATTTTTTAAACTCTCCCATGCTGCTTCATAGTGTCTGCCCTGAAGTTTTTTTATACAGTCAAGCACCCTGCTTCACCTGTGCTAAAGTCTCTGAAAAGAACTTCCCAGGCTGGTGCATGTAGCAGCATGGAGCTGTGCCCAATTCATGCTTTACTTACTACTGCTATTGATGTCTTTTCTGGTGACCACAAATGGACTGGCTCTGAAGCAGTGTTGGCGTTTATACCCCTCTCCTGGGTCAGATGGAACAAACATGGTAGTCCAGAAGGTTACCACCATAAGGAGTGTTCCATCACGGTTTTATATGGTCTTCGACTGTGGGAGGGCTGTCTGAGACCCTGTGGTGTGAACTGACTCTGGTATGACACCCAGAGTCTTGAAGCTCGTTTTTGATCCAGTGTGTTCTGGAGCTGAAATGCACTAGGGAAGGCTGTTTGTGTGTGTGTGGCAGGCTCCAGTCTCTCACTTGAGTCTCAAATTGTCCTATCGCTCTTCCCAATTGTTCCTTTTTTGTCTGCTTGCTTTGAGGCTTGGCCCCTCAGGTACAAGGAACTCTGTGCTCTCTTCCCCAGTGCTGGCTTGCTTTTACAGCCAAAGCTTTCTTCTGCTGGAGATGCAGATTCTGTCTTAATTCCGGAGTCTCACTAGAGGATGTTCCGAGGCATCTAGAGCTTGCCAGCGTGTCAATAAGCAAATTTAGACTCCATGTTTCTCAGTTTCTCATCTCACGAGGAAGTTAAAGCCCCACACCTTGTGTGTAGCTGTCTCTCTAAACTTGCAATGAGACTCAATTATGTATTCAAAGAAGATCTCCAGGGAAGCCTGGGAAAAAATGAGACAGGGTACTAGGGTCTAGTCCAGGTTGGAAACTCAGTGTGATATCCCAGGACATTTCCCTTTATATGTGCAAACACACAGAAGGGACACAGCTTAGTCTCAGTATAAGTTAAAAAATTGAGGAATATGGCTCAAAATAACATTTTAGGAGATTTTATCTTTAAAGGCATTATCTCTCCCTCTGGCTCAGCATTCAGAATTGGAAAAAAAATTATGTAAATATTTTAGCCCTCACCACTACATGAGCCTTGCCAGATGCACTTTGTACCTTTTGCTGTTAAGGGTTGACGCTTTGGAGGTCCAGCTTTTAGACTAGGGATTGTTTAGTGCTGTGGAGGAAATAGTTAAATCAGCATCCTAACGAAGCTATAGCCTAACAGATGACATGCATAATTGAAAGCTACAGAATCTTTGGTCTATTTTTCATGAATAGCTATTCTGTGTACTGTCCACTTGTGTTTATAGACAGCTTAATATGGCACCGAATTGTCTTAGAAGATAAAATGGTTGTTCATGTAATCTGAAATGTTCAATTAGCCCGAATTCTTTTTAGCTCACAGTATGACCAGAGTTAGAGCACGTGTCGTGCCCTTGGCAGCCTCAGGGGCTTAAGCCACTGTTCTCATCCACCATAAAGAGATGAGTAATGGGGAACTAACTGGGAGGCTCAGTGTCCCCGGGTTCGCCTGGGGACTGACGTGAACTTCATGTTTAAGTAGAAAGGGCTTAAAACAATAGACAAAAAGTTCTTTGAAACTGGATAGTCTCGGTCAGGGTGTGGTCTTACTGATTTTCTTTGGTTCTGGTTTTACTAGTGTGTTTAAAATAACTCCTTATTGCTTGGAAGGACAGATGGCTTTCAGGGGATAATTGCTCCTGTTCTAGGGTGTGGTCCCGCCTTCATGGATGATTGATCTCCTTTGGAGTTGGGTCTGTTAGGTGCTATCCTTCCTGGAATCCAGTTTTGGACAATAGCTTCTCTTTGTGCTTTTGGTTTTCCTCGAGTGGTTAATATACTTATCTCGGAGATAATCGGAAGAAAAGGAAGGCTTTGTCCCACCATGGGCTGTATTCTGGACCCAAATGAAAAGCTGGTGCCTTTTGAAGTAAGCAGTTCCTAAGTACTTCTAGCAGCAGCATTGACGTTCCTAACAAATTCATTAATTTAAATCTGATAGAAGAAAAAAAAAATCAAGTGTCTTTAAATGGAAGTTTATAGCTTAGAAATGCGTGTTTGGTAAAGAAGCTTAAAAGAAAAGGAAATGCTTTAGATAAGAAAAGGAGTTTAGGTGGTAACTAACTTTGACCTAAAATAAAAGATTGTTCCAAAACGAATTGGCTAGAAGTGTGCACAAAACCAGAAAGCAGAAGCACACGAGAAGTAAGTTTAAGTAAGTTGTAATGGAAGAATGTTTAATTAAAAAAAAAAATCTTCAAAGGTCACATTCAGGGTTACATTTTTGTCAGTTGCTCTGTAGTTAGACAGTGGACACTAAATTATCTTTTAAATTTGTTGTTTGAAGTTTCCAATCACAGAAAAAAAATTATTTGCAGCTCAGAATGCCCAGGGGAAGCAATTATAGTCATGGAAACATGCTCATGTCTATAGCCCTGGGGAATAACATTTCCCCAGGCAGATAAGGACCTGCCCACTCAGAGAAACACCAGGATAAGAGTCCCTACACTTGCCACCGCTGTTAGCCTGGAGACTGGAAGAAATCTGTGCTTGGCAAGGGTCTAAGAAACCACCAGTGCTTTGCCTCCTGGGCAGGCAACTGTGGTAAGGACGTCAGCCTTCTGAAAATGCCCAAAGTGAATTCCTCTTTAAGTCACCATTGCAGACAACCATCGAAGGGCCTCAGGTGATTCCTCATATAACAGATAAAAATATTAATTTTCTGGAGTTGGAGAGGCAGCTCAGTAGTGGGCCTCAATTTGGTTCCTCACAACCGCCTGAAACTCTGGTTTCGAAAGTTGAAGACCCTCCTCAGGAGTCTAGGGCACTTGCCCTCACCTCTCATCCCACATACAATTTTAAAAAATTTTTAAAAATGTGAATTTTCTTTTCAATGCTGGGCCTTTGTTGTAGTCCTCCACTGATGAGTCAGGAACCCCGGGGCAAATTGTGACATTGCATAGTAACCAAAGCCAGAGGAGATGTATCAGAGATGAGGTGTTCTCATTGTCAGCTCCAACCTTGGGATTCCCCTAAAATATGACTCCTAAGAGTCCCACATAGGGCCAGCAAGGTGACTTAGCAGGCCCAAGTACTCACCCAGGTGTAACTTAAGATCACATGTGGAAGAAGAAAAATTGTTCTCTGATCTTCACATATGTGCCATGGAGTGCACACATGCACACACATATAATAATAATAGTAATAATAATAATAATAATAATAATAATAATAATAATTCTGTATGGTAGCTGGGATGCTTACAGACTGTAACACCTGCACAATGCTTTGGGGTCAGACATGGGTTCTGAAGCCTCCTACCCAGAATCATTAAACAGAGAAGCAGAGGAAACAGGCCACTCAGTGAGGAGATGAGACCAACTTACTAAAAATGACTCGTGGACTCCCTCAGGAGAACAAGAACCTCTTGTTTTCGGTAATCCTTAAGAGACTTCATGATTCTCGGCCCCTCAAGAGACAGTCATTGACTGTCCTACTCACCTGTGCTTTTAGGGAAAAACCCTCAAATTCCATAGTCCAAAAATGCCATAAGTGCCTGAGCTCCTTTTCTCTGTTGGCAAGCAGATTTCCCTCACGCGCTTCCCTGTCAAGGGTATAACTGTCTTCTGATGTGGACTGGCGTCTTTTCAGGCTGGATAGGGGCCGAGCCCACCCAAGCCAAGAAGGGCAGAAAAAACAGCAAGGCTCTATTCTCTCGAATCAAACCCATTCTGAGTCTCTGCAGATTCAAAAGTATCTTGAAGATAATGCTGCTTATGCTGGAAAACTGTTCAAGGAAACTTAAAAATTCTTTTCAAAGAAGAAAAAAGGATTGCCTTAGCCTCTTAAATATGAAGATAAGCTCCATTTGTAACTGCAGACTTACTGGGTGTTCTTAGAGGTCAGAAGAGAGAGCATTGTGCCCCCTGGATCTGGAGTTACAGTTTGTTATGCGCCATCTCCTGTGAGGGCTGAGAACCTAGCTCCCATCCTTTGGAAGAGCACGGAGCACTCTTAACTGCTAACCTGTCTCTCTAGGCGCCTGTCTGAGACTTCTGATCCCTTGATAGGCGGGGTTCACATTGATGTTTAGCAGTGAAGAAATTAAGAGCATGGGTCTTTGTCATCAACCCTTAAGCTTAAAAGATCAAATTCTCACAAGGGGAAACTGAGACAGGGAAATTAAGGAGATATGGAAAAGAACAAGAGCACTTCACTATGGAGACTGGTTGAGACTTTTGCCAGCAGGGAGGCAAGAATTTCAACACCATTATTAACCTTTGCTGCGAAGACTGCTTACATAGAAGCGATACTCCTTGTGTATAGAAATATTTCGAATGAAAATGTGTCTTAGTCCCCTGTGACCCACAGCTTTACATCATCAGCTGTAACCCTACCCTATGTGCCTCAGGAACTGAGTCATGATCTCATTTAGTGGAAAAAGAGTTCCTTAGCAATGCTATGGAGCCTCAGAAGCCACCACAGCCAGGCCTCACTACTGTAGCCACTTAAGTCTGACCCACTGGAGAAGTGCACGCCCACACTTGGGCATGGTGCTATCCTTTCCCTACATGTATGTCCATCTTCCCCTTAACAACCAGTCTTAAATCAATGTTAACCTCTCTCTCTCTCTCTCTCTCTCTCTCTCTCTCTTTTGTTTTTTGAGACAGGGTTTCTCTGTATAGCCCCAGCTATCCTGGAACTCACTCTGTAGACCAGGCTGGCCTCAAACTCAGAAATCCACTTGCCTCTGCCTCCCAAGTGCTGGGGTTAAAGGCATGCGCCACCACTGCCCGGCTAACCTTCTTTATTTTTGTCCATAATTTTTATTCATACAATATATTTTGGTCATGTTTTTCCTCCCTCCAATTCTTCCCAGTTCCTCTCCACCTCCCTACCTACCCAACTTTATGTTTTTTTTCTCTTTTCAAAAAACAAAAACAACAGAAAAAGAAAAGAGAGAAAGAAACACAAAAACAAAAATCAAAACAATCAAAATATCAGTCAGACAGATTGGCAAAACAAAGCAAAACGAAGCCAAAAGTTCATAAAATAGCATTAACTTTGTAAAAACCTCTTCTTTATAAACCCCAACTTTGCTTCACCTTGACTCTTCCCAGAATTCTTCCTTGTGAGAATTGAGAAGGGCAGCCCCTCCTGACCAAAATAACACCTGAAAACTCAGGCTGTGACTCTTGCTCCCACTCCCACAGCTTCTGAGAAGGCGGCTTGAAAGCCTATTTGGAGTTCCTCAACTATCCGAGTAGGTACAGGCAGAGTAAATATTTTAAGGAGGATGTCCTTTCCCGATGTTCTCTTGGCCTCTAAACAGAGTGGTTCTTTTCACTTCTTTATGGCTTGACCTACTCCATGTTCCCAGTAGCCAGTATACATAGGAACCCATCATGGGGAAACTCGTTAATTTTCCGACGCCTGTGTGATTCTCTCACGCTGTCTGTAGCAGTTATATTTGGTTTCTTCATTTGTCTATATTCCATATCCTATTCATAAACAAAATTTTGACACAACCTTCAAAAACATATCTAAAGCCTATTTCTTCTTGAAAGAAAACCCTGCTTTTTCTATAACTGGAATGCCAGAGTGCTTTGCTTCCTGTCACTTACAGATTCCAATGAGTAGAGACAGGAATTTAATCTTTAAAACTGTGTTTTATGGGGTTCAAGAGGAGACCCAGCTGCTAAGAGTACCTGCTGGGTTTGCTGAGGCCTGGAATTAGTTCTCAGCACCCACATTGGGTGGCTCACAACTACCTATCACTCTGGTTCCAGGGGCTCTGACTCCCTCTTCTGGTCTCCATGGATACTGCATACATGGACAAAGAACCCTCCTCCCCACATATACATACACATAAATTTTAAAAAATGTTTTAAAGACTGTGCTAATTATTCAGAGAGCTGACAATCTGAGAAGATAGTGGATTAACACCCTAAAAGCAAACCCTGAGATATGTATTTCTTATTGCATCATAATATCACACTCCTCATCATAATGTCACACTCCTCATCATAATGTCACACTCCTCATCATAATGTCACACTCATCATAATGTCACACTCCTCATCATAATGTCACACTCCTCATCATAATGTCACCCTCCTCAGTGCTACCTCTTCCTTTCCCTGGCATAAGCCACTCTTGCCTGTCACCAGGTTCATTGCAAAAATCCCCCAGCTTGTCTCCAGCTCTTTTCCTTCCTCTATTATCAGCATTATAGCCATGATGATTCTGTTAAAGTCATAGATCAAATGAATCCTATTCAAAATCCCTCAATGGATTTAAAACACAAAACAAAACAAAACGAAACCCCTATCATTGTGGAGGGCTGGGGAGAGCACTCAACAGTTAAGAGCACTGGCTGCTCTTCCGGAGAACTTGGGTTCCACTCCCAGCACCCACACGGCAGCTCACAACTGTCTGTAACTCCTGTTCCAGGGAATCCGACCCCCTCATACAGACATACATGCAGTCAAAACACCAATGTACATAAAATAAAAATAAATAAATAATTAAAAGTCCTATCATTGTAAAGCATGGTCCTTATGATAAGCTAATGTCCCTAGCGGTTCCCGTTTTGTCTGTTTTCACAGTCCGTTACTCTTCTCAGTCTTCTGGTCATGCAGGCTGGCTTCAGTCTCTTTTTCCTGGATATATTGCTTGGTTTTCTCTCATATATCCTCAGGCATTGCTTGCTTACCTGCTTGTCTCAACATTATTTTAGTAAGTCATTACTTAGTCAAGCCATCTAAAATATCAGCTCCCCTACCCAGCTACCTATTTTCCCTATATATTCAACATTACCTAACATGCTACATATTTTACTTCTGAAGCCTTTAATACCTGCCTCTCCCACATGACTCACTGTGGTTCCCCTAGTTCTCTGCACTCTAGGTTTCATTGAAAGCAGAACACAATAATTATTAGGTGCACTTAATTTATGTGGGAAGCAGGGATGGAGGACTGGACCAGTTAGGGGGATTTGTGTCAGGGTGGCCTTGAACTTGTTATCCTCCTGTATATCAGTCACCCAAGAGCTGGGATTATACTTGTGAACCACCACACCTAGCTGGATTTTTAAAAAGAAGATTGTGAAGTTTCACCTGGGAGAGTGAAAGGAAAGGATTCATCACCTGGGTTTTATTCATGTGGTACTTTAAAAGAATAGCATGTGTAGACCAGTATACTGCCTTGTGGGAAGTCTCCTTAGAGTCCCAGCCTCTGAGTTGGGTGGTACATAACTGCCTGTGTCTCCAGCTCCAGGGAATCTGATGCCTCTGGTCTCCATGTATACACACACACACACACACACACACACACACACAAACACACACACACACACACACACACAGAGAAAGAGAGAGAGAGAGAGAGAGAGAGAGAGAGAGAGAGACAGAGACAGAGACAGAGACAGACAGAGACAGAGACAGAGAGAGACAGAGAGAAATAAAAACAAAATATTTTTAAAAAGTTTACACATGGCTACAAATTCTTTGACATATCTCTTATTGGGCAATAGAGTTTGCATCTTTTCCCTTGAAACTGAGAAGACTTATGACCTGTTTAAGTGTCAGAGTATGTCACATGACCTCTGAGGCTTATTCATAGAAAGCCCTAGAACATCAGCTTCTGCCACTGTCACTCAAACTTGATGCATTCTTACTAGGCAAGGAAGCTGCCTAGCTTGAAGAAGTCACATGATTGGTAGATGGTAGATCTAAATGAATGTGGTCTTCAAGTCATCTCAACCTATGTTCTAAAATTAAGAGTGAGGAAGACTCTAGGTCTATGGGTTCAACATTCTGATGATAAGCCTAAGTGTGGCTCTTGAGAACTTTGAATGGTGTGGTCTAGATCAAATTTCACTGAAATTGTGAACTATATTCATGAAGATGTCAAAGATTTAGTACCTCACATAAAATGAAAAAAAAACTCTCAATAATTTTGTACTTTGATCATATACTGAAGTAATATTTTGGATATATTACATTAAATACATTATTATTAAAATAAATTTTATGTTTCCTTTTATATTTAAAACTCTATAGCTACGAGAGGGCTGATGTAGCTCAATTGGTAGGATGCTTGCCTATTATATAGGAAGCCCTGGGTTTGACATCCAGCACCACATAAAACTGACATGGTGGTCTATGCCTGTAATGCCAGCACTCAGAAGGTAGAATTAGGAGGATCAAAAGTTCAAGGCTAGCCTATGATGTACAGCAAGTTCCATCCCAGCCCAGGACTCATGAGGCCTTGTCTCAACCAAACCAAACCAAACCAAACCAACAATAAGACTACTATAAAATTTAAAAATCCCATGTATAATTTGCCTTAATTTTTTACTGGGCAGCACTGGTCTAGATGACTCCAGCTGCCAGTCACTTGACTCATTTCTTACTATTTATGTCTTAAATAGGGACCCAATAATCATGAAGCAGAGACAAGGTCCATCCTGCTGTGCCTTGTGGGAACTTCTTTTCAATCAAAGGGATGAGCACGATGAAGCCATTGTTCAATATCACTGCGCTTCAGGTGCCTGTTACATGGAGAAGGATAATGGATCTCCCACCTTAATTTCTCTGTACTTCTGGTTTATTCACACATGGTTGTTGGGTATGTTTCTGGGGGTTTTATACCTCAGTATCAGAGAAGCCCTGGGACAGGAAGTAAGAGTTAGGAAGTACAGACTTAGGCAAGACATCTCTAGAAGGGTCATCTGAGTCTAAGAAGACTGATGACCTAGGCACTGACTGTGGTCTCAATGGGAGGTGATTCATGATTTCAAGCCACTCTGCTTCCCTTTGGGATGTTACCATCTGTGTTATGTCCAACCTTCCCAAAACCTCCATCAACTTGGATGCATTAGTTCTGCCAAGTTCAGGGGAATCCACATGTGTCCTTGTCTGTCCACTGCCTTCCACCCAGGTCAGCAATCTAATGCCACAAGCAAGAAAACTGCAAATAGACCACTGGGAGAAGGGTTAATCCGACATCACTCTTGCTCCTTGTGTGCTAGAGATTGGAGATATAACACAGTATGCCAGCCTTTCTTTAGAGCATGTCCTGAATCCTGAACTACAAGCTCCCACTCTGGAATTTGTATTATTTGCTAAGTTACCAACACTCTGTGGCAAGGTATTACCCTTCCAGCCTAACTACTGCCATCTTTGTGAGATCAGCTGTGCCTCCATGTAAGACTTTATCATGAAAGAGGCTGTGGATTGGAGGGTCACTGGACCTGAGTATCTAGATACTTCTCTAGCCATTTGTATGCAGTTCTGCAGACTAGAGGAAGAAGGGACATCCATCTATGAGATTGTGGGAAAGCCATCATCCATGCTGGGTGATGACTTTCCAGTGTGACTGCCTTGGGGTCACCACACTCCTGCTAGTAACCCCTTCCCCATGTTTCTAAGTAGGCCATATAAACCCATTGGATTCCCAGGTGGAAACTGTGGTGGAATTATACTTTGGTTTGTCATTGAGACCTTAGAACCCACGCTGCAGGACTTGAAGACATCTTACATTTTTCCTGTGAGTTGTTTACTGCAATTGTTTCATAATGTTGCCTAGCACATCCCACAACTTCTGCCTTTACAGAAATACCAAATATCCTGTCAACATAGCCCTGACCACATCCTATGACGTGACCTTGCACAGAAAACTATCTTATAACATTGCCTAGGAGTATAGGGGCAAGGGTCAGAGCTCATGAGTGAAAATGTCCCCGTCTTGAGTAGCCCATCTTCATTCTCAGACCTGCAGTTAATCTAGAATTTTTCTTCTATTATTTTTCTTTTCAAAAAATGTATTTATGAGTCAGGTGTGGTGGCACATGCCTTTAATCTCAGCAATCTGGTGGTAGAGGCGGGCAGATCGCTCTGAGTTCTAGGCCAGCCTGATCTACTTAGAGAATTCCAGGACCACCATGGCTATTACCCATAGAAACCCTGTCTTGAAAAAAACAATAACAAGAAACAAATAAACACTTATTTATGTGTATTAGTGTTGTATGCATATATACATATATGTATATATATGAACTGTGTGTGCCTGATGCTTGTGGAGGTCAGAAGAAGACATTAGATTCCCTAAGAATGGAGTTACAGATGTTTTTGAGTCAGTGTATGGGTGCTGGAAACTGAACCCAGGTCCCTTGCAAGAGCAACAAGTGCTCTTAAGTGCTGAGCCTTCTCTGAGCCCTTTTGTTTTTCAATTATCTTTTGTTTTATTATTTTTAAGTTTTACCACCCATTCCTTTCTTGTTGGTCCATGCACTGGATGTCTGTGTCCCTGATTTGTCATTAAGCTCCAGGATGCCTGTTACAAATATAGCTCTCTGTAGAGGAAAGCAACTGAATGGCACTGGGTCCTCCTGGTATAGGCTTCTGTTTCTTGGGTTTCCTGGTGGAATCAGCTCAGGTGCCAGGGCTCTCTGGATGAATCAGGAATTATACAGATGCCTAAGATGCCTGTGAAGGGTGGAGTAGGCTATGAGCCAGGTCAGATCCTCTGAGATGACGTAGCAAGGACTCTTCCTATTAGGAATTATCTTTATTAAATAGTGACACTACTGCCTAAACAATTCTTTTAGCTGTGAAGTCAAAAATCCTGGTGAAAAAAGTTCCCTTGAGTTCAGATTGTTATCCCAAGCTAAGACAAAGTTACCTTCTCTCTTGGGCCATCATCACACTCTATGGCAAAGGAGCTACATGCCTGCAGGCTTTGTACCCCTGAGCAGTGGACATATATGAGGGTTTTGGTCAGAACCCTTCCTTAACAACAGTTGGAGAGCCCCACAGACCGAAGAATTAGTCCTTTGTTCTTTCTAAATGCCTGTATTTTATGGTACCTGGCCAATGCCATGACTGTGTCTATTACTAATAAGAGTAGAGCATCACCATCTAATTATAGATGGGGCCATTGATCATGGGGAACCCAGGTTCACTATTGAAGTTGATCCTCCTGTTTCTATTTTGTGTGAGTGAAATACTGTTTTGTTCAGTGTCTTCATAGGCAAAGTCTTGCTTAGCAATCCCTCAGTGGGTAGACATCATGAGACTGCAGCTTCAGCCCTGTCTCAGCAATGCTTTAGGGAACTCCTTCTATCACAAACATACTGCTAGATGTTATAACAAAGTACCTGAGGAAAGCAACTTAAAGGAGGGCTCACAGTTTCATAGTCTTTAGTCCCTGGTCAGCAGGCTCCATTCCTGTGAGTCTGTGGTGAGACAGACAATCATGGCAACTAAAGCACGCCCCAGAGAAGACTGCTCACGTCATGGTGGATGGGAGGTGGAAAGATATGAGGAATGGTCTTCCATCTCTCTATGAACAGACTATGCTGTTCAAAGGCATGATCCCAGGACTAACTCCTTTCCATTAAGTCCCATCCTCCTAATCACCCATTAATCTATGAATTCTTTAATGACTGGTAAGGTTAGTTCCCTCATGATCCAATGATTTTAATAGCATGAGTAGCTGGGGACTAGGCTTTCAACACATGAGCTTTTGGGGGAACTTCTTATATCCTACTGCTTCCCAGGCATAACAAATATGTCAGGGAGCACAAAGGATCCAGCACTCAGGGCAGTCACAGCATGGCTCAGTGTTCACACATATACTCCTGGGATGAAAAGGGAACTACTTTTCCATGTCTTCTGCACCATGACCATCAAAGAAAATGCCTGATGGATGGTGGGAGGATTTCTGGGTGGTGAGGACACATTGCTACATTTTGGGTTATAGGGAGGAGCTGAAAACCTGGAATGGGAAGGTTGTCCAGAAGCTGCCAGAGTCTCCAAAAGGCAGGTGTGCAGTCTATCCTTGCATGCTGGAGATTTGTCCCCCGGTGTGCTCTCTGCTCATTCTTCTTCTTTCTGCGTTCTAGTCTCTGCAGCAAACCTCATAAATCAGGATGTGCACATAGTTTCGATATTAAGCAATCTTTTTTGCTTTTAAATCATGCATTAGTTTCATTGAACATGGGAGCCTCCTTTTGGATTCTTGCCCTGGATCCTGTAGAGATGAGAGCAGGCCTGGCCAGCACCTATGAAGATCAGGTGGCTGGTAAGGGGAAGCCTTGGGCCACACCACTTCCCATTTGTCCTTACTGAAAACCCTAGTGTGGAAATCATCTAGCACCATTTCTTCCCTGCTTGTGATTGTAAGTGGTCTTACTATGGCATAAGGAAAGTTTTCTTAAGTAGGAAGAGGAGTCATGGAACTAATCCAGCCATCTTTCTGTTTCTCTTGCTCTCTGTAAGTCTGGGCTCAGGCTTTCCTTAGAGAGAGGCAAAACAAATCCAAGCAGACTCTGACAAGGGCCCATACTGGCTAAGCTGACCCAGAGGAGGAGAACTAGGCACTGAATACACAGAATTTTGAGGATAGTAAATATTCATTGCTTTTAAGCCACCAGACTCCAGAGTAATTTATTCTGCAGCCTCAGCAAACTGATCATGATCTTTTGTGGCCATAGAAGATGGATTCGTCTTGTCTATACATTGGCAAAAGGGAGTTTCTCATTCAAGAAGTTGCTTCCTGTTTTAAATTAAGCCAGAACTTGCTACAAGGGGACCACATAAATGTTAGTAAAGATGCTTTTTTCTCGTCCTGGTGGACATGAAGAGGAAGTAAGAAGTCTCTGCTTCCAGAACTGGGTAGCCTTTATGACCAAATGACCTGTGTGTGTGTGTGTGTGTGTGTGTGTGTGTGTGTGTGTGTGTGTGTGTGTGTGGTGTGTTGTGTGTGGTACATGTGGTATATGTGTGGTGTGTGGTGTTTATGTGGTTTGTGTGTGATATGTGTCTTTGTGTGCGTATGGTATGTGGTGTCGTATGTGCATGGTGTATGTGTGGGGTATGTGCATGCGATGTGTTGTGTGTGTGTGTGTATGTATTTAAACCTCCATTTTTAAATGTTTAGGAGGCAATTAATGCTTAACATGATCAGAGCTCTTTAAGAGCTGTTTTGTGAAGTGCTGGACTTGTGTTTATTTCTTCTTATGCCCTCTTTATTCTGGAGAGATGTGGTTCCCTTTCCCAAGGAGAACTCTGCCCATGCAGTAATTGTTTTTCAAAGGCCTGCAGTCAGTTGCAGTGCTGCTTCATTGCTTGTGGCCCCAACCTACTTTCTGAGCTGGATGGTGGCAGATGCTTTGGGGGCAGTTGTTCAGATTGTCACAAATACAGCGGGGCATCGCCTCAGACAGTGAGGTTAGGTGCCAGCAACTGTGTCTTGGTCAATCTACAGATGCACCAATGAAGCTGACTGAGAGTTCTGTGGAGTGCTTGTCTTGAACTCTCCACCCCCATGCAACCCCTGTTGTCCTCAGAGTGTGAACCCATAAACTAATGTTCCCCTAGTGCATTTCGAGGGTGCTTTATGACATGTGATATTAAAAGTCAAGGAAACCCCATTTTCCACTCCTGAACTCTTCCCAGCTCAGGGCTCTGACTCTTCGTTAGTTCTGAGGTGCTGATATTGAGTCTGTGCTGAGGTCTGGAGTCCCATGACCTTCTTGGGTTCTACCTAGACAGTTGGAAGGCAGAGCAAAGCTCGGAACAGAACGGAATTCGGGAACACGAATAAGAGCAGAGAGAAAGGTGTGTAGGGTAAAATTCAGGGCAAGGCAATCCCCAAGGTCCACCAGAGGTGAGGGGTAGACAGGAGACCCTGCTACTGCATCCTAAGCTCCGGTTCCAACTGCGATGTCGCCACAGGGGTTTGAGTTGCACACTGGTGCACACGAGCTGAGTAGCTACACAGGCCCTGCTCTGTTTCACATCATTGTTAATCATTGTCTTGAAATTCTTAATAATTTTGAAAAGAGGCAGCATGCTTTCATTTTTTTCATAGGTCCTGCTTCAGATCTATGGGTAATCCTGGAAACTGGCACCATGGAAGAAAGAGACCACTGTAGACGTACATTTTTTGCAGCCTACTTTAATAAATGTTTAAGTTCTCCTCTTGCCCACCACCCACCAGAGGTAGTGGAAGAGAAAAGTTATTAGGCTATGGAGGAAGTAGACTTGATCAGCAGGAGTTCTTGGGGGAGCTCAATCTTCTTTGTCAGCAGTTCAGCCCTGTAGTAAACACCAATACAACTCAACAGCTGCAGTTCAATACTGAAGAATACGCAAGGCTCACTAACCAGCAAGAAGCCGCCAGAACCTCACGAGCACTTCTTTGGTGAGTTTTTCTCAATGGCAGTTCCACAAGAGTAGCTCAACAACACTATGCAAAGTGAACCAATGCATGTGTGTCATTAGGAAAGAATAGTGAGGTGGAACAAACCAAACCAATGCTCCATCTCTCGCTGTCTGTGGGGTCATATTTATACTCCTTCATCATGAGTTCTTTCATGTGGTTGCTATAGCAAAACATTCTTTCGCGTGTCTGCTTTAGCAAGACATCCTTTCACCTGTGTGCCCCAGGAAAACATCATTTGACGTAAATGACGTGTCAAAGAAACAAGAAGTTTCCATTTCAGGCATCCGTGTGTTGGCCCCTTTGCATGATAAAACTGAGGAGCAAGAGAAGATTAGGAGTTGAACTCCATTGAGGTACCCATGTTCTTTACAGAGTCCTGGAAATGCACTGCCTGGACTGAGTCTCTTTTGAGGGGGACTGTTTCCTACTTTCCAGGACCCAGACACACCCAACTCAGAATCCTCCTCTCTCTTTCTGACTCCCTCCCTCCCACTAATTCCAGTTCCCCTCTTCTCCATGCAGGCTTCACCCAAGCTAAAAGCCACCCTGCCTATCCCTTTGTCCACTTGACAGCTGTTCAGAAGTCTATACGTCTCACCTTCCTGGAAAGTACCCAGCACTTCCTGATGTTCCCAGATCCTGTTGTCCCCTTATCAATCCCTGAGGTCAGCAGATAAAGACAATTATGCCTCTCCCTAAAGCCTGTCATTGTCCTGATACCATATCTTATTCTTGATACTGCAGCAATTGGTTCAATGCCATTTATTAAGTCCTTACTCTGGGTAGGTCAGAACCAGTGTGTGGTGTGACCTAGTAGTGTTGGATCTCCTCTACCCCCCACAAATCCTAAAAAACAAAACAAAACAAAAACAATTCGGTAATCAAGATAGTATATTGCAAAATAGTTAAATGCAAAATATTTAAAATATCAAAACTATTGCTACAAATTCATGATGAACAAAATATTTAAATAAATGTATATTTTATTATTTAAATAATGAACCTTTATTTAAGCAATGAAAAATAGATAATTTAAATAATGGACAAAAATTTTAAATAAAGGTGAATTACTAACAGTGCCACTTGAGGCAAAAGGAAAAACCAATGCAATCTTCCTGTTAGAATACTCATCCATCTTTTCTCCCATCCATCCATGATCTAGCCCATTTTCTATCCATCATCCATTCATCCATCAATCCATCATTCATCAAGTCATCCATCCATCCATCTATCCATTCATTTATCCATCTATCTATCCATCTACCCATCCATCCATCCATCCATTAATCCATCCATCCATCCATCCTCTATATAATTCACTGAAGGCTTGCTTACATGGGCTAGTCATCCTGTTTAGAACCAAATACACTATTTGGAGTCTTAAAAAAAGTATTCCTATTCTCATTAAAAAAATATGAAATGATTCATGTAAACCAATATGTGTCGACATAAAGAATAGCACCTAATAAGAAACTTACAAGCTGGGCAGTGGTGGCACACGCCTTTAATCCCAGGACTTGGGAGGCAGAGGCAGAGGCAGAGGGGCAGAGGGGCAGAGGGGCAGAGGGGCAGAGGGGCAGAGGGGCAGAGGGGCAGAGGGGCAGAGGGGCAGAGGGGCAGAGGAGCAGAGGGGCAGAGGGGCAGAGGGGCAGAGGGGTAGAGGCAGGTGGATTTCTGAGTTTGAGGCCAGCCTGGTCTACAGAGGGAGTTCCAGGACAGCCAGAGCTACACAGAGAAACCCTGTCTCTAAAAACTGGAAAAAAAAAGAAACTTACAAAATAGACAATGTTAGCTAAATTGAAAATCAAGGAAAAGAGAAATACAAGGAAGAGAAGTCATGTGTGCAAGGTCTTGAGTCAAGAAATTGTAGCACATGGTGAGAACTGGTCAGTGTTATTTGAGAGCAACTAGAAAAATCAGGGGGTCTGCCTTGGGTTTTAGCCATGAGAAGCAGCAAAATTAGTCCTCAGAAAAACAAAAGACATTGTGGGAGACCCAAACTCCAAGAGCTCTATAATTTATTCTCAATGTCCTTCCTGCTTAAGGAGTCAGCAAGACATTCACATACGAGATCTATGTGCATCTTGGATCACCTGACTCTCTTCCTAGCATTGTGAAACTGTTGCTATAAGTGTTAAGATGGGCTGGGGGGTGGCCTTCTCTAGTGCTGACCCTGGTCATGTGCTGATCAGAGGGTGTCCCCTCTGAGGGTCTCAGGGTCCTTTCTCTAAGGCAAAGTCAGGCCAGTGTCATATCTTAGTATCACCCCTATCAGCTTTCTACCAATCTTTTCCTTCCTGTTCCTTCTGTTGCCCACAAAATTTGTGACACACTTCTTGACTTTGGGCCTCCAGAAGTCCAAAGAGGAGCAGAGCAGGGTCCCTGGTTCATCCAACCTGTGCTTGCTCTGGCATTTGTCTTCCCTGACCCTTTGGCATCACTACCCTTCCAATTTAAGAGAAATAAACTGCTACTGTTAAAAAAACTTGACTAGATTATGACTTCTGCTTTTCCCAAGGACACAGACAGAAGCACCCAAGGGTTTGGAGGTTGAATTTTATGGTCTGTACTTTTTCCTTGGTAGCCGGGCAGGATTTAGAGGAAGAGGTCCCTGCTATAGAAAATCCATAGTCCCTGGTGAGCCTGGGCACACAGAGAGGACCATTGTACAGCACTGGGACTGGTTTAACTTCATCTGGGGTTGGGATTTACAAGATGTCATATTAAGTAACAGGCGACAGATGTCAAGTGAGCAGTACCCTCCATTCCCTGGCATGCCTGTGCCCATCAGTTAGTTGGTCCATTGTAAAAAGTGTGGTCAGTTGTCTCCTGTCCATTTTCTTTGCTGCCACGTTACTGCCATCTTCCTTTCACTTAGAATAGGTCAGTAGTCTCCTACTTGGTCTCCCTACTTTTATTCTTACTCCTCACAAATCCATTCTCCATCCTGAAGCAAAAATGATCTGAGTCCTTCATCAGACCTACTCCAGTCGATCAACAGCCCCTGGCTGACACCACTTGACTTTCCAGTCTCATTGGCCTTCTTGTCATTTGAGGAGCATCCAGGATTCTATAAACCCCAGCATCTTCACCTTTCCTGGATTCTCTGCCTGGCTTTACCTTTCAGGCTTCAGGAAAGCTGTGGCCTTCTTACAGAGGCTTCCTCTGCCCTTTCCCATGATGCTGCATGCTCTAGTTATTTAAGGTTCTTGAAGGTCCCAGCTGCCATCTGTGGTCATCTTGATTATCTATGCACTTGAGAACTGGTTCCCTCCCTTCCCAGGAAGAGGGAAGGGTGGTAACTACCTGTGTAGGTACAATACTGGAAATACCTGGATTGGGACCAAGTAAATATGGACAGAAGTATCCCAGGAGGCTGAGGTGAGTAGAGGTGGATGGTGGGTTTTTAGAGAAGGACTGTGTTTGAAAGATGCTCTGAAAAGCACACACTGGGTGTTAAACTGGCAACCGTGGAGAAGACAGGTACCCCAAGAAGCAAACACACAGAAGTAAGAGTCCAAGGTTTGGGTTCAGACTTCTGCAAAGAGCATAATGATGAGCATCTAACATGCTGAGTATTATTTCATGGCCACAATATGGGTCACTTCATAAGTCCCTTGCCACTCCCGGCTTCAGGCTCCAGTCCTCTCTGCTTCAATCTGAACTGCTGGACTCCAGTGACCTGATTGGGTTCAACATGGCTTCCTCATGGCTCTCTTCTGCCTCTACAACATTCAGATAAGACATTCGTAGATTAATGCTGCAGTCAAAGACTCCAGTCAAGGACGGGAAGACAGAGTGTCAGAGAAAAGTTTCAGAGCCAAACAGAAGTCAGCACAGTAGGGGCTGCTGTTAAGGAAAAGTGAGGATTCATTCATCTCAGGAAGTTTGGCTTTCAAACAGTGTGACCCTGTCCAGGCTCCTCTTGCCCCATGAGCTTGGCATCATGGCCCATCCTGTTAACTCTGCTATGAAAACTGCTTCAATCCCAAACAGGTGGCAAGAAGTTTGCTGGCCTCTAGATTGTAGGATGAGGGCTCAAAGGTGAGTTAGTGAGGCACATGAAAGCTGACCCCAGTCATTCTGGGTATCTCTGCTCTCCTTTTGGAGAGGGGGAGATGAGTGTGAAGATGAGCAAAGCCAAAGGAAGATTCCAACACGTTTCAGTAAGTGAAACAAATCATCCCACTGACTGTAATGAAGTGTGGTTTGCAGGAGGGCAGCCTTGAGCCCGGCTGCACGGATGTGACAGACAATGATGCATCTGTTAACTGGAATCCCCTGGAATCCTCTAAGAGGTATAGCAGCAGTTGCTAATGTCCTTTTTTTTTTAATAGCTGGGAGGAAGCAGGCAGAGGGAGGCTAAGCCATTCCCCCAAGGGACTCAGACATGCTATCCTGTTCCCCCCAAATGACTGGAGGCGACTTACTCTCATATTACAAATGGATCTCTCAACCAAAAACCAACCAAACAAATAAAAACCCAAGCCAAAACAACAGCAAAGCCAGAATTGGCTTGCAGCCTCCAGAATCTGCCCTTTTTCTCTGCATCAGCCTTTTCATCCTCCACTTATATTCAACCAAGCACAGCATCTTTCTTAGGGGACAGTCAAGCTTTGCAAGTCATGAAGGAGTTAAGGATATGTTACATGAAAATATGTTGCCCTGGCATATAGATTATTTTGAAATAAAGGCACTTAGAGAAATCACAGGTGCATGAGATTATTCCGACCTTCACTCTGGTTCTTGAAAACAGGTGAATTTCCATGTGAAAAAATTCTCCTCTGCAAACTTTTTTATCTTAATCTTTATCTTCAGAGTCACTTTTCCATTCCAAACCACCTACCTACCCCAACCCTTTGCTTTACTAGTTTGTGACTTCTATCTTTTGCCTGGTTCAGCTTATAAGTTACTGACTATAAAATGGCCTCCTCAGAGCTTCATTTCCTCACGAGGCCCTGCATCACTCAACACATGCTTGAATAGACACACCACTCTTCTCCCATTGATCTATTCGCACCAATTACATTCGGAGCCGAACTGGGACCCTAAGAAGGAGGAGATAGAGTTTTGCTTTTCCCTTCATTGCTCTAGTAGGCTTGATGAGGGACATACAGTCATGGGGGTTAAGGAACTTGTTGGTAGTCTGGGTCCATGGGAGTTGAAGATGGTTTGTCAATTTTGAGGCCCCAAAGTTAACTCACTGGCTTAACATCACCGATTTCTTTGGCTATAAAAGTTATTAAATCTTTCCAAATGAGTTTCCACACTTATGAAAAGGTGATTCTCTCTCTCTTCCTCCCTTTCCTCTTCTGGTAGGGCAATTGTGGTAATTACAAATAATATATATTTATTATATATTATACATTATATATCACATATCACACATTAAACATACATTAAATTATATATTATATCATACATTATACATTACATAATATATATACTATGTTATATATTATGTATCATGTATCATATATCATACATCATATATAATCACATACTACACATCATACATTTATGTATATTGTTATAATTAATTATATTATTATGTATTATATAATCACTAAGTGTAATAGAATTACTAAGTCTAATACTCAGCATTGTGAACATTTATTAAGCGCTTACGTCAGGGCTGCTCCTGTGGGAAAAACTTGGATTCTTCACTTGGACCTGCAGCTATCTGATAGGTAATTAAAAGCAAGATAAATCTTGGAATCTCTGTCTCATTTTGTATCTGGATCTACTGTCCTAGAACCTTAGATTAGATTCTCACTTGACTCTGCATGCTGATGTGTTAATTTAATTATTATTAATTATATAATAATTACATAATATAATATAATTATATTTATGAATTAATAATTTAACAATAAATTAAGGAGTATCTGTCTGCACACTAGTGATATAAGTTTGTTTAGCTCCAAACTAACTTATCTTTTCTCAACCTGCCTCAAGACTGAAGAGGTCAAGATAAATGTGACTAAAGTATTTCATTTTTAGTGTTTACAACATCCTGCACTGGATCCCTGGATCAGGCATTGCCTGAAACTACAAGTCATTGTGGATTCCAGGAACAGTGGGCTCAGACACAGCAGCACATGATAAGACTTCTACCCAGTTGTTGTGGGGCAACAACCTCATGATAGTAATAGAGGAAGGGTCATCTCAGGGCACAGAGCTGCCTCCTGGAGTGACACTTCCAGAACCACCACTGTTTGCCTAATATGGCTGACTTAGGCACAGCTCCCACCCCTTGCTCCAGTTCCTCCTCTCTGTACATCTTAAGTTCATGTCAGCACGTGAAGATGTCCAGGATGCCTGATTCATCTTTCCAATGTGCCATACTAACTCACACTTCTCATCACTAATTTTCTTTTTGACTTATAGCTGCAATTGTTTATAAATATCATAGTGCATATATTCACTCATTGAAAGACATATTATTCTCAGTTTGGAGCTATGGTTAGTGAAGCTTCTATGCATATTTGTATGCAACATTTAAAAAATAATAAATATTAGCTTCAATAGCTATTTATTTTCTTATATACAGAACTAGATCTAAATCCTACAGAAAAAGAGCTGGTCAAAATAGTCGAAAAATCTAACTCCTCTCTTTTCTAACAATAAAATAAAACATCAAGTGGGAAGTCTTTAAGAAAAGTATGCAAGTTGTTGCTTGGATATTAAACTTTAGGGCAAAATTTAAAAATGAAACTCAAACATAAAACTCATTCTTACTTCCAAATCACAATGAGGAATCTAATGTTGAGGTAGTATTCATTGTCTATTGATTTATTGATTAGTGAATGGATTATATGGTTAATTAAAACTGACACATAGTTGTTGAGGCCAGAACAAGAAAATTGGAATCTAGTGATGGATGGATGGATGGATGGATGGATGGATGGATGGATGGATGGATGGATGGATGGATGAATATTCTCATGACAGTTAAATGGTTAAGACATGGTTATACAAGACTCTCAGATAACAATCTAGGATGGGTGGCTGGAAGGAAAAGCCCAGGATGCATTGCAAGAGAATAACAGAAAATTCTAACATGGATTTCTTGGGCAGGAAAGGTCTCTTTCTTTCTTTGTCTCTTGCTCTCGCTCTGTCTCTCTCTCTCTCTGCTTCTGTCTCTTTCTGTCTCTGTCTCCATCTTTCTCTGTCTCTCTGTTTCTCTCTCTCTCTCCTAGGAGCTGCCTTTTAGGCTAAGAGTTGCAGAGTGGAAATAAGCTAGAGACAGAGTAGGGGAGAACCCTCCAAAAGGAGAGTTGGGAAAAACCAGGAAAGACTTTGAAGTGAGCTCCACCTTTCCAACAAAAGATCAATGACCGTCCTCTGATTTCTCTTTGGCTTTTCTTGTTCTATGAAGACTCCCCCTTCCATTGTCTTAGAATTCTTTTAGGAACTTGTGAATTATAGAAACTCACAATGAGGTAGAAAGGGCAATGATAAGTTTTGTTTGGAGGGAACAGTTCTGCATCTGTGTGCAAATGTATTTCAGCTTTCCTGATTAATAGAAAATCCATATGTTTGGATTCTCCATTTATTTTTTGCATATGAATATCCGAATGTTCCAGCAACTTTTGCTCAAAGGCCTCTCCTCCTGCCCCACACCTCTGGTTGGCTTGAATACTTGTTTAAAATATGCATATGTGCTTTAAAAAGAGAAGAATATATACTATAACTGTAAGGGTTTCCAGGCTCCTCATAATTCTGTTCCATTGATTAAATCTTGGTCCTTATGCCCCCACCACACCATCTCGATTACTGTAGCTTTGTGGTAAATTGCAAAATCCGGAAGGGTGAGTGTTCTGGCTTTGTTCTTCTTTTCTATGGTACTTCATTGCTTTTGTTCTTGGTTCCCTCTGTTTCTGTGTGGATTTTATTCTGAACCAGCAAGAATAAGGGTCCCAAATGGCACTGAAAGTGTTGAGTGGGAGGGCCAGGGATTAAGAAATAGAGAAAATGAAAAATAAAGATTGTAAAAGTAATAGCTGGAACCAGCAAGTCTTGCATAAGATGATGACTTGGACTAAGCAAATTTATTAGGAAGTTCAGCATCTTCTATACTATTTACTGGGAGGCGGGGTGGAGGGAGGGCAAGAGCTAAGTCTGACCACGTTAGCAAAGACAGCAAGAGGCGCTTCAGAAAACATCTGCCTAAGACTGATAACCACAGCCAGGTCTTGGGGGGTGGGGGTGGGAGGTGGTGGTGGGGAAATCTGGTCCTCAGGAACTGTAACCTTGATCCCTGCAAGGCACTGGCTCCAGGGTCGAACCAGCTTTGCCAAGTCTGTTCCTGGGCAAGGATCGTTGTCCTCAGAGAAAGTCTTGGGTTAGTCTGACACCCCACAAATTTTATTCTGAGTCTGTCAGTTTCTGGAGAAAAAAACAAAAGCTGGCATATGATAATTGTGCTGCTTTTGTCGTGTGATTAGGAGAACACCACTATTTTAATAATATTGTCTTAAGTCCATATATTTACTTAGCTTTTCTTTCAAAAAAAATTATTTTTAGTTTTCAGTATACAAATTGTGTACTTCATTTTAAAATTAATTTTAGAATCAGCATATACAGTAATGGACTTCACTGTAGCATCTTCACATATATGTATCATTATAATCTGTTTAGGACACTCCCTTCTCTTGCTATCCTCTCCCATGTCCCATTTCCCCTCTGGGTGGTTCTCTTCCCTCAAGACCCTCTCACTTCTGCTCTCGGGCCTTGTCTCCATCACCCTCTCTCACTCTCCCTCCTGCATTTCTTTTCTTAAAGATTTTCACATATATTTTATTCTTTTCAATGTTATTATAAATGAAACTCAGTTTCATATTGGAGTGTTGGCTGGGATTATATGAAGTCACAGTTTTTGCAGATTTTTGTAGATTGATCTTGAATCTTGTAACCTCACTGAATTAATTTATTAGCAATAGTAATTTTTAGTGGGTCCCTGTGGGTTTTCTATGTATAAGAAAGCTAGGTCTGAATCCTCCTCTTAACTAATTGTGCTTACTGTTTACCTCATAAATAACTTGAAAGCAATCTTGATACTTTTTTGAATGTCCATATGGGAATCATTATTTTAACTGATAGAAACAATTACTCCTTACCAGGAAACAGCTTATTCAGAGGATCAGACGAGAAAGCTGGTGAATTTGGGAACTAAATTTGGGTTGTTTGGGTGATTGGGAGAATTGGGCAGAGGAGATGGAGAGAAAGGCAAAGGTCACACTGCACTAGACATCAGAAAGCAGACTAAATCATTTGCTTCTGTCTTAAAAGCCATGGCATGTAATGGAAGTGTTTAAATCTAGCCTTACTCTCCAACCCCAGAACTGGAGAGAGAGGTCCTCATGTAGTTGGAAGCTGTGTCTGGGTGCAGATGCTGGCTGGACCAGAGACGTTAGGGAGAAGCAGATGTGTGACTATGAGATGAGGTGTAAGGTGTTTTGGGAAGTGAGCAACTTAGGAATTCCCTTGTTGAGAATGAAGGATAAGGAGGATTGACTACTAACTTCTTCAGCTGTTATCAAGCTGAATGAGATCCCTTTGAGAGAAATCTTTAAGATAATTATAATGCCTGAACTATAAAAACCATTAAACATAGCAGGGAGGGATTCCTCTTCTTGCTAATACTAAAAAAATAACACACAGAGTTGCTTCTACCTAAACATTCTTCATAAACAAAGGGAAATGAAGACAAGCTGGTTTTGTTTTGTTTTGTTTGCATTCTAAAGAGTTGCCAAGCATTAACTTATTTAATCCACAAAACAAGCCGAGGTATGGTAATATAAATATGGACTTGAGGTTATTGAGGGTCACAGAGTCCACAGCAAAGGTGAATTTGGAACCACAATGTTCTGCTCCACTCTCACACTTTGAATGCTCATGACTGTGTAAGCCCAGGTAAGGATATTATCTTTCCTTAATCTTGTTTTTCATACCTGTGAAATGAACCAAACAATATCTACCTTACTGAGTTGTTCTGATGAATAGAGACAGTGTCTAGTAGAGGATTTACATGAATTCCTAGTACATCATTGGTACCAGAAAAAAAAAAAACAACAACATACAGAGCTTTTGATAAGTGATAATTATGGTGACGATCTTTCGATGCATCCAGGGCCTTTTTACCTTTTTCTGAGCTGCTTTTGTGATTGGATTAGGTAATCGTTGTCTACTTATAAAGTGTCTCTTGATTTTTCACTACACACGTGTCTGTTGCTCAGCCCGCACCCCTACATCTTCTTACACCCACATCCTATTGATTTATCTGACAGTACAAGAATCGTCCCTACAGAGATCCTCCCTCATCATCTCATCTGTCTGACCCTCTGTGACCCTAGACATCATCAGCTGGGAGTATGGAAGATTCTAGAGAAGGCGGCATCCCTCAGTGGTGGTTCCGCAGTTCAATGAACAACTGATTCTTCCATCATTGCCATGGTAGCGCCAGCAAAGGGGTTTCTTTTCTTTTTAAAAATTTTCTTCTTTTATTGAAAGAAAAAATATTTTCATACAATATATTCTGATGTCGGTTTCCCTCATCTCCTTCTAGATCCTCTCTACCTCTTAACTCCATGCCTTCTTTCTCTCTTAAGAAAACAAACAGGCAAGTAAAAGAGACCAAAAAAAAAGGGATAAGATACAAAGAAATTAAGAAGGAGCATAACAAATGCACACACTTGCCTGTCTGGGTAGTGGGACTCTGGCTTGAACCTGTCCAGGTCTTATGCATGCTGCCACAGTTCCTGTAAGTTGATATGTGCATCTATCCTGTTGGGTCTGGAAAACACCAATTCCTTGCTATCATCTATCTCCTTGGCTCTTACTCTCTTCCTACTTCCTTCTATAATTCCTTGAACCCCAAAGGGAGGGATTTGATGAAGACATCTTATTTAACACTGACTATTCAAATGTCTCTTACTCTCTGCACTTTGTTCAGTTGAAGGCCCCTCTCTTTGTTCCTATCTAGTGCAGGAGAAAGCTTCTCTAATGATGGTTGAGTGAGACACTGGTCTAGGGGTAAAGCAGAATGTCATTTTATTGCTAAGTTCTTTTAGCAGAAAAATAGTATTTGGTTTTTCCCTAGGTTCATAACCTTTCTAGCCTTAGATTCTTGGCCACCCAAACAGTGCTGAGCATGGTGTTTATCTCATGGAGTGGTCCTTAAATCCAATCAGATAGTAGTTAGTTACACCCATAACATCTATGACACTATTATGCCAGCATGTCATGCAGGCAGGTCACTGTCGCAGATGAAAGGGTTTGTAGCACGGTTTTCATTTGAAATATGAACGTGAATATGTTTGGATAGAGCGGACATCCTTGCCTTGTTCCTAATTTTAGTGGAAAGACTTTGACTTCCTCTCTGTTTAAGTTAATGTCGGCTGTGGGCTTGTTGTGAATCACCCTTATTATACTCAGAAGTTTCCCTTATATGCCCAGGACTTTTATCATGAAGAGATGCTGGATTTTATCAAAGACACGAAGGGGAATGGTCCAGACCCAGGAGTTTGCCAAAAACAGCAGTGGTGTGAGGTCATAGAATCCATGTCCACTATGCAGTCTGCTTCTCACCCACTGCCCTTTGCAAAGCCGATTCCTTCCTGCTGTTTACATGCTGTTGGTATTTTATATTCTGCCTGCCTTCCAAGAGTGCACAGAGTTTGGCAGTGTTTACCCTGTGTTGTCTCATCTGCTGAAAACTGGCTTTATCCGCACCAGGGGCCAAAACACCACCTTTATAGTATTTTTGTTCTCAGCTGTGAGTTTCGTGATCTCCACAAAAACGTGGAGATCAAACTTTCTTCCTGGTTCTCATTTGCCTTTCAACAAGAAGTCTTCACTCATTTATTAATCTACTGACTTTGTTCATCAGAGCGTGTTGGGAACCAGTCCAGTGTCTAGATAGGCACTAGTCCAGTCTAGTCCAGTGTCTAGATGGACACTAGTCCAGTCTAGTCCAGTGTCTAGATGGACACTAGTCCAGTCTAGTCCAGTGTCTAGATGGACACTAGTCCAGTCTAGTCCAGTGTCTAGATGGACACTAGTCCAGTCTAGTCCAGTGTCTAGATGGACACTAGTCGAGTCTAGTCCAGTGTCTAGATGGACACTAGTCGAGTCTAGTCCAGTGTCTAGATGGACACTAGTCGAGTCTAGTCCAGTGTCTAGATGGACACTAGTCGAGTCTAGTCCAGTGTCTAGATGGACACTAGTCCAGTCTAGTCCAGTGTCTAGATGGACACTAGTCCAGTCTAGTCCAGTGTCTAGATGGACACTAGTCCAGTCTAGTCCAGTGTCTAGATGGACACTAGTCCAGTCTAGTCCAGTGTCTAGATGGACACTAGTCCAGTCTAGTCCAGTGTCTAGATGGACACTAGAGTCTGAGGAACCTCAAGTCTCTTATACAAAATGGCACAGTATTTGCATATAATGTATGCATATCCCCTTGGGTACTTATACTTTTTACTTGTTGGCTTTTTGAATAGAGTCTTGTAATGTAGCTCAGGCTGGCCTTGAACTGTTCATTCTCTGACTCAGCTTCCTAAGTACTGGTGTGAATTACTGGTGTGAATCACTATACTCAACCTTCCTCCTGTAAAATAAAGTTTACATTATTTATCGTGCCTAAATGGTAGATAAACAATCTTGGAAGTATATTGTTTAGGGGTTAATGACAAGAAAAAAGTTTGTATGTGTTAAATAAAAAGGCAATTAAACTCATCTTCCGTGAGCTTATTGAATTTTTATACATGGTACTCAAAGTCACTCAAAGTCACTGTATTTGCTGACTACATTCTGAGACCATTGGTAATTCAGTCATGAATAAAAAGCATTAATATTCTGAGTTAAACGGTAGGCTTTTGGGATTCTCTCCTTAGGACAAAACAAGCATTTTGACTGACATTCATTAATTTAAAAGCAGCTAGAGGGAAACCTAGAAAATATTTATGCAAAAAGGAGTAATAGAAATTATTTTCTCTCTACATGCTTTCTTTCTGGATGGGATTTTAATGCCAAAGTCTTAAAGTCCTTGTTTTGATGTAGTACGAGTGACTTCATTTCACTTTTATATGCAATTTAAAAATTATTTATGACATGTATGTGTGTTCCTTGCACATAGTTGTGGGGCTGTGATCCACATGCACACATACAGAGACCCAAGCAAGACCTTGGGTGTCATCTATTGATTTCAGCCTTGTTGCCTTTACTGAATCAAGCTCACCTTTCAGCCAGGCTGGCTGACTAGGAGCAGCTCTTGCCCTCCAGGTCTGCCTGTCTCCAGCTCAACTCTGTCCCAATCTCTGCCTTGACTTCCATTCCACAGTTCTGGGGTTAGAGGACTGCACACCATGTCCAGCTTTTAAAGTTGGTGCTGGCGATCTGAACTCAGGTCCTAAGGTCACTGAGCCAATTATTCTATGTGAACTATCTCCGACCTTTTCATAGAGTTGTTAAGGAAGAAGAGGAGGAGGAGAAGGAGGCAGAGGAGAAGGAAGATCATTGTTTATCAGTATTGATACTGTGGTGCCTAATTTTCTAGTGATTTTTAAAAATCTGATAATTATATGGTGTATGCAACTGACATATAGGATGTATTTTTTCTAATCTGGTTTCTTGTATTTATCATGATTATTTTGAGAAGCATAAATATTTATGTCTTAAAATAGTTTTTAATTCTCCTTTCCTCTTTTTTGTTTTGTTAATCAGATATCTTTCAGTACCTTTTTTCTCTTATCTCACAACTTAAAGTGGTGTGAGCATCTTAGCACACTCTCCAACTGTTTCCCAGGCTGTGTTTGCACTTTCATTGTGTAAACTTTCCCTTCTTTAATCACTATTTATCTCACAACCATTAACTTTTGCTTAAGTGGTAGATATTGCTATGGACTATATTATCTAACAGTAGTAAAAGGCTGGAGTGTAGCTGAGTTGGTGAAGTGCTTCCCTAGTATGTAGGAAACTCCAAGTTCAATCCCCAGCATCCCACAAAACTGGGCATAGAAGTATAGATCTATATCTCCTTCACACTGGAGGTAAAGGATGGAAGATCAGAGGTTCAAGGTTGCCCTTGGCAATATATGCAGTTTGAAATATAAGGGCCACATGAAGCTATGTCCCAAAAGAGAAAGAGAAGGAGGAAGAGGAGGAGGAGGAGGAGGAGGAGGAGGAGGAAGAGGAAGAGGAGGAAGATGTTAACATGTTTTTTTCCTATTTTCCCCAAATATTTATTGTTTTTGTTTCTCTTCATTACCCTTCTGTGTGCCTAGCATTCTGTATAATATGTTTTCCCTTTTGTCTTAAGAACTTAAAAAAATACTTTGACATCAAGCCATTGGAGCGATGGCTCAGTGGTTAAGAACACTTGCTTCTCTTCCATTGGACATGGTAGTTCACATCCTCTCTAATTCCAGCTCCAGGGGATCTGATGCCTCTGGACTGTGGCTAGGAGGTACAAACACAGTTCAAAAATTTTCACACACACACACACATTGCTGTTTCACTGTGTTTAATTTTTGTTTCTTGTGTCTGATCCTTTACATATGTAAATTTGATTTCCTTTATTTCACCACACAATAAATTGACTTCATAGCAAATGGAGGGAAAACATCCAAAGTTTATCAAAAGGTCCACAGAGTAAAATGAAAGAGGAGTTTAAGTCTAAGTTCCAAAGGGAAGAAGTAGGAAGGCATTTTAATTAAAAGTACAGTTTTCCTCACTCCTCAGTGTCCTTGCTCTGACGACTTGCTTTTACGCTTCATTTCCGGCCGTTATGTTGGGCTACACTGTCACTTTGCACACCGTGTGGGATCCCCAAGATTCTGATCTGATTTTATTAATCATGTTTCCACTTTTTCTCCTTATTTTCACATCCCCCTCTCTTGGAGTCCAAGTCCCTACTCATGGCATACTTTACACTCTGTTTCCCTACATGTCTAAGTTGTTTTGCTTTAATTCTTATTTTATTTTATTTATATGAGAACTCTGTAACTGTCTTCAGACACACCAGAAGAGGGCATCAGATCTTATTATAGATGGTTGTGAGCCACCATGTGGTTGCTGGGAGTTGAACTCAGGACCTCTTGAAGAATAGTCAGTACTCTTAACCGCTGAGCCATCTCTCCAGCCCTTGTTTTAATTCTTAAGGAAGTGTTTTCTTGCTTCTTCACATACATCATAATTTGTGATTGTACATTGGGCTTTCCAAAAACAAAACAGCAACAGGGACTGAAATCAAGAACATACCCAGAACATATTTGCTTCTCTTTTCAGTCTGTTGGAGTATGACAGGCAATTCACTCTGACCTGTAGTGGGAAGTGAGCATTGGTATAGTTTTAGATTGACTCAGTTTCCCCTAGCTTCAGATGTTCTATGGGTGCGATTGGAACTTTCTCCTCACTAACGAGCATGGGATCTGAGCCTGGTGAGGTTCTTTTTTTGAAAATATTTATTTTTATTTTATATGTATATGTGTTTTGCATGTGTATCATGTATGTGCCTGGTGCCCATGGAGGCAGAAGAGGGCATCCCAAGGGAATGATCTGGTTATCTAGAGCCAGGATGCCTCCTTGTAGAACAGGGAATGCTGTGTTAAATCTGTTCCTAGAATAGTAAACACTATGGAAATCCAACAAACTGGTCCAGAAGAACAAAGCAGGCAGCTGTGCTCTCTGGGTGCCAAGGTTTCTAAGTGACCAGCGCCAATGAGTGCGATATGCTATTGGCACAGGTTAAACAATGGGACAGAATGCAGAATCCAGTAGCAGACCACACACAAGTATAGCTAAGGTGGAACCGCACAGTATTGGGAAGTGATGCTTACAATGGTTAAACTGAAGCATCAACTTGACTGGGCCAGGAAATGCCCAGACATGAGGCTCAGCATTTCTGTGAGGGCATTTTCAAATGAGACCAAGATCTATATCAGTAAGCCAAGAAGAGCAGATAGACCTTCTTAACGGGATGGACCTCAGTCAATCAGCTGATGCTGACTTTGGAACAAAAAGGCTGATTCTCCCATCTCTGAAGAGGGTTGGTTCTCCTTCCTTCTTTGTGCTGAACAATGGAACCACACCATTATCTCTGCTTGTGCCAATTTACCCCAAAATATTGGGGTTCATCAGCCTTCACGGTTACATAAAACAGCTCCCCAATTTTTATTAGGGCCCTCAGGATGGTTGCCTGGAGATCCCTGATGAGTACAACAAAATAAATAATGAAATAAAAGTTACTAGGTCTATTGGCTACTACTCAGTGGGCCTGCAAAAGTCTCTTTTGTACATCCTTAGTGACAGTAAACCCATCCACTACCCTCTCCCCTCCCCGACTCCTTGTCTTACCGTCATTTAATCCTTTAAACCTGTGCCATACCCCCTTCTTCTCTCATTTCACTCACATTCTACCATCTTTCTAATTAGTTTGTTTTTTAATTGGATTGTGGGATAATAGGATTCCATATTGGTTTCCACACACTCTCCTTTTGTGTTAGCTTTCCTTTCCCCCACTCTCCAGAATCCCTCCTGGCTTAAGCCTTTCTATATCCCTCAGCTTTCATTTTGCCTATAATCTCTCTCTCTCTCTCTCTCTCTCTCTCTCTCTCTCTCTCTCACACACACACACACACACATTAGAATTCATAACAGAATTCATAAAATTGCAGTTATGAGATAGCAATGAAATAATTTTATGGTTGGGGGTCACCACAAAAATTAAGAACTGTATTAAAGGGTTGCCCGTACGAGAGGTTAAGAACCACTAGACTAAGCTGAGGGCTGCAGTAAGGAGATGCCAACAACAAATAAATAGAACTGTAGAGACCTGTATGGAGTTGGGCCAGCAGAGGATTGTGGGCAAATTCAAGGTGGGGTGCTCAATTCTGCCTGTACCCTTCTGGGGCTCCAGCCATGTTCCCTAGTCAACTGTTGACCAGGAGAATTAAAGACTAAGAATGACTGGAGGAAATGACTTAGTGCATATCCTGGGGTATGGTGCCAACCACAGACTCAGGATATACAAGAATAACTCAGTTATTCTAGTTGATACTGACTGTATGGAAATGTTGCAGGCGGTGAGAAGAGGTAGGACACTAGTGTGACTTCAGTAATAGAGATCTACTGATGAACGCTTCCTCCCACAGAGCCAAACTCTGACCCATGCTGGGCTAGCACCTCTCTGACCACAGAGAGTAATGTGCATGGTGTATTGTGCGTGGGCCGTATAAGTAAGGTTTCAACCACACCCTGAATGTGAAGGATTGTGACATCATGTAGCTTGGATGCTTCTAAGAGAAAAACACGTTAGTCAGTAAAGTGGACATCAGAGATTGGCACGCAGGCTGAAGATGTGATAAGAACAATGAACTCAGCCTGTAATCCCGGCATTCTGGAGGCACAGACAGGACCACATGATAGAGCAAGTTTAAGACTAGCCTGAGCTACAGAGCAAGACTCTGTCTCAAAACAAGAAAAAGAGTGATGAGCTTAGCTTCTAAGGAGTTGTTTAACTCATCAAAGCAGTCACAGTTTTTATGAGAGTTTTGACACTGGATTATAACTATGAATATGCATTAGCTATGGAATACAGATTCTTTTGAGAAAGGTCTCTCTATATACATATATACAATATATATGCACATGCACAGCATGTAATGCACATATAGATATACATCACATATATACATGTATAGGCACATATACATGTACATTATATATGTGATCTATAGATGCACATGTACATCCACATCTACCAGACTGGCCTTGAACTCACTAGGTAACACACACTGGCCATGAACTTATGGCAGTCTTCCTGTTTCAGCCTCCCACGTGCTAGGATAGCAGACACGACATACCACACCCTTTGCCACCCTCTATATTGCTTGTCCCGTAGCTGTGACTTCTCTAATTCTGCTATCTCCATGCAAGGCATGGTCTTAGCTTGCACTGTGATTTTTAAGACTCCATGGCACATGGCACTGTTGGGATAATTGGGGCGGCTGTCAGAAGGCTCAGCTCTGTGGGAAGAATGCTTGGTATGCAGATCTGCTCTGGTGAGAAGTCATTAGCTACCCAGCCACACAATATCACACCTCCTCAAACTGTAAAAACCATTTCCCTAGCCATTCTTGAAAACCGTTTGTAACCTAAGGCTCTCCTGGTCCATACAATGTGGGTAACAGTAAGATGGTTAAAAGTTCCTTCTTTGTGTCCCTGGTGTTCCATCTTCCAAAGCCCCAGAGTTCCTCTAAAGAGTGGTTATGTCTTAGATCCAGGAAGTATCTTCTTCACTGAAACCCCTTTTTCTTACACCTCCTCGGCCTCCTGTGAGCAGGTCCTTCTTCGTTTCTGTGTCTGGCTATGGCTGGGACCACATTGCCGAGTATGTGCCTGACACCCTTTAAATAGGGAGCCTCAGAGGGACTTCTATATTATTTCCCAAAGAATTCTTCAAGAAAGCTTTTAGCAAATCTATTCTGTTCTGTGAGGCACAAAGTCCTAGTTTCTGGATGGGAAAAGGAGGCATAACAGATTTTGACAAGAAGTAGACTATCGACAAATAACAGGTCCTACTGGTAGAGCTTGTGGTAGAGCTTGACTTCTGATGGGCCCCAGGTGTCATTTCTCAAGCAGAAGTGGAAGTCATTTGATTGGAAAATTAAATTTCCTGTAGAGAGATATAGAGTCTCAAAACCAAAACCAAGAAACACTCAAAGAAAGGAAAATACAGAAATCTAGCAAAAATATCTGGGAAAATATATGCCATTTTCGTTTGTCCTCCATGAGTGCTGTCTGCATGCACTCCTTCCTGTTCCTCAGGGCCAGGGCACAGAGCGGTTAGCTGGCCTTACCTTCTGCACAACTCCTTAGACTTTTCCATTGTGTCTCTCACAGAGACATGCCTGCTGCAGAGAGTTTAGCTACCTGCTGTTTTTTAATGACGTCATGGAAGATCCCACAGAGACTGTGAATGGCTTTCGCATGACATGGAAGCTGTTGGGGCTGAGAGAAATCCCTCCTCGTACCTGGTTCTCTATAGTCCTAGGTGCTCAGACCTGGTCTAGGGCCTGCACAGTCCCTGGGCACCATGAAGACAAGGAGCATCATAAGGAAGCTGGCTTTCCAAAGACCTCACAGACTCTTAAAGTAGGCACACGAGCCCTAAGAATGGAGAAAATTTGGGAACTTAAGGTCAGGCCTTGAAATGTATAGGAAGAGAAGGATGCCGGGTCACAGAAGCCCTCTGTGGATGTCCTTAAGGTCCCACCATTCCACCATTTTCTGCAGTTTCCAGGTCAAGAAAAGCTGGCATGTCTGAGCTGACCCCCGCCAGTACTGGGTCCAGGAATTCATCACCGACCTGAAACGGAACTCTGAGGGGTTCTGGAAGTAGCACAGAAGTGTAACGTCTGTGAGCTGAATGAGGAGGAAATGCTTGTCTCTGCAGTTCTGAAGGATTTCTCTTCTGTGGTCCCACCCTGAAGCCCAGCCCTACTCTGGGTTTCTTCTTAACTTAAATCTTGCTTATGTATCCCATTTTGCTTTTGCACTGTATTTTTATTTTTTAAATGGTGCTGTGTAACGAATGCGTTGTGGATATCTCATGACTTCCTCTTCATTGCCCCTCCCCCTTCCCTTCAGCTGTTTTCCAATACCCTCTGTGAATCCATGAGTGTGATTAGCTTTCTAAGGGAGAAATCAAACCACATGAATCAACAAATACTTACTGGATAGCTTGGCTTGTGTTGTCTTTAGCACACTGAAGACATCACAATAAAATGTTAGGGAGTATCACAATCACTGATTGACAGGGACACTGGAAGAGGACAGGGACATAAGAGAAGAGGCCAAAGCCACAAGGATGGGCAGAGCACTACACTAGTATACCAGACGTTTCCCAGAGGATGGTTTCCTGGGAAATGGAAACTGACACTAGTATTTTATAAATAATCGTATTTTATAAATAATTGATTATAAAATCAATTTTATAATTGTTATGGTCTAGGGCAGCGATTCTTAACTTGCGAGTTGTGACCCTTTTGAGGGATGCCTAAGATCATTGGAAAATATGGATATTTGCATTACAATTCATAACAGTAGCAAAATTACAGTTATGAAGTAGCAACTAAAATAATGGTTGGGGTTACCGTTACATAAGGAACTGTATTAAAGGGTACCCATTAGGAAGGCTGAGAACCACTGCTCTAGGAAAATGTTCCACTGGTAAAAGTAGTGTATTCTGTGTGTGCACCAAAGCTCATCTTCATGCACAAACCACTGCTGGATGACAGCTGACGTTTGCTGAGAGCTTGCCAGGTGCTGGGGTTTGTGTTCACGATTGCTCATATGAGTGCCAGCCTAGCAAAGCTGCCCATAGCTAGTGAGGACTCCCTGCTGGCAGCCAGCAGAGAAATCTGACTGTATCCTCTGCTGTTCACCTTTTTGCTTTCTGGGAGAATGTTTTCCACAGTTATCTCTGTGGTGAGTCACAGGTGACAAATGAAAATACAGAATGAGTACTCTGTAAGGATAAGTATGTCTCATATATATTTATCATATAGAGTACTGGGTTTTTTTTGCCCAGAAGTTGAATTTTCTTGGGTCTTCCAGTATTATACCTAGACACCCTCTTTGGAGTGAATACCCTTTTATGCAAGCAT
This sequence comes from Tokudaia tokunoshimensis, assembly GCA_036184795.1. NCBI lineage: Eukaryota > Metazoa > Chordata > Mammalia > Rodentia > Muridae > Tokudaia > Tokudaia tokunoshimensis. Next base: position 38,224,158 of record BTHU01000010.1, on the reverse strand, counting down.
CTATTTCCTAATGGTGACACCCGCATAAGGGATGGCTTACTTTAGAGAGGTAATCCCAAAGTTGAGCTTACCTTAGAGACAGCCAGGAGAGTTCCTAAAGTCCAGTGTGTGTGTGTGTGTCTTACTTCCAAAGTTACAAATGTCATTTGTACCCTGATTTGACACCTTTAAAACTCCTCCAGTGATGTTAAAGTAAGCCAAGACTGAGAACCACCATAGGCTACAATCATGGGCTGGTTTATTCAGAAGTAAGACAGGGCAATCTCTCCTGAGTTTTGGAGCCTTAGATCAGATGGGTTTTGTTAATTCTGCTGGATGGCTATTCAGAAGCACAGACCTCTATGCACAGTGTGCCTCCAGCAGGTTTAAGACCCTCGCTGAGAACTGGTTGTCCTCCATCTGGCCCTTTGTATTAATTTCTATCCCATTACCCCTGCTGGTGGAGCAATCAACAGGACTGATTGCTCCCTGACTGTTGTACACCAGGTGTACCTTCACAAAGACCACAGTTGTTCATTGTGACAGTTAATTCTGTGGCATCAATATCACTGGGCTAATTATTACTTAGATAAACCACTATTTCGGTGTGTGTTTAGGAGGAGTTTCCAGAGGAGATTAATAAAAGGGCAACCTGAATTTGATCCCCAGAATTCACACAAAGGTAGGAGCAGAAAACTAATTTCACAATGTTGTCCTCTCACCTCCACACATGCACTATGGCATGTGCATGTCCATACATGTGCACCATACACAATAATAATAATGACAAGTTAAAACAATTCTGAGATTGAAGTGTTATTTGGAAAAATATTTTATGACTGGGTGTGGCTATAAAGTGATGAATATGCCCGAGATGCTAAGGAGGAGCATAGTTAGGAGCTAAGATAGGAGAAAAGTTAAGCATCTTGTATTCTACTCTACAAGAGACAGGATAGGTTAGGCTAGCCCAGGTAACACACACACACACACACACACACACACACACACACACACACAACATGTCATAGGAACTATTTGGAATAGGTAATTGGTTTCCAAAATTCATCTACATGAGAAACCCCTCTAGGGCTTATTTCAGCAGATTTTCAGGATTTTCCCAGGAGCCCCTGAGTCTACAGGTTGGAGCTGGGCAGTGATGGCACACGCTTTTAATCCCAGCACTTGGGAAGCAGAGGCAGGCGGATTTCTGAGTTCGAGGCCAACCTGGTCTACAGAGTGAGTTCCAGGACAGCCAGGGTTACACAGAGAAACCCTGTCTCAAAAAACAAACAAAACAAAACAAAACACCCCAAAACAATACAAAACAAACAAACAAACAAACTCTGTGTTTCTAGTGAGCACTCAGGCAAAGCTGATCCTATCTATGGGTCCAAGAACTACGCTTTTATGAGTCACAAGGCAAAGCAGCTCTCCTCCAAGTGGTGATCCGGGCATTTAGGATGCTTCTGTCTGCATCTGCAGACTTTGCTAGGGGAAAGGCTTGAAGGTACACTGACTTAACTGTGTTGGTCCTGAAGCGACATGTTTCCCTCAAGCTTTCAGCCCAGTGTTTGGATACAGTTAGTCGTATGAGCTTCCTTGTAGTGATGCACCAACCTCACCGCTAATATTAGCCAGAGTAAACTTTATCTTCAGCAAGCTTCTATGCAGCTGTCCTATATGTCAGACTGAAGCAAACCAAGCCACCTGCCGCCAGACAGTGTTTGCTAAGACCCTGAGACACGTAGCCACTAGAGTCTGGCTTTGCCTGTCACCCCTGCAGCTTTAACCCTAACTAAAAGCCCCAAACCTAGGTCTGCTCAGGTCCTGCTGTAGTCACAGATGTTCTTGTAGGTAGGTGGTTGGTGACTTCAGGGAAATACTGCTGTTTGGGATCTTACACTGCTTTATAAGTAACCCCCAACAAACTCATTTTACCTTTTAAGAGGAATTTGTATGGTAGTTAACACCGATTGTCAACTTGACAGGATTCAGAATTACCAGAGACAAGGTTCAGGGCACATCTGTGAGGAATTATCTACTTTAGGTTATCAGAAGTAGGAAGACCTGCCCCACCTTTGCGAGTGGCACCAGATTACCAGAAGCAAGAAGACACCACCATCCCCGTACCCTCCCCCAACCATATGGGTAGTACCATTCCATTGTTAGGGATTCTGTGTTGAACCAGAAAGAGAAGCTTAATTGAGGACTAATACCAATTTCTGCTTCTGGACTACAGTTGCCATGTGACCACTCACTCCCACTCGGCCACTGTGTCTTCCCTGATGAGATTTGTTGTGTCTCCCCTTTCTCCTCCATCTTGCTTTTGTCAGGCATTTTCTCACAGCAATGAGAAAAGTAACTAACAGAGCCTGAGGAGTTATTCTTTAGTCTTTTTATGCTATCAGAAATTAGCAGATGTTAATTTTGTGTCTCTCTGGGAAGTCACTCAGCAGTCCTGCACCAGCCTCCTGAGTAGCTTCTTCTATTCACTCATTAAAAAGCTTACCAAGGAAAGCGACTCAACCACTGTGAACCCACACACTAGTAGAATCATTTACTTCCATTTCCATTTTCCCCTGATTACTACAGGATTCAGTTTAGTATTCTTGTTATGTACGAATGCTTTGTGAAACATTCTTGAATTTTCTAGTTTTGCATTTTTAGAAAAGATTTACTTATTTATTTTATGTATGTGAGTACACTGTCGCTGTCTTCAGATACGCCAGAAGAGGGCATCAGATTCCATTACAGATGGTTGTGAGCCACCATGTGGTTGCTGGGACTTGAACTCAGGATTTCTGGAAGAGCAGTCAGTGCTCTTAACCACTGAGCCATCTCTCCAGCCCACCTTCTTGCATTTTATTAAAAGGACCTTGGCTCTGTCTAATTTACTTGTACTTAAAAACCACAATATAGGCACGATATAAACCACAAAATAGCCTCAAACTTCTCCCATAAATATTTTTTAGCTTTACATTCTATGCAGTCTCTGTTTCAGCTTTTGGTTTCTATCTTACGAGCGAAGAAGCTGTCAAAAGTAGCAGTGAATGAATGGACATGACCCTGTGTCAACAAAACTTTATATGTAAAACAGATGCTATGCTGGATTTCTTCTGATTATCAGAGTTGGTGAGCCCTGATCTGGGTGAGATTGGTCTAGTAGAAAATTTGGCTGCAGCAAAAGCAGTCTTGTTGCATATTGCTATAGTTTGACTGAGTTTCTCCCAAGTACCCATGTATTAAAGGCTTGCTCACCAGCCTGTTGTACTGTGGGGAGGAGATGGAACCTTTAGGAAGCGGTGCCTAGGTAGAAAGAAGTTTGGCCTTTGGAGTCATGCCCTCAGGGATTGCAGCCTTAGTCTCTGTCTTTCTTTGCTTTCTGGTGTCATAAAATGAGCAGTCAGTATTTTTTGATATGTGTTCCCATCATGATGTACCAAGCTGCTGCAGGCCCAAAGGGATGGGACCAACGATGCAAGAACTGAAATCTCTCAAGGGATCTAAGCAAAATCTTCCTCCTTCTTGATTATCTTAGGTGGGTGTGATGCCACATGCCTTTAATCTCAGCACTTGGGAAGGAGAGCCACAAGGGTCTCTGAGTTGGAGGCCAGCCTGGTTTACAGAGAGAGAGTTCCAGGACAGCCAGAGAAAAACCCTGTCTCAAATCCACCCCCCACCCCAAAAGAGTTGACTAGCTTGTATATTTTGTCACAGTAGGGGAAAGCTGAGTAGCACATACGTTGGCCGATTTTCTTGTTTTTAATGTAAACCACTGATTTTTGTGAAACGTGGGTTCCAGGAAAATAATATTATGCACTTAGGGAACTTAAAAAAAAATCCTAGATCCAAACCTAACGAATTTTACTGTTTAAAATTCAGTATTTTAAATGAACATTTTATGTGAATCTAGAAGTCTCAATCAAGCAACATAAACGTAACATGTTAGTCATGGTATTAATTAACTACATGATCCTGGATCATGGACTAACTTCTTAGTCAGCACTTATGTAATGCCCAGATTGGGAGACCCCAAAGACCACAAGGACTCAACTCTGAGGGTTGATTCAGCACAAGCTGGAGCTCGGGATGCAATCCTTCCCTGACAGGGCAGGTTAGGTGAGCGACCACGAGGTCTCGGGAAAGGGGTTCTTAAAGGAAAAAATCGCAAGCGGGGATTTCTAAGTCTTAGCATTACATATTGGGTAAGAGGTTTATGGGTAGGTTGACTTTTGAAGTGATTGGTCCGTTTTAGGTGCCAAGGCCGCTAAGGCTCTGGCCCAGCTAGCTGGAGAACATTTGGCCATTAATTAATAGCTGCTATGGAAGAGGAGTGATGAGCACCCTTTGGGTTTATGCGGAGGTGTTGCTATCTTCTGAGGGAAAAGTATGCAGGAAAGGGAGGGTTGCTAGGAAACACTATCTCTTTCAGTACAGAAAAGAATGTCCCGGGTAATTCCTGCCAGCTGTAGTTGACCGGTTGTTTCTCACCTTGGGACCTTATTTTTTATCTAAACTTATGTCTCCAGACCTCCGCTTAGGTTTCTCAGTTTCTCACTTACCTTTCCATTAACTCTGTACTTTGCCTTTGTTGAGTTGTTAGAATTTTTTTTTTTTAAAGATTTATTCTGTATACAGCATTCTGCCTGCATATATGACTGCAGGCCAAAAGAGGGCACCAGATCTCATTATAGATGGTTGTGAGCCACCATGTGGTTTCTGGGACTTGAACTCAGGATCTCTGGAAGAGAGCAGCCTGTGCTCTTAACCTCTGAGCCATCTCTCCAACTCAAGTTGTTATAATTTAAAGAATGGAATGAATTGGGTTTTTTTGTTTTGTTTTGTTTTGTTTTTTTGTTTTTTTTTTGTCTGAGAGAAGGTTTTGCTACAGAATCCAAGCTAGTCTTAAATATGAGATCATCCCTGCCTAAGCCTTAAGTGCTGGGATCACAGGCATATACCAATGTACCAATAAGCTAAGCAAAGCTGCAACATTCTTACAAAGCTGGACTTAGGGGAAAAAAACAAATATGAATTCATGAAGAAGAAGACTGAACTTGTCATGTTTGGAGAGAAGGCTTAGAAGTTAAGAGCACTGATTGGTTGCCCTTCCAAAGGTCCTGGGTTTGATTTTTCTGGTCTCTATAGGCACTAGGCATACACATTAGGCATATATACATATGTGCACATACATGTAGACAGAACACCCATACACATAAAATTAATTTTTCAAAGATTGACTTTAGTACAGAAACAACATATAGTAGGTGTACAATATTTTATAAGATAATCGTTGTTTCATAAAATAATGTTTTATCCATTTCAGAAATCTGAAGCTAGAGGCACTATGGCCATTTCTTGTCTGTGACTCCTCCTTCAGATTTTCCTGTTCATTTTTCTCTCCCCAACCATTTTTCCTGTCAGTGATGCTGACTTTGCAGAACAAAGGCAACAGAATTGCCAGTCTTAGGAGTGGGTTGTTCAGAAAATAGGTCATTATTTCACACATCTGAATGTGGAGAAGGTAAAGAACAAGCTATAAATATTTGTTGGTTGACAGCTTTGGAACAAGGTCTTACAGAAAAGACCAAACAATTACTCACCTGCATACAGAGTAGCTGTTAACCACTTTGTGATTGGCAGGACTAGGAGAGGGGTGGCATAGACAGTTACAGGAATCTCTTCAGCAAACAGCTAAGAACACATAGAAATGCTTTAGAAAAATCAGGTAGATAAACCCAGGCATAATGGTGCATATCTATGGTGCACCTAGAGAAGAGAGACAGGAAGATTGGGAGTTCAAGGCTGGTCTAACTATATAGTAAGTTTCAGGTTAGTCTAGACTACATGAAACCCTTTGTAAAGTACTTCATATATTAGCAGAATGTTGTGTATTGATTGTTTAAGCTTATTGAGAAGCTGGCCCGGAGGCAGGGTTGCCCTCCACTGTCACAACCGAGCATGGTTATGTCAAGTGTTCTTCAAGACCTTCAGGCTGAGGCTGGCCTGACCCTGCTTCCTGCTCTAACACACAGAGAATAGAAAAGCAGTCCAAGATTAAAAACACTGTGTCACTGAGAGCAGGTCAGACGTAAACTCTTTCTAGCTAGGATTACTATTCTTTAATCGATAATGGAAAAATACCTACTGAGGGAAAGAGAAGGCAGAGGCTCATTCTGGAGAGAAGGTCCTGCTCTGCCCAGAACTCTGGACTTGGAACTTCAGTATGACTTCTTCAGAGCATTTCCCCAATTGTTTCTGCTAAATGGTGCTGATCATGTTATCTTTGTTTGCTGTCTCAACCGGGCTGCTCGGCTGTTAGAGACAGCTGGCTGGATGTACTGAGTATTTGCTCTCTGCTGTTTCATGTCACAGAGGATTAATATCTAGGATAAATAAGGAAGTAAAAATAGTTAACACATAAAACCTTCACGTAATTTGATCAATAAATGGGCCAATAAACTGAAGAAACACTTCTTAAAACAAGTACCAGTGGCAAACATATACATGAGAAGATGTTCAGTCTGTAGCTGTCAGTGAATCTCAAAACAAGACCACACTGAGTATCTCAGCCCAGCTAGAACAACAAATGCAGGTGAGGGACTGGAGGCTGAGGAGCCCTGTCCAGTGTTGGCAGAAATGCAGAGCACAGCCATAATGGAAATCAATACAGGGATTGTTCAAAAACAAAAACAAGTTACTGCATGATTCAGCGTACTGCCTTTGGTATATGCCCAAAGTATTGGTATTGAAGTCAACATACAACTGAGACACCCACAAGCCCAGGTTTATTGTGACACTATTTACAAATTAGCCTATGTGCCCATCATGAGGCTAATGAATGATAATGATCATGATGATGATGATAGAAATAAGTTATTCAGGTGTGGTGGGGCGCACCTCTAATCCCAGCACTCTGACTTCAAAGTCAACCTGGTCTACAGGGCAAGTTCCAAGGCAACCAATGAATGATAATGATCATGATGATGATGATAGAAATAAGTTATTCAGGTGTGGTGGGGCACACCTCTAATCCCAGCACTCTGACTTCAAAGTCAACCTGGTCTACAGGGCAAGTTCCAAGACAACCAGGGCTACACAGAAACCCTGTCTCAAGAAAAAAAAAAAAAGAAGAGGGGAAGGGGGCACAGAGGCATGTATATATAATAGAATATTAATCTTCATGAAAAAGAACAATGTCACACCATTGTGGAAAAATAGATGGAACTGAATACCACGTTAAATGAAAAGAGCCATTCCGGGGAAAACAAGTACCTTTAATTTTCTTTTATATGTAGAACATAGTGGGAGGGAAAACACTGAAATGAAAGTAGATGGGGCACTGTGAGGGAAGGGAAGGTAAAAGAGGAGTGTGCACGATCAAAATATATTACATAGATTAAAAAGTCCCAATAAAGTTCATAGTTATGTACAATTAATGTGTACTGGTTAATTTTTAATTAATTTGACTAAATAAATAGATATTTATTAAGTATCCAGAGTATATTTTCTTTGATAAGCAGCCCATACTTGGGTCTCTGTTCTCTAATCTGCCCATAGATGTAACTGGTATTTTTGTTCTTTCTAAGACTCATAGAAATACCTCTCTGTGTGGTCCTTGGTTGATACCAGTGCCAGGGAGAGTTGGCACAGATTTATCAGTTTTTGACTTAGTAGCTATGAAGATTGAGGAAAAGGCAACTGATATTCTGGGTTCACTCTTCTCTGCATCCCATCTGACTTGGAAAGTTAAGCTAAGCTTAGAATTAGTCATTCTAATTCTTAAGACTGACTTCTCAACCTTTCATCCCTAGATCTTTCCATAGTGACAGGGGCGGTGCTAGTGGTCTCATAAGCCAGCCTCCTCTTCCTCTGCCAGAGGCAGCTCCTCCATGACTCTCTGCTGCTCCCAGGACTTCTGGCCTGGCCTTTCTGTGCACCCCCAAATATCAGGACTCCCCAAGAGTGCCCACAGCCACTCTGTGGGCCTTTTCAGATTCTCCTACCCATTCCTGATGACTTTACATTTCCTGTCTCTTCCAGAGATGGACAGGAAGACCATATTTTACCTAACATTGCCTATTTCTTTCACTTGCTGACTTGTTAGGGGCCAGCTGAGGGTAGGGGGTTTGTTCACAGAAAAGGCCACAGATGCTTGGAGGTTCATGCCAATTCTGAGGGAAGGCACAGGCTGAGCCCAAGGGAGTTTTCATAGAAACAAACAAATCACCTCCATAATTTCTAAAACCAATGATAAAATCAGAAAAATGTAGATGGAGAGAGTGCTGCCCAGGGGTCCTTACTCCTGGGAAGAATGAAGAACTGGAAAGCAGTTGGAGATTGCTTTTCAGTCATCCTGCCCCTTCCATTTCTTTTTCTACTTTACAGTTGGCCACTATCTCCCCCTGGAGGAAATGCCACTGAGTGAATAGTCTGTTTCTTGTTCCAGCTCTACTGAGGAACTCCAGTCAGCCTATGAGACCAACCCTGAGGCTCACCTGCAACACAGACTGAGGGTCCTTCAACACTCAGATGGCTGCTGGGAAGTAAGTGTGGTAGGATTCTACCTCTTGATAAAACATGTTCAGTTTCCCCATTTCCCAAATCAGAGAAGACTCAACCCTTCTTCTGAACTATATAAAAATCTGAAGCTAAAAAGATGGAAGGAGAGACCCCTGGTCCTGGAAAGACTGGATGTAGGGGAACGCCAGGACAGAGTAATGAGAGGGGGTTGAACGGAGAAAAGAGGGAGGGAAGGGGGCTTATGAGACCTTCGGGGAGGGAGGAAACGGGAAAGGGGAAGTGATTTGGAATGTAAATTAAAAAAATAAAATAAAATTAAATAAAAAAAAAAAAAAAAAGAACACCCCCACCCCCATGACATAGCCTAAGGCATTTTGAACAATCCCTTGTGAAGTTGTTTCACGTGGTTACTTTTGTCTGCAGTATTTGGTGATGTATTCTGTCAATATCTAGAGACAAGAACCAAAGACAGATTCGCACGAGCAGGTCCAGGAACAGAGATGGGACAAGGGAGGAGAACAGCAAGGGTCTCAGAGTGTGAGCAGAGTGAGACGGGGTCTGGGAACTCTCTTGCCAGCATCTCTCGGGGCCAAGCTACATCTTAGTCTTTTAGTATGTAGACCCTTGGCTGTGGGGAGGTGGGAACTGGTGGTGGGGAGTTGATTGGAGAGGAAGTATTTTAGCAAAGCTGTGTCCTGTTGACTGGTACATGCAAGAGGGGTCTTGGGTAACCACGGGGCTCAGCATATCTGCAAGAATAGGTCAGGTGCTCTCTCGGCTTGGGCTGTTTACAGGGAAGTGGTTTCTACAGCACAAGTTGGTGAAATGGTAGTGTCATCCTAGAATCACACTTCGAGGGCTCCTTCTCACTAGTCGTGGTTTCCCTTACAAAGCAGAAACGTCTGTCCTATTCCACAGCTGTTCTAACCATACAGATGTGAATAAACAAAGCTGCCACAACTCTTGGGCCATATAACCCAAATGATTTCACCCAGGGCAGAATGAGCTGGGACCTGGACACTCAGTTGCCAGAGTCCTTCTTAGACAGTTGGAGCAGTACTAGCAGCGGGCTCAGCAAGCCAGCAAGCGTGCAAGGTGAGTACAATCAGCCTTTCAGACCCCGGTCATTCCTGAGAGATTCTTCAGGAGCCAAAGTATACTAGTCAAATGGCATTAAGGCATATCAGATATGGAAGCTAAGCACAGTGGGCTAAGCGTAACTAATCTGAAAATGCTCTTAGCCTTTGAACAAGGAAGTCTGTACCGAAGAAGAGTTTATTGCCTACCCAGAAAAATCCAATCCCTCCCAGAGGGTGGAGGTGGGGAAGGGTGGTGAGGTCATATGCATACACATGTTTAATCTCCAGTACATTTACATCAATTTAAAACTGGATGTAATTTAAATCATCTACCATGTAGCAACATTCCCTAGTCTTTAAATGGTGTGATGACATGAGAAATGTTTACATTATGAGAATACATTTGAAAACCCCGAAATGCAAATTAGCTCATTTTAAGCAAGACCTACTCATCCAGGCTCTGACAATCTGATGAAACTTACACAATCTTTTTTTTTTTTGATGCTGTTGCCAGAAGAGGGGACTCCTAAGTTGATGGGTCCCATCTGTGTTCACTATTGAAGGACTCCCCTGTGTCCCTCAATATGGCTCCTCTTTACCAGTGACTCATTGTTTTACGTTCTCTCCCTTCCCCAACCCCCATTGTCTGCTAGTGGAGGTGGGTGGTGTGGGAGACAGACTGGCTCTTCCCTTCTGCGTGGGTTCCAGAGTGGGTGTGTAGTTCCATTTTTCTGGTGGTTACCTCGACCCAGTAAAGAGTAGTAATATCTATTTAGTGTCAGATTTGAAAGATAGTCCTGAATGGGGCAACAGGAAGTACACAAGTGGACACTTCCAAGATAAAGGGCCTATCAGCTGTCTGAATTTTTCTAATCTACAGAGCAAAGGAGAAGAAATACACATCAAATACAAAATGTGAATGCTCTTCATATGCCAACAAAGAAGATCAATAGCCCACACCTCAGTCCATGCTACACCCCTCCCCAAATACAGAAGCCTGCATTTCCTTTGGAATATCAGCCTTCCTTGTACTTCTCCAACTTTAAATTGATATGCAATTATGTAGACATCTGTACCTTGATTTACCTAAAAGAATAGCAAAACCCATCACCACTACTTGGTTAGGAAGTTAAATTTAAGTCAGACAGTGGTGGCACACACCTTTAATCCCAGCACTTTGGAGGCAGAGGCAGGTGGATATCTGAGTTTGAAGCCAGCCTGGTCTACAGAGTGAGTTCCAGGACAGACAGGGCTACACAGAGAAACTCTGTCTCAAAAAACAAAAAACAAACAAACAAAAGTCAAATTTAAAAGAATGTGAATTCCTCAACAACAACAACAACATGCTCTTCCCTGAGCACAAACAAGGAACGGACTCATGGGACTGTGGTAGGTAGGCACTGGCAGTCTTTCTGGCATCTGGGTTGTTACCTGGGGCCACGGCCCACTTTGTACCTAACAGTTAAGGTTCATCAGCTCAAGCCTCCGACTTAGGTTGGATTGGCTTCCTCCTAAAAACAGCTAACACCCCGAGAAACGAAGAGCACTCTACCATGTAGAAATATGGCTCTGCCTGAAGTATAGAATGGTCTGAATGAATGAATGAATGAATGAATTTCTCCCCAAAATGGTTTTCTCTCTTGGCTTCTTTCTTGTGTGGTGCTGAAAAAAATCCTAGGCTGTGCCTGGGTAAACCGTTCTCCCTCGGGCTCTGAGCCCCACAGGTCAGGTGCTAGGTTACTGTGTGATAACCTAGTAAATCTAGCCTGACTGCTTGTTTCATCCTAGTTATTAATTTACCCCAGAACTCTGTGGTACAATTAACAACTCCCTCATTCTGGTTATTAATTTATCCTCAGTATTCGGCAAGTGATAAGATTAATAACTCCTACTGTCACCCAGGAGGGAAGGTCTCTGTCACCACTCCCAGGCTTTCTACTGGGATACCTCCTGGTCGAATTCACAGGCTAAAATTGGCCCCATTATCCACAAAGTAATAACTCTAAATGGCTGCTTAGTGACCCTTTAAAAAGAAAACTGCGATCCAGAAAATGGAAAGATTTCTACGTAGACTTTTCCCTTCCCCCTCGTTCTCTCTCGAAGCTTTATTTCGTTGCCTTCTGCTCCCAGTTCCCCACCCCGTCGACTCTGCTGTAGTTGCTGTGGCAGCGGCTAGCCTTTGCTCTCTGCCAACTTGCTAGCAGACAGCACAGTTGCAGGCACTCTCACTCCCACCCAGGCACTTGCCTTCTCACCCTGCCCTCTTGCCTTCCCACAGGCCCTCGCACAGCTGCTCTGCGATGTGGGTCAGGAAATGGGCCAGTGGGCTCGTTCTCCAACCTCACACAGTGACCGCTGCCTGCCACCACGCTGTGTTGAGTGCCCCTCACACTATGCCACTTAGATTCGTTTGTCTCTGCCATGCTTCTACAGTTCCATTCTAAGACACACAGACACACTTCTACGGCTCCATTCTAAGGTATAACACATTCCTCCAAGCGGAGCTGTAGCTTCAATGCCATCTTGATTCAAGGCAGTCTTAGGACTGTCCGCCATCTTTGTAGTAGGGAGATAAGGTTTTCCTATGCTATTGCTTCAGCAACTCCTTAGCTAAGGGTGGTCACACGACTGGCTGTAGCTTCAGTGCCATCTTGGCTAAGGACAGTTCCATGACTACCCACCATCTTTGTTATGAGCAGTCCCCACTTCACTGCTTTTAGGAGAACAGCCTAACTTAAGGTCGCCAAAGACACTTTCCAATTAAGATAAGGTTTTCATCTTTTCTTCCTTGATAAATAATACCTTTAATATTAATTTAAAGATTTACAATAGTAAAAAGGTTAATGGTCACTGCCTTAAAATATATATTTAGCCTTATTTTTGCTTCTGTCATTAAATTACAAAATACTCTATTTATTTAATAGATACATTCTAGAACAAATAATTAAGCAAACACAGGTTGTCTAACTCAGATATACTTAATAGATACTGGCTTTCAATCTTGTCAGAGATTTTCTAAATGTAATGTTAGATGTTTAAGCATATTATAACAGTCAGAGACTCCCAAAGCCTAACAGTGACCCACCTCACCCCACCCCCAAGGTTTCTGAGAAGATATGGGCACACCAACAAGACTACCTGGATTGTGGTATAATAACCACTGAGAAACACTGCTCTATTGCCATGCCTGCTGCCAGGGCTCAGCCTACACTGTGGACAAACAGAAGATGCCCAGAGAGTTAAATGTCTCATAGTGCCTAAGACAAGGTGAGTCATTTCTCCCATGTTCCTACTCCACAGGAAAAAGCTTCTTTTTCTTTTGGGCCTGACATCTAGGTTAGATGTAATTAATTAATGACATCTAGGCTATTATTTATTCTTCCCAGATTTCTGACTACATTGATAGCTAAGCTAACTCTAACTATAGCTAGAAAACAGACCTGGCTCCTTACTCCAAGGTAATCCACCACTATATTAGCTCATTAGTCAATTTGGTAACTAGTTAAGACTACCATATCGCTTATCAAAGACAGACAGATTTGCCTTACTCACAGGCTCATGATAAAGGATACACAAGATCAGATGTAACCTTTCATAGATGTAACCTTTTGCTACTTCTTTATCTAAACTCAGTTTCCAGTGACTAAATGATTTATATTTCCCCTCTTTGCTATGCCACTGTCCTAACATTAATCAAATAGAGTTCTTATAAGATAGTCTATCTCTAATAAAACATTCCACTATATGATCCAACTGTTATAATTATAAGTTCAAATTTTAAGTTTCGTTTGGTTGTCTTTTAACTATAGACTTAAGGTGTTTCTCATGCTAAACTATATGATCAACTATCATATTCACAAGGTCATCAAAATTTTTAATTTCTTTTAATTGTCATTTAAACGTAAACTTAAAGTTGTTTTTCATTATACTAAATTTATGTATATTCAGTCCCCTAGACAGAAGGAAAAAAGCCCTTCTTGTTCCTTCTGCTCCACAAAAGGTTTTTGTCTTTGCTGAGCTCATCTTAAAGACTCATCATGTTGCTAACAAATCTCTCTTTTATAAACTTATAAGCTCCAGAAAACCTACTCAGATCTACCTCTCATGGACCAAACAGACTCTGTCTAGATAAATATACCAGTCAATCAATAGCCTAAGTTCCCACTTGCTACTTATCTCAGAGGGTGTTCATGTTCCCTGGGATTGGGGCACCCCTCACCCCAACCACCAAGACCTAAGGGCTTCAAATGTATACCTAAGAAAAAGGTTTTTTACCGAAACATACTTTATTATTTTATGCTGTGTGTGTGTGTGTGTGTGTGTGTGTGTGTGTTTCAGCATTTTGTCAAGTCCAGGCATTTACTCAAAATCTACATCCAAAACAGCTCAAGAGAAGCTACCCACAGATGCTCCTATCTACTCTCAGACACAAACGCTTCTACTGGATCTGCTCCTTCTACTTATAGAAGTTTCCACAGACCTTGGATAGCAGGGAAACAGCCAACTTTCCTAAGACTGGACCATCATCTCCATCCTCATTTTCTTAGGTTTCCCAGAGACACTGGTCCCAAAGTCGGCAGGAAGTAGCTAAAGATCACAATGACCCTATTCTTGCTTCACCATCACTTCTTCCTAGTTTCTCCCTTTTTAAATTAAACCAAAACAGAGGAATGTTGGTATTCCTTCTAGGCTCTGCCCAGCAATTAATTATCTGGCAATAGCCAGGTAGGCCTGGCTTACTATAAAAGGGGATGTTTGCTCCCTCCTTACTCTCTTATTCTCTTTGATTCTCTTCTCTTCCTGACCCCTTTCTCCCTCTCTCCCCATCCCCATCCCTACCTCTCTCCACGTTTTCCTGGTTGACTCCTCTCCTCTCCTTTTCTCTCCTCTCCTCTCCTCTCCTCTCCTCTCCTCTCCTCTCCTCTCCTCTCCTCTCCTCTTCTCTTCCTCCTCCTCCTCCTCTTCCTCTGTCTCGCTCTCTGTGTGTGTGTGTCTCTCTCTGGTGTGTGTGTGTGTGTGTGTGTGTGTGTGTGTATGAGTGTGAGTGTGTGTGCAAGCACACCTTTCTCTACCTCTACTCCCTTCTCAACTCCCCTTCCCATGCGCTAAATAAAATCTATTCTACACTATACCCATTTTATGGCTGGTACCTCAGGGGGAGGGGATACCTCAGCTTGGGCCTGCAGAGGCACCTCCCCCGCCTCACCACATCTGGCTCTATCAACCATACCTGGCTCTACCAAACATCTCCTTGGCTCCTTTCTTTCTTTCTTTCTTTCTTTCTTTCTTTCTTTCTTTCTTTCTTCTTTCTTCTTCTTCTTCTTCTTCTTCTTCTTCTTCTTCTTCTTCTTCTTCTTCTTCTTCTTCCTCCTCCTCCTCCTCCTTCTTCTTCTTCTTCCTCTTCTTCTTCTTTATAAAACACAATACCCCCCCACCTTGCCATACCTTGCTCCATAAACATATCTTGTCTTTTTATAAAACAGAGCACTAAGTTTTTTTTTTTAAATTCTAATATGCACCAACATGCCCCAGAGGCTTGTGAAAACACAGTTTGATGAGCCTCCTGCTTGGGAAAGGGTTGGAGCTTATATTTTTAGTTCCTAAGTGATACTCACTCAGCCATTCCCAAGGAACCTTTTTGAGAACCCCTACTGTCTTCTGGATCTGCTTCGGGCTCTTTTGTTCTATTCAGATGGAAATCACAGGTATTCAAGTGGAGCTCCTTCTGTCTGCAAAGTTCAGCCTGGTCTTTGAATTCAAGGCCTAACACTGTTCATAATTTATGTTTATAACCCCTTTTGGAGGATGCTTTTTCTCAGCCCTCTACCACAATAGCTCTTAGCTCTTCTGTAGTCTCTGTTTTCTGAGGACTTCCTCAGTTCTCTGTAGTCTCTCACCTTCTCATTTTAAAAGACTCATCTTGAAGATACTGCTTCAAGACACTCTGAAGCTCTTTGACACTCTTCTAGCTGCTAGGGGAGCCTAGGGCTGGCAACCCTACACTTGTCTGTGCTTTGTATTACTAACTCAGCCCACTCTATTAGTGATAAAAGACCACAAGATACCAATAAAAATCCCTGGGTGAGATTTTATTGGGACCTTAGTGGCAAAACATCTTGGGGTCTCTTGGACTGACCTAAAGAATGTATGAGAAGGGCTGTTTGTTTAACCAGCTACACAGATAGATAGTCTCCTGTCTGGTAACCACCAACTATTTGCTTAATTCCTCCCCCTGCCCAGCTTGTAGACTTGTACTGAGCCTGTGCACTCTAGCTGTCATGAACACATGCTTCTCTCCTTTGTATCGAGGACATCTTAAACATGATCAG
The DNA here is from genome assembly GCA_036184795.1 of Tokudaia tokunoshimensis. Classification (NCBI taxonomy): domain Eukaryota; kingdom Metazoa; phylum Chordata; class Mammalia; order Rodentia; family Muridae; genus Tokudaia; species Tokudaia tokunoshimensis. The sequence goes on along the minus strand of BTHU01000010.1, from coordinate 38,208,248 downwards.
GAACATCCAGAACAGCTATAGGCAGAGTTTCTGGTAGTTCAGCCTCAGCATTCAGGCAGGTCCTAGCCAAGGAGATAAGGAACAGGTGGAGGGGAGTAATGAATGGATGAGTCAGAGATCGTGGGTGGGTGAATCTTGCATCTCTGACTGACTAGCAACCAGGATGTTTATTTATATTGATTCACAAAAGAGACAAACATGATTTCAAAAGAAAAACAAACTGTCATTTTGTTCCTGGGCAAGTGTTACTGTTAGGGTTCGAAAATCACTGAAGGAAGACCCCAGACTCAAATAGTATGTAAAAATAAAGAACGTTTATTCTGCAGAAAAATCCAGTATGCTAGGGTCACCATCACTTCAGAATGGAGACCCAGACAAAGACATTCGAGTCCCTTTTATAACAGACCTGCCTGATTGCTTCTGACATAATGAACAGACCTCTAAAACCTAGAGTACATTCCAAGGGGTTACAAAAACCATTAACCAAAGGTCATAAAGAAGGAGCTAAACATATATACCACAGGTGCAAGGACAGGAGATAAAATATTGACTGGGTTTAGATCTACACAAAACTTCAAGGACAACTTAGTTATGTTTTTTAACTGTCTATGAACCTGTAAGCTAGTAACAAATGATGAATGTTTATACAGATAATTACTCCTAGTGGATATGCATGTAGACATTCTCTGTTAAAAACTGCTTATTTAATTTATTGCCTGAATTTATGTGTAAACTCATAGTGAACTTTTTACCATTTGATCACACACTCTGAAAGTCATACAAGTGCTGAGAACAGAGAGCAGAGAAAGACCCCCTTCCCTTTTCTTCCCTAGAGACTTCTACTTAGAGTTGGGCAATTCCTGATAGAACAAGATAGAACAAAGGCTACTTTACCTAGCGTCCTGCTGCTTTGCTATGAGGTGCAAAACCAGAGACTGCAGCTTCTCGACTCAGAATAACCCAGTCAGATCAGATCGGCTGCCGAAGCAAAGTATCTTACACTTAGGATAGGTAGCAAATGGTTTTTGACCTAGTTTCTGAGTGGAGATGAAATGGGATTAAAAACAAAACAAGACCCTTCATTACAAGTACAGAGAAAATAGGTATTACCAATTTCAAATCATTTTAGACTGTGTAAGCATTTATCACATATGGCATTGCATTTCTCAGAGAGTGAAACGTTAAACAGAAAACTATAAGTCAGTCTAGGTGAGTTCCCAAGCCTTGACCAATGCACAATTGTTGAAATACAACTTGTGAGTTAGCCTTAAGTTTCAAAGCTCTCCCAGGCCGCAGGCTGACTTGTTCTATTCACTTGTTCTCTATTTTTTAGTTAAAAGACTTCACTGTAACTTAACATGAGCCAGTCTCCACACGATTGGCAAGTTCTTATATTTCTTTTATATACTATTTTTATATCATATATATCATCAAAGGTTGTTTTAGGCAAACTAGCTTTGTTATTAAGGTTTTATTTTCTGGGGACCATGTCTTGTACACTTCATGTAGGAGGAAGCCTGAAATCTGATCACTTGCCAAACCTCTTGTTTCTGAGTTTGCTTAGGGGCAGATGTGCTAAGAGAACTCTGGAGCTGTCCAGCATTTTTGTGCTTTTCATAATCTCCATGGCAAGGAAGAGCCCCAACTAGGACCAGATAAGGTTACTCCTTTAAGAGTAGATATAATTTTCTGGGGGGAAAGACATGAATGAATCATAATGTAAAATGTCCCCCAAAAATGAAACACGTAGAGATCAGAAACCAAGGGTGAAAGACAGCACAATGGTGAAAACAGCATTCGGCTCAGCTCTGCTGGACTGTGCGTCAGACTGCTGTGCTGGCTTCATGACTCTCTGGCTGTGCCACAGTGCCATCTGAAGCAATTGGACTACTGGAGGCAAACTGATACTTCTGGAACAATTTCAGAGAATCTGGAACAATGGTGACTGAAACAAAGACTCCCACATAATGTTGCTCAGCGCTTAAGTAGGAGATTGTTTCCACAGTGACCATGATAGCTGTGGCTGTTTTGGCAGGTGGGTTGAAGTCTCCCCCAGTTTGGGCAGAGAAACTCAGCTCAAAGGAAGAAAGGTTTATTTTGGCTCATGATTTCTGAAATTGGCCAGGGTACTTTTGACTAGATGGTGAGGCCTTATCATGGCAGAAGCATGTGGAGAAAAACTGCCTCCTAGTAGAAACCAAGAAGTAGGTCTCACTTTTATCACAGAAAATTCCATCCAACTCCCCAAGCCCATTAAAGTATGACTTTGTACAATCCATGAGGTCAGAATCCCTGTGAACCAATCACTTCCCAAAGGCTCCTCCTCTGAACCTTGCTGTACCAGGGACCAATCTTTTGATGCATAAGCTTTCAGGGGATGTATGGCATGGTGACATACTCCTTTAATCTCAACATTCAGGAGGCAAAGGTACGAAGACCTCTGAGTTTCAGGCCAGAAAGGCTACATAATGAGACTGTATCTCAAAACAAAACCAAAAAACCCAATATCAAATGGACAAGGCATAAAAATAACAGTGAGTTCAGAGTAATCCTCAAAACTTTTCCTAAGAAGGCTTGATTTATGGTATGCATGGATTACTCCATTGGTTGATATAATACTCCTTTGGATGATATAATTATTTAAATGGTGACTTTTTCTAGTGAAGGCACATTATGAGTTGATTCACAAAATAGCCACCATTTTAGGGTTCCAGATCCATACTTCCAGTATGAAGTGGAGTCACTCCAAGGAAGTCTTCCATTCTCATTTCCACACCCCTACCCACCATACTCTCAACTTTCATTTAACAGCTTCCTAGTCTTTGCTGTCATTCCTCTTAACCAATAATTCTGACTTTCCAGAAAAATAAAATAAAACTCAACACCAGTCATTTGTTAAAGGGCATATTTATTACTTCTCTGGTATACACAAAGCATCCATTGTACATTTGTCAGTTCATGACTTTGTCATTATGTCTACATAGAATAGCTGTCACCAAACACAGTGTGACCAATCAGGAGGGGAATGAGGGTCGAGGAATGTGTCCTGAAGTCTTTCAGAATAAATAGTCACAAACACAAGTATGACAATAAAATAAATTACAAAATTAAATAGTATTAAATCAATAGGATTAAATTAAATAAAATTTCAAGTGAAGAGTCCCTGAATGTGGCTACTTGGCAGCAAACAGCTTATAGGAGATGAAGCCATGGAGGTGGCAGGAATGTTCTGGGGCTCAAGCCCCTGCTCAACATGGAACCCATGAGATTTGGGGATTCCTCACTGCCTCCAAGTCTCTCAGGCATTCAGTTCCAGGTCAGTGATGTATTCTTGGACCCAGGTCTCTTTGGGGTCAGCGCAGATCTGCCGGTTTCTCTTGGTCAGGAAACTACACAGAGAGGTGAGGGTTAAGAAACTAAAACATCCTATGGGAGAGTCTGTGGTTTCCCCATCGCTCCCATTCTCTGCAATGCTCTGCAGAGCCTCTCTCACTGGCCCCCTTTAGATGATCCTGTGCTTCCCTTTTTGTGACTCCCCCTTCCCCCTCTATGACTGAGAAACCCTCTCTTACACTGTTCCACACCCCACCTTATCAGGAAAAGCAGGAGAACAGAACTTACATGACACCTGGCTGGGAGCAAAGACTGCTGGTCTCAAAATAGTCAGCGATGAATTTGCGTGGAATCTGTCGGCTGTAAGAGAAGCAGCAGGCAGTCGGGGTGTCAGCTCCATCTGCAGGGAAAGGGATAGAACAAATTCAAGTCATCATTGAGCAGGACAGGACAGCTAATACAACTTAAGAGGTGAGGAAGGCTGCCTTGCTTGGGGTGGGAGTTGGAAGGCTAAGGCTCTGAAGGCATTTGGGCATTTGGGACCAGAAATGCCCCCATGTCTGTCTTTGTTTCTGTCTCTGTTCTATCTACATCTTCACTGTGGGTTTTCTCTTCCTCTCTATGTTGCCCTGTGTCTTTCACACAGCTTTCTCTAATACCAGAAGTCAGCAAAAAAGACACCAAGGCATCACATAAGGCATCCTAGAGGCAGAGCTCCTTAGGAATCCTAGGGCTGTCATGTAGTAAGTACATGAGAGCACTATCCTCACTGTGATTTCAAGTTCTGGTTACCTATAAAAAGTTAGACCCTTTCACACCATAGAGAGGAAAATAAAAGTCTCAAAGAGAAAGACCAGTTTCTTTTCTCTTGTAGAATCTGAAGCCACAGAAAAGACTGCGGTGGTCTGCCCTAGACCAGAGACTGGGGACACCTTCTGTAGCTGTGTGGACTCACATGGCGCTGAGAAGACTTGACTGCAGAGAGCCATGGTACAGAGAAGAACAGCAAGGGCAGTGGTGGAGACCTTCATGATGCTGAGCCGGTGATAGACAGTGCACTTGTCAGCAGAGCAGAGAAGTGGCTGGTACTCACCGCTGCCTGTATCCTTCTGGTGTCTGAAGCCATATGCCCCTTCTCTTATAGGTAGCCCTGGCAGATGAGGAAATGGAATCTGGGGCTGAGGAGGGAAAATTTTAAGCACAGCAATGGTGTCATGTTGGACATTACACAATTCAGGGTCCCCAGTGACCACAGGGGCTCAGGATATCCAAGAATAGCATCTCTGAGACATAAGTCTCAGCTCTCAACTCGTGACCTGTTCTTACTTCATAGTCTCTCTTATGAGCAGGAGGAGGTAGGACAATGTCCACCCAGGGCTATTCTTAGGTGGTCCCTTCTCAGAACCATTCTGTGAATAAACACCCCAACTTTGTTCCTTGCCACGAACAGAAACTCTCATTATTTCTCAGCTTCTCTAACCACATGGAAGAATAGCTGTGGACCGTGGTACAACAGCCCCTCCTACCAACACCACAAGGGGCTGAGGGAAAGCATCCCCACCTCGAGCAATGGGGACGATGAAGTCACATTTAAGACATTCGTCCAATCATCAGCTGCAGAGTGACTAGGCCACTGGGTTGAACATTAATTTTGGATCATGAAGATACTTCAAGGTGGGTGTTAATACGTGAGAAGCCTAAAAATATTTATGCCCATTAAGCTAGAAAAAGCCTTTCTAGGAAAGAGTTTTGTGGAAACAACCCAAATTCAAGGCGGTCTTTAAATATTGAGACAGCTGGCCCAGTGTCATTATAACTCTGAACTAAAGAAACAGAATCTTTCACTATGAAAGAATTATAAATCAGATTATAGAATATATATATATTGGTTTGCTTATTTATGAAGCTCTTAAAATTAATAAAATGACAAATATAACATCAGTCATAAAAATATCAGGAAACATCATACAAGTTTTACGAAGTTAAGAATTCTACAGATATCTGGAAATATACACAGTTTTTCACACCAAACCCAGGCATTATAAATAAATAATATTGGAAAAAATTTTTAAGTCACTTAAAAATAAAAGCTTTAAAGATTTATTAAAACCTTTTGTGATGGGCCTGTGAGTGGTTAATTTTCTTATATTTTGAGATGTTTTCTTATTTTATTTGGTGAGATATTATCGTCCTGTCCATGCACATACTCATGAACTCAGTTTAAAGCATTTTCAATATCACCAGTTTAAACGTAAGCGGTTATCAAATGTTTTACTTTTAACTTCTGAGACAAGGTCTCACTAGGTAGCCAAAATTAAGATCCTTCTGCCTCAGGCTCTGGAGTGCTAGGGTTACAAGCATGTAGCATCATGTCTGAAAGAAGGTGCTTGTGAGCGTGCATGCATATGTGTATATGTGTGTGGTCTGCATGTATGTGAGTGTATGTTCATGCATGTGCAAGACTGATGTCAGGAATCACACCCCCATCAATGTTCCATGTTACTTATTGAATCAGGGTCTCTTAATCAAATCCAGAGCTCACTAACAGTAGGGTCTCCCATATTATCCCCAATCTTTGTGCTCCAAGACTAGAATTAACAGGCAGGCTGTGGTGATGCAATATTATGATTAAACAAATGTCTTATACATTCTACGAGACTGGAACTTTTGCTGGATCTCACACTCAGAATTAATAATGTACCTTGAGATCAGTTACGACTTAAGACTGCTATCCTACTGTGTACTCAGTCTGCTTATTTAACCTGCCTTTAGGAAAATAATGTAACAATCAACAGTATTTGCCTTGGGCTTCTCATGCGATCAACTTTTACAACCTAAGTAAAAACATTGCCATAATCTTAAGTTATGTGCTCTCCCATGCCCCCAGACCCAGAACGATGCATCTGTACCATTTGCTGAAAGCAGAAAACACAGAGGTTGAAAGAACCCTTCTAAAATGGATACCCATTTATGGATATTGGCTGATATGCAGTGATGCTTGTAGTAGTTTGTTGTCCAGGTCAGTTGGAGCCAGTGATTTAATCCAATCCTGTTAAAGATTTCTATAATGTGTCCTTTTCCTTCCCCAGGTGATGTTTTCTGTGCTGTTCAAATTAATACAGAGCAAAGCTTGTGTTAGGTAGAGTCATACAACTGACATAGTCATACAACAGTCACACAAGGGACAGAGGCACACAGACATAGACAGACAGAGTCACACACAGACAGATACGGAGACAGATTCTCAAGACAGCCTTCAGGCAGACACAGATTCAGTCTCATGCAACAGGAACAAGGACAAAACCAATAGACAAGCTAACAGGGAAGAAGGAACTCAACCCTACACAAAGAGCTACTGGCAGCTAAGGAATGCTGGGAGTGGGGGATGGGCAATAGTCTTCCTCAGGGAAGAGAGCTGAAGAAATCATCAAGTGGTGATCCAATAACAGAGGACAGAGGACACAAGGAGCATGAAGTGGAGAATTCAAATCTGGACTCAATCTTGGTTAAGTGACTCCAAGCGGGGAAATGCCTTTATTTCTTTCCTCAATGCAATACTGATGCACTATTGGTGACTTGGAGCCTATTATCAATGTGTTTAATCCATGCAGCAGAACACCACCCCGCTGGCATTTAAGAAGGTATGGGGATCTGGACTCTGGGCCTCATGCTTTCAGAGCAAGCACTGAACCATCTCTCTAACACTTGAAAAAAGTCTTTGGTAGATAGACTCGAGTTTTTCCTCAACTGCTTGATACTTTGCTGTGACAAACAGTTGAGCTCTTTCTTCTTTCTTTCTTTCTTTCTTTCTTTCTTTCTTTCTTTCTTTCTTCCTTTTTTATTTCTTTCTTTCTCTCTCCCTCTTTCTTTCCTCTCTCTCTCTCTCTCTCTCTCTCTCTTCCTTCCTTCCTTCTCTCTCTGTCTTTCTCTCTTTCTTTCTTTCTTTCTTTCTTTCTTTCTTTCTTTCTTTCTTTCTTTCTTTCCTTCCTTCCTTCCTTCCTTCCTTCCTCCCTCCCTCCCTCCCTCTCTCCCTCCCTCTCTCCCTCCTTTCTTTCTTTCTTTCTTTCTTTCTTTCTTTCTTTCTTTCTTTCTTTCTTCCTTCCTTTCTTTCTTTTTCTTTCTTTCTTTCTTTTTCTTTCTTTCTTTCATTCATAGCTTTTATCTGTAGATCCCATAGTCTAGCAGGGACAGATGAAGTAAGTGAATAGGGACCATGGAACTTGGCAGGAAGTACTATGGGAAGAAAAGTTCTGAGTTGGGAGGGAGAAATAACCTTTTGCAGAGGGACTCAGGGGGGCCTTCATAGAAGGGCTGCAATTTTGATAGGGTCTTAAAAGCACAAAGTCAAGGAAACTTCTCCTTTCAACAAAGGCATTACAGAAATCCACAATTCATATAACTGCAGAGTTGTGGAGCCACACAGTTACTGCACCTAGGGCTCAGGAACCATTGGGTAAGAAGGGGCAAAAAGGTGGTAAGAGCTGGGGAAACAGGAAGTCTGCTGTGATACTGTGTCTCCTAAAAATACCACAGAAGCTACGCCACTACAATATCACCAACATGGCTGCCTGAGCATGACCTGAACAAGGACAAAAACCAATAGACAAGCTAAACGGGAAGGAGGAACTCAACCCTACACAAAGGCAGCAAAGGAATGCTGGGAGTGGGGGATGGGGAATGGTCTTCCTCAGGGAAGAGAACTGAAGAGATCATCAGGTGGTTATTTAATACTTAATGATCAGCCTTAAAAACATACATACAAGTAACAAGTAACATTATATAGACTGACAAGATTGTATTTATGTATTTAAGAATACACACAATCTATCTATCTATCTATCTATCTATCTATCTATCTATCTATCTATCTATCTATCACACATATATACACACACACAATATGCACATGTGCATATATATGTAATGACAAAGAAAAAAAGGGTCATGAGTTTGAGAGAGAAAGTGTAGAGGGAAGAAAAGGAAGGGGAAATTTATGTAATTATATTATAATCTCAAAAATTTAAAAAATTCACAAGATCTGAATGTATATGAACAGAGTGATAGAGTATAACTGTGGGTTCAGTGGAATGAAAGAGAATTTTGGGGAACAGCGATGGTGAAGCTAAGTTGTGGTGGGTTGAACCAATGAGGCTTTAAAATCTCTTCAAAGGAGTTGGAGTTCACAGGTTAGATCCAAGAAAACAGTGGAGGGCTTCAGGCAGAAGCAAACCAAGGACACACTTGGGCAGTCTGTCCCTTCCAAATGTCTACAGAGTCATGTTTTTTTTTTCATTTTTCATTTTATTATTATTATTACTATTATTATTATTGTTGTTGTTGTTGTTACTACATTGCATCTCATGCATGCACACATGTATTCATGTGCATGTGAGTATGCCATGTGACATAGCATATGTGAAGGTCAGAGGACAGCATTTACCAGTTTCCTCTCTTTAAGGACTGAAGTCAGGTAGTCAGGTATTGTTATGCCCAGATCATGAAACCCTAAAGACCACCAGGACTAGAGTCTGATTCAACTCATATGAGGGTTTATTTGAGCTAGGGACGCAAACCTTCCCTGATGCAGCAGGTTAAGTGAGTGACCACAGGTCTGGGGGAAGGGGCTCTTAAAGAAAAAAATCCCCACAAGCAGGGGGTGGGGGTAGGTTCGAAGTTTTGGCATTACATAATTGCGTAAGAGGTTTATGGGAAGGTTGACTTTTGAAGTGATTGGTCTGTTTTAGGCACCAAGGCCACTAACAGCTCTGATCCGGCCATCTGGAGAACATCTGGTCATTAAATTAATAGCTGCTATGGAAGAGGGAAGAGGAGTGATACGAGCACCCTTCAGGTTTCAAGGAGGTGTTGCTATCTATCTTCTGAGGGAAAAGTATGGGTTGCTAGGAAATGCTATCTCCTTTAGGCAGAAAAAAAAGTCATAGGACTGGTAATTCCCAACAGCTGCAGCTGACCAGATATGTCACACCTTGGGACCTTATTTAAACTTATGTCTCTGGACCTCTGCTTAGGTTTCTCAGTTCCTCAGTATATGTGTAGCAAATAACGTTGCCTGCTAAGAAAGCTTGCTAAGGCATTTTGCATTTTGAAATGAGATATATCTCACTGTCTCACAAAATGAAAGGACTACCAGAACAATTTGAGAGGCTGCTTATAACATCAAAGTCTTGCTCAGATTGAACTTCCCCGATTCTGAGATTTTGTATCAAGAGTTCTCATATCGGGGGGCGCTCAGAGGGTGGGGGGCGTGAGAGATGACTGAGCAGTTAAGAGCACTGACTGCTTTTGCAGGAGTCCTGGGCCGAGTAGCTGGCACTCACATGATAGCTCATAACCACCTGCAACTGCACTTCCAGGTGCAGTTTTTCTGACTCTCTTGGGCACGAGCCACTCACCCAATGTATATACATACATACAGGCAAAATACTCACATATCTTCAATAAAAATTAATAAATCTTAAAAAAGAAATCTTACTGGGTGGTGGTGGCACATGCATTTAATCAGCACCAGGGAAGGCAGAGGCAGGTGAATCTCTGTGACTTTGAGATCAGCCTTGTCTGCAGAGCAAGTTCTAGGACAGCCAAGTCTACACAGAGAAACCCTGTTTGAACAACAAACAAACAAACAAACAAAAAAGAATTCTTATATAAAAAGGAGTGAAAATTATTTACTAGTGACTAGAGGCCAAGTTTAATGGCTTAAAATATTTTTGTCTTCTGTGTCCTTAAACATTTCTTAATGTTATGCTGTAGCAATTTTTAACTTAATTTTTTGATACATTCATACATTAGTATTGTTGTTGAGAGCATAAATGCCCCAGTACTCACAGACGAGAAACCAGCAATGTTAAATACACTTGGTTGTATCTTCAGTGGTAGGGATGTATAACCTGTTTATCCACCCAGAAGGCTGCTATTCGAGGTAGTTAATACCTGGTGATCTGTACTATCTGTATGGCCAGGGCATACCACGCTCCCACAAGTAGGACCAGAAGTGGCGAAGAGCCCAAATGATCTCTACACTATCTATACGACCAAGACCACACCAGATCCTCCCCTAGCCCCTTAAGGAAACACATATAGCCTATCTCTCAAACCCATCTTCATGGACGAAGTAACATGTACTTTGAGAAGAGTTTCGATGTAATTGGGGTTTGTGCTATACCAGGAAACTTTTTTCTAAACTGTACTGTGCTTAAATATGTGTAAGAGACTGCCCAGTGTCAGACTCTAGAGATTTGAACCAACACGGGCTATTGAGTTGTGTTGAACCAGATTTTCTTCTTGCCTTATGCAGACTGACACTCTGCTGGCTCCTGCATGCATACTGAGTTACATCCTTTCCACTACTCCACCTCCCCAACTTCTCCTGTGCCCCCAGATCCCTCTCAAATTCATGACTTCTTCTACAATTGTTTCTGATACACACACACACATATAACCTATTGAGTCCATTTAGCATTGCTCGTACATACAGGTATTTAGGGCTGATCACTTGGATTTGGATAGCCTATTGGGGGGTTCATCCCTGAAGAAAACTTATCGTCCCTCTCTCAGCAGCCTACTGCTTTCCTATAACTTTTCATCTAGGGCCTTGTAAAATTTCCCCTATTCACATTGCCATGTGAACTGGTGTTTCTAGAAGCTCGTGTCCCAGTCCTCCAGTTCTTACAGTCTTTAAAGGGTACAGGCTCTGTTTCCATTCCTCTGAATGATTGCTAATGCTGGCAGCAAGAGACACAAAGCAAAGGCAAGGTCAAGGGCAATGGCGGCTTCATTAGGACAGGAGCATCCATGTTTCTTTCCATCTGCTAATAATTCTAAAGAAAAGCATCATAATCACTTGTTTTATTGGAAACTACATTCCAGGAAAACCAGGAGTGGAGGCAGGAGAACCAGAAGTTCAAGGTCATCCTCAGGTACCTAATGAATTTGAGGCTAGCCTTGGCTACATGAGACCCTGTCACAGAAGCAAAACCACACACAGTCATCTTATAACTCCTAGAAGGTGCCCACTCTCAACAGGAACTTATCAGGCCACATGTAGTTATCTATCTATTGCTTCTGTCTCCCAGTCATCAACCCCTGCCCCCACCACAATCTTCTCACTTCTTAAGAAGCCACCTTCATACCTATGATTCAGTTTTTGAAGGCTGGATTCTAAGAGCTGGGGAAGGTAGAACGGGAAATGAAAGCTGCTGTGTCATCACTTTTCTGGCAATGGACACTTCCTACTTCCAGACCTATGGCCCTCACTGCAGTGGGTCCCCAGTCATCTCGGTAAAGTTTTGTTTTAAAATTTAAATGATGCCTGTTCCGTTTTAATCAAATTTAGCCCACATCTAGTTTGTGGCTAGATAACCAAATCCTAGCACATGATGAGTCTAACTTGGTGGGTCTCCTGACCTAGTCTCTAATTTGTAGAATTTCATTCTTTTAAATGAAGGTAATTGATGGAATATGAGATCCTTAATGTTTATAGAATTTTAAGACTTTCTGCATCAATTTGCAAACCAGGAAATAGTCCTTCACCATGTGTTTTCACTTGGATTGGAAAGATGACTTGCTTATACGTATAGTACATGCTTAACACACACATCACATGGGTCATGGATGGGTTGAGTTGGAAGACATCAGAAATGTTCTAGGTGACAGATTGATGTTTCCAGGAAAAATGGCTTGCTTGGGTGACACATGGAGGTCATACATCTGTCAGCAACACACCTCTCCATCTGTGTTATTTTCCATTGCATCTCCAACAAAGCTACAAGGCCTGGCAGGAAGTGAGGCAAGAGAACAAATCACAGATTTGATAAAGATATCTTCTTCATTAAAACGCATCATAGAACTGAAATACTAATGGGAGGAGAGGATTACAATAAGACCATAGAGGCAAGATCTTCATCTTCAGGGGGAAACACCAAGATCATTTAGGTAACCAGGACAGAAAGTAGCACAATGGACCCCCTCAGTGCAGAGGGGCTTAATCTATGTCCTAGATTTCTAGTTCACTCCAGCCTTCTCAAGGCCCCACCACAGTCCAGGAGAGTATCCCTTCTATGGATCCAGGGAGTTCTGGGGCAATTCATCTTCCTTGTCATTACCATCTCTCACTTTCTCACACTTCCCACAATCTAGCCCTGCCTATTGTTTTCTTTCTAGTGTCCCCACTGAGGTTCTACTTCCCTGGATACCAGTCTCAGCTCTTGTTTGACATCAGCGGCCCCATGAGTGGGTTAACTAATGATAACACTCTTGTTAAGTCTACTTCTGGCCTTTCATAATTGCAGTAGACCAGACTCCATCACTCAAAGACAGAAACAGCATCCTGGAGTCAGACCCCTTTCTCACATCCAGGAGACAAGGACTCAATGATGCCATCACTTCCTCTTGTCCTCATCCCTTGACTCATCCCTTCATTTCCTGCCTGCGTTCTTGCTGTTTTCTCCGCGGCATGTGTGTACACATGCACATGATTATCCACAGTAGATTAGATTGTATATTATATATCTGGATACTGGACTCCATCCAACCCCTGAATCCTAGGTCATCTATCCCAGGAAAACATCCTGTCCTTTCAAGCTTCCCAACCAGAAACCAGGAAGTCACATTCTCTGCTCCCACAACTTCCTGCATCTATTCAGTCACCTACACTAGTCTATACTGGGAATAAAAACTGAGGGGCTGTGGCAGCGGGCAACAGGAGGAGGGGACAGTGGTGGCGGTGGGTGGAGGTGTGATGGGGGAGTGCAGTTGCTGGAGAGATGACTCAGCTGTTAAGGAAGGGCTCTTGGAGAAGCTCTGCATTCATTTCCCAGCACCCATGGTGGGCAGCTCACAACCACCTGCATGTATTTCAGCTCCAGAGGTATCAGATGCCTCTGGCTTTTATGAGCACCTACTATCAGGTGCACATACACACACACACACACACACACACACACACACACACACACACACACATATGATTAAAGATAAATCTTTTAGAAGTGAAAAAAAATGAAAGCAACTCAAATAATTTATCTTAAAAAAAAAAAAAGAGTGCTCTGCAATTGCTTCCTACCCACAATGCTGCTGAGGTCAGCCCTCTGGCTACCCAGCAGGGTCCTAAGCAGGAAATTAGAAGCATGTTTTCTTTCCTTTTTTTGCCAAAGAGATCTTGTTAAAGCCCCAGACAGTCTCTTCCTACTCAGATGTTTTTTAACTCCACTTCATTGTTTCCTGTGACGTGGAAACTTCCCTCTGACCTGGCCCCTGCCTGCCTACCTGGCTTCGAACCCTGTTCTTCAGACTCGTTGACCACCAAGACCACACCTCTGTGAACTGCGGCACCTGTTTGTGATGGGCACCTTGGCAGAACAAAGCATCTCTTTTCCGCAAAACACAGGGCAGAGAGAAATACCATGTGCACAGGCCCATTTCATGGCAGCCATAGGCAGTCATATTTAGGACAAATTAAGGAAATGTCTATTTTTTGGTATACATAAATGTTACTATCTTTAAAAGGGATTTATTTATTTATTTATTTATATTATGTATATGAGTGGTTTGTCTGCATGTCTGTCTCCACAACAGAAAAGTGAATTGGATCCTATACAATTGTAAGTTGTTATGTGGATGTTGGGAATTCAACCCTTGGCCTCTGGAAGAGCAGCCAGTACTCTTAATCACTGAGGCGTTTCCTCTCCAACCCCCTAATTTTACTACTTACTAAAGATGAAAACAATCACATAATTTTGTCATTTTTATGTAAAGATTAAACTTTGACTAAGTATTGGTTACGGGAGGGCATGTAGTATCTTTGGATACTTGAGGGCATCTTTAAATGTAGATTATTTTTTTCTTGACTCCCATTCCCTGCTGTCCCCTCCCATCCCCTCCTGTCCCCAATCTTCCCCTGCTGTTTCCCCTTCTGCTTTAACACCACAAATGTCCATTTGCTGCCCCCCCATCTCTTTGAAAACTACTCCAAAAATTACCACACTTTCTAAGACTAAAAAAAGAGAAAGAAGAAGTTCATGGATTCGATTGCCCCAAATCACGTGAACAGAGAACTGCGGTATACTGACAAGATGTGGCCGTTAAGCTTTTGACAGGAATTTATAATGAAGTGAGTTTCCTTTTCTGATGGACTTATCCTGGAGCCAGGCTTCCTTAGTTTCATTTCCCAATCTGTGGTGTGTCAGCTATGTGTTTTTCCGTTGTTTACTCACCTCTCTGTGCTTAATGCTTTTGTGAGCAACAGGGACTAACAATGATACCTACTTCAGAGGACCACAGAGAGAATGAAATACACTAGTACTCAGGCTATCACTGGCTTATGGTAAGTGCTGGGTTAAGTGCTAACCACAATTACTATCATTTACATTTTTGTAAGTCTCCAGGTTTTTTTTTCATTAAAAATCATTTAACATTGAAACACAGACTTTGCATGTTTACAAGCACCATGCGATATTTCAGTGTGTATGACTGATGTTCAAATCAGGATCTGTCTAACTATCAAGTAATTTCTTGGTGGTGAAAACATTCATGATCTTTTCTTCTAGCTCTGTTGAAATATACAGTCCATTACTGTTGTCTTTAGTTGCCCTACTGTGAAACAGGATGCAATAAATGCATCTTGCTTATAAAAGCACAGGTCTTTTGATTTTTGCCCAGTAACCAACACTAACTCTGCCTAGTTCATTGCCCTCAGTTCTCAGCTCAATTTAGAGAAAAGTTCAAAACAGTTGAATGGACAGAGCTACCTAAGTAGTAGAATCCTCAAATACAAGTGTTAGTACTTCCAGGCAATGGAATTTCATAGATTCCTCAATGTGTGTCTCAGTTAATGATTAAGTCTTTAATACCCCTGATAGATATTAACTAGCAATGTGAAAGCATCCTGATTCAAGAAAGAATGTTAAGTACTAACAGCTAAAACTTGGTACATAATCATAGAGAATTCTAAGTCATCCCAAATCTTAAGGATTTGAAGATTCATGTCTTCCAGAAGTTTCTAAAATTTTTACAGCAACTGCACGTTTTTTTGATAGAAGGAAAACAAACTAATGTAATTTTCTTTTAAAAGTTCAGACTACAGATTTTTCTCTTATTCTTTGACAATTTGGCACACGTATACATGAATCCTATCTATCCTTAATTCCTCCTAGCCCTGTGACACCCCCTCCCCAACCCTGTCATGTCTCTTTCTGCCCCTTCCCTCTCCTCTAAGTTGACTGGGAAGAGGGTAGAAACACATGTACAAGCATCAACCAAAGAAAGAGGCTTCATAAGAAATGCTGGATGTTTCCAGATACTGGTGAGAATTTAAGTTTCCAGATACTGGTCAGGAATTTAACATGCTCTGACGTCGCTGCCCTCTACCCGGGACAGCCAAGAAACAAGCTGTAG
This sequence comes from Tokudaia tokunoshimensis, assembly GCA_036184795.1. Lineage (NCBI taxonomy): Eukaryota > Metazoa > Chordata > Mammalia > Rodentia > Muridae > Tokudaia > Tokudaia tokunoshimensis. Next base: position 38,192,504 of record BTHU01000010.1, on the reverse strand, counting down.
CTGGTGACTAGGGTCTGGTGGCCAGAGCCTAGCAGTTGCTAATGAGCTGCTTCAGCTGGCACCCTCTGCTGCAGATGCCACTCAGAACCTTTGCTCTTCATAACCATCTAATTGTCTCTTCCATCCATAATTCAGTGTCTGTTCCCATTTCCCCCAAAGTGACTGAGATACCACCCCGGCAATACTTCTTGGTTTATTTTCTTAGCAAAATGGCTCTGTGTCTCAGCTACGTTGGCTTCCCTATCTCAGCTTTTGCCCTCTACTAACACCCTAGTTCCAAGCGTGTGCTCACTCTTGGCCCCCCAACGCTCAGTGATCTCCTTAACAGTCTTAACTGTCACACTGACCCAGGGAGAGGCCAGGCTGTTTACACGAACACCTCTGCTTCCTCCGTGGATCTTTAGTCTCTCCCAAGAGTCTCCCACCCTCTAGCACTCTGTAGATCATCCTAATACTTGAGTTCCCACTTTCTGAGACAACCACTGGAAGAAAGGACCAGCTTAAAGTCAGATTGTCCATGGGCTCCGCCCTACACTACAGGTTTAAGAAGGTCCTCTCCATGCCCTGTTTTTTTCATCTGTAATATGAAGGCAATGTGATATAGTCTGAGATTCACTCCAATTCTAACCTTCTAGAACAGTCTTCACCTTCTCTGAGAATGCTCTACTTACAATAAGACTCCCCCCTCACAGATCAATCATCCGTTAACAACTACCAACTTCAGTGTCCCAGAGCAGATGGCTTCTCAGCCCTCCTCCAAAAGGTGATAAAGACACAGGCTAATGTAGGCAGAGGCTCCTCCTTAGCCCGATGATTTTCGATTTTACTTGGAACTTTCTACCTACACATGAGGGATAACCTTCATCCTCAGACTCCCTGATGCCTCATTGCTATCTCTCATGTGTCTCCTTATTCCACCTCATGGAACATTCTATCACTGTCCATGCCATCAATAGACTAAGATCTCCTAAGAATGAGGAGGCTTTATTCCATTGTCTGTGCTCTGACAAAGAGGATGAGCAGGACGTTGGGCTGAACTGAAATGCCATGGGAAATGTCGTCCATGAGGACCTAAGAGCCCAAGACACAAGTTATTGATGTGTGAGTGTGACTCTCCATCAACCCAGAAAGCTCATCAGAAAGACTAGCTTGTGTGCAGCAGGGAACACAGAACACCAGACCTGGGCGATGAGGCTGAGGACAGAAAGCATAGCAGAGGGGTGGGTGCACTCTGTGCATTGGGAGAAGAGGACCAATGAGAGAGGACAAACTTGTGCTCTGTGAAATGACTGTGAAGAACCCCAGAGCACTGCTCTGTCCCTCCCAGCTTTTAACTTGGAAGCACTGAGGAGACCTGGCTCCCTTGTTTTACTCTTTGTTTTCTGTTTCTGAGAGGAGCATGTTGCAGTGTGAGGTCTAGGGCAAGTAGGTGAGTCAGGGTAATGAGCTAAAGGTGAGCAAGACCTTGGGTCCACCATCCAGTTCCCCTCATTTGCCCCACTTTGAGTTTGACTGTCCCCTGACCCCCAGCCTTGGTAGACTGCATCTTCTTTCTACACAGGTCCCCAGCAACTAGGAACATGAGGCGTTTCCTAGGGACTGGCTAGAAAACACCCATATGTTTAGGTTGGCTACACATTCTGTCTGCAGGAAGCACTACCTCTAGGTATAAATCCTTATTAACACTAGCACATTTGTTAGGTCTTCCAAACTGTTTCTCTTACCATTCCAATAAAATGTCCTGACATCTCTGGGTTTTTCCCCTCTCCCTTCCTTGTTCTAGATAAGCTAAACCAACTCTTCTGAATGATGCTGATAGAATGATATTTTTGTGTGTGGAAGAGTCCAGAGTGGTCAATGTCTTCTCTCTTGTGGTCACACCCTATGTTTTTTCTGGAGATCACAGCCATCCTGGAAAGATTGACGTGAAGGCTCTGCTGCCTGAAGGTGCCAACCCCCAAGTGCAATGAATTCTTATCCACAGACCTTTGCTAGCAGGCATGAACATTGCACCCTTCTTCTCGGGTTCACAACCCCCCTTCCCCGCCTCAGTCTCTATCTTTGGTGTACCACTTCCCCCTCTAGCATGCACCCCACTTCTCCACTGCATTTCCCTCCTTTCTCTTCCGTGATGTCACTGCTGGGGGAGGGCAGTCTGTCAGGAACTCCTCACTTTCGGCCACCTTCAGTTTCTTTCTTGATGCCATGACATCATCTTTACTCATGAAATTCCGTTTTCCTTTCTGCAACTCCAACCCATGTCTTAGGCCCCAGAGTTCCTATAAAGAGGGGTTTCCAACTCAGATCAGCACAACACTCGGCCTGCTTCTGAAGCTTCTGGGCCCTGCAGTCACAGCTCTGTGCCAACCTATCCCCCAGCAACACCATGAAGCTCTGCGTGTCTGCCCTCTCTCTCCTCCTGCTCGTGGCTGCCTTCTGTGCTCCAGTGCTCTCAGCACCAAGTAAGTCAACTCTTTCAGCTGCTTCTAGCCCCCACTGAGTCCAGTCTTCCAGCTGGGGTCTGCCCAATAGTAGGATTTGGGCAGGGGAACAAAAGAGAGATGGGAAGATTTCCAAGTCTGTTGTTAAATATGAAGTCTACCAGTCAGGCACTAGTCCTTAAGCTCCTTAAGAATTTACAGCCAATAGAGGGAAATGGTGAACTAGAAGTCAGATATTGAATCAACTTTCTCTCTGGTTTAAACGTGTTTATCTTTATGCCTTGATTTTCCCACCTTTAATATGAAGCAATTGAGAGGTGTTCTGGGTTTTGATCCAGTTTCAATCTTCTAGATTGTTTCCTCCTTCTTTGAGAACTATCTAGTTAGAGTAGAAGTTTCATTCTGGGTGAATGACCATGGATTCAAGGGACCATGTTTTGGGTTCTAGTAGTTCATAAGAAAGCCCAATGAAGATTGATAATGAACAGTGCCTGGCACAGTTTTGACCTTACCCTCACTTTTCCTTCCAGTGGGCTCTGACCCTCCCACTTCCTGCTGTTTTTCTTACACCTCCCGGAAGCTTCATCGAAACTTTGTGATGGATTACTATGAGACCAGCAGCCTTTGCTCCAAGCCAGCTGTGGTGTAAGTACACACTGGGATGAGGGCAAGACTCGAAAAGGGCCAGGTTCAGGTGAAAATGTTATCTAACCGACAGAGGTCAGCTCTAAGGGTTGAAGCTTAGCCAAGGAGCAGTGAGGTCATGAGGTTCTGGCAGTTGCTGCACGGACAGTAACGTGTAGAGTAGGGGATGGCTTTTGGGGAGGAAGTTGCCACACACTACGAAACTGGAAACAGAAACCGATGCATACTATATAGATAGATTGCTTAAACTATGCTGGAAAAGTATGAAGAAAGGGCATTTGAAAAAATGGGAGACATATTCATATTGATTATCAAGCCCATTATTTTCTAATATAGGGAACCCCTGAGGCTGCAGCTACACCTATGGATCTAAGTTACAGGGAGTCTAATGTAGGGTCACCCAAGGATGATCTATCATGGCTACCCACACAAGCAATGGTCAAGCAGAAGATTCCCAAGCCTGCTATTAAATATAGAGTCTATCAGACAGTCATTAGTCCTTAAGTGTCTGTTTCCTTAAGAATTAACAGCCAGTAGAGGTAAATGGTGGACTGGAAGTCAGATATTGAATCAGCTTTCACTCTGTTTTAACTTGTTTGTCTCTATGCCTTGATTTCAAAGGCATAGACATGTCTTGAGGCAAAGGACAGTGGTAGATATCCTCTAAGGTTCCATGGGGTTTCATCTATCCTCTCTTTCTTCTACAGATTCCTGACCAGAAAAGGCAGAGAAGTCTGTGCTGACCCTAGCGAGCCCTGGGTCAATGAGTACGTGAATGACTTGGAGTTGAACTGAACAGCTCCAGACTCAGGACCGGAGAAGCCACTTCAGGATAGGCCTCCTCAGCCCTGACACTTCTCATTGAGAAGTGCCTTGCTCCTTACATTCAGATTTCCTGCCTCTCTTCTTAATTTAAATCTCTGTGTAGACTTTGTTATTTTGTTTGGTATTATTTCTATTATTTATGTTTAGTTAAAGGACATGTGTCTCCCATGGAGATGGTCCACCATTGCTCTTTCTCTACTATTGTGGATATGACTGTGTAATTGATTTCATGCATTTTCATAATAAATCATTCTTTTAAGATGTAGTTGTGGTTTTACCTTGATTCTGATGTAGGTTGAAACCACCTGGTGCTATTAGGTATAAACCACAGTTTGTGAGACTGAATAAATGCTGAGGCCTTACCAAGTGCTCTTGGCTACTTGCTCCCAAAAATTCTGCCAATACTTTTTATGAAAATGATATTTTATTTTATTTTTTTTTAATTTACATTCCAAATCATTTCCCCTTTCCCGTTTCCTCCCTCCCCGAAAGTTCCATAAGCCCCCTTCCCTCCCTCTTTTCTCCATTCAACCCCCTTTCATTACTCTGTCCTGGCGTTCCCCTACATCCAGTCTTTCCAGGACCAGGGGTCTCTCCTTCCATCTTCTTAGAAATCTATTGATATGCGGATTGTGTCTAGGGTATTCCGAGATTCTGGGTCAATATCCCCTTATCAGTGACTGCATACCATGTGTGTTCTTTGGTGATTGGGTTACCTCACTAAGGATGATATTTTCAAGATCTGACCATTTGCCTAAGAATTTCGTGAATTCATTGTTTTTAATTGCAGAGTAGTATTCCATTGTGTAGATATACCACATCTTCTGAATCCATTCCTCCGTTGAGGGACATCTGGGTTCTTTCCAGCTTCTGGCTATTATAAATAAGGCTGCTATGAACATAGTGGAGCATGTGTCCTTATTGCATGCAGGTAAAGCCTCTGGGTATATGCCCAGGAGTGGTATAGCCGGATCCTCCGGGAGTGTCATGCCCAGTTTTCTGAGGAACCGCCAGACTGCTTTCCAGAGTGGTTGTACCAGCTTGCAATTCCACCAGCAGTGGAGGAGTGTTCCTCTTTCTCCACATCCTCGCCAACAACTGCTGTCTCCTGTGTTTTTGATCTTAGCCATCCTGACTGGTGTGAGATGGAATCTCAGGGTTGTTTTGATTTGCATTTCCCTAATGACTAAGGATGATGAACATCTCTTTAGGTGCTTCCCAGCCATTAGATATTCTTCAGGTGAGAACTCTTTGTTTAGCTCTGTACCCCATTTTTTAATAGGGTTACTTGCCTCTCTGGAGTTTAACTTCTTGAGTTCTTTGTATATATTGGATATTAGCCCTTTGTCAGATGTAAGGTTGGTAAAGATCATTTCCCAGTTAGTTGGTTGCCGCTTTGTCTTTTTGACAGTGTCTTTTGCCTTGCAAAAACTTTGTAATTTAATGAGGTCCCATTTGTCTATTCTTGATCTTAGAGCATAAGCTATTGGAGTTCTGTTCAGGAAATTCTCCCCTGTGCCCATATGTTCAAGGTTCTTCCCTAGTTTCCCTTCTATTAGTTTCAGTGTGTCTGGTTTTATGTGGAGATCTTTGATCCACTTAGAATTGAGCTTAGTGCAAGGAGATAAGGATGGGTCAATTTGCATTCTTCTGCATGTTGACCTCCAGCTGAGCCAGCACCATTTGTTGAAAAGGCTATCTTTTTTCCACTGGATGGTTTTAGCTCCTTTGTCAAAGATCAAGTGACCATAGGAGTGTGGATTCATTTCTGGGTCTTCAATTCTGTTCCATTGATCTACATGTCTGTCACTGTACCAATACCATGCGGTTTTTAACACTATTGCTCTGTAGTACAGCTTGAGGTCCGGGATACTGATTCCCCCAGAGGTTCTTTTACTCTTGAGAATAGTTTTAGCTATTCTGGGTTTTCTGTTATTCCAGATGAATTTTTTTTTTTTTTTTTTTTTTGGGAGCACCATAGATTTACTTTCTCTTTTCAAATTCCACGTTGAACTTTCCTGCTGATTTTTATCTTAATATCCATGTTCTTTCTCTATGTTCTTTAATTTATTGCTTGATGTTTTCTTTGTAATAAGCATGTGAATTAAAATATTATTTAATATTTTGTCATAAAGGGCTACAGTCAAAATATCATTTCAGATTTACTTATCACTATAAACATTGTTTATATCAGTAAATAAATGATTAAACAGTGGGAATGAGTTGTATGCTACTATAACCACCATATATAACAAATTTCACTGTTTCATTGAACACACATTTCTTTTTTTTTTTAATTTAATTTAATTTTATTTTTTTAATTTACATTCCAAATCACTTCCCCTTTCCCATTTCCTCCCTCCCTGAAAGTCCCATAAGCCCCCTTCCCTCCCTCTTTTCTCCATTCAACCCCCTCTCATTACTCTGTCCTGGCGTTCCCCTACATCCAGTCTTTCCAGGACCAGGGGTCTCTCCTTCCATCTTTTTAGAAATCTATTGATATGCTGATTGTGTCTAGGGTATTCTGAGATTCTGGGTCAATATCCCCTTATCAGTGACTTCATACCATGTGTGATCTTTTGTGATTGGGTTACCTCACTAAGGATGATATTTTCAAGTTCTGACCATTTGCCTAGGAATTTCGTGAATTCATTGTTTTTAATTGCAGAGTAGTATTCCATTGTGTAAATATACCACATCTTCTGAATCCATTCCTCCGTTGAGGGACATCTGGGTTCTTTCCAGCTTCTGGCTATTATAAATAAGGCTGCTATGAATATAGTGGAGCATGTGTCCTTATTGCATGCAGGTAAAGTCTCTGGGTATATGCCCAGGAGTGGTATAGCCGGATCCTCCGGAAGTGTCATGCCCAGTTTTCTGAGGAGCCGCCAGACTGCTTTCCAGAGTGGTTGTACCAGCCTGCAATTCCACCAGCAGTGGAGGAGTGTTCCTCTTTCTCCACATCCTCGCCAACAACTGCTGTCTCCTGTGTTTTTGATCTTAGCCATCCTGACTGGTGTGAGATGGAATCTCAGGGTTGTTTTGATTTGCATTTCCCTAATGACTAAGGATGATGAACATCTCTTTAGGTGCTTCTCAGCCATTAGATATTCTTCAGGTGAGAACTCTTTGTGGAGCTCTGTACCCCATTTTTTAATAGGGTTACTTGCCTCTCTGGAGTTTAACTTCTTGAGTTCTTTGTATATCTTGGATATTAGCCCTCTGTCGGATGTAAGGTTGGTAAAGATCATTTCCCAGTTAGTTGGTTGCCGCTTTGTCTTTTTGACGGTGTCTTTTGCCTTGCAAAAACTTTGTAATTTAATGAGGTCCCATTTGTCTATTCTTGATCTTAGAGTATAAGCTATTGGAGTTCTGTTCAGGAAATTCTCCCCTGTGCCCATATGTTCAAGGTTCTTCCCTAGTTTCCCTTCTATTAGTTTCAGTGTGTCTGGTTTTATGTGGAGATCTTTGATCCACTTAGAATTGAGCTTAGTGCAAGGAGATAAGGATGGGTCAATTTGCATTCTTCTGCATGTTGACCTCCAGCTGAGCCAGCACCATTTGTTGAAAAGGCTATCTTTTTTCCACTGGATGGTTTTAGCTCCTTTGTCAAAGATCAAGTGACCATAGGAGTGTGGATTCATTTCTGGGTCTTCAATTCTGTTCCATTGATCTACATGTCTGTTACTGTACCAATACCATGCAGTTTTTAACACTATTGCTCTGTAGTACAGCTTGAGGTCCGGGATACTGATTCCCCCAGAGGTTCTTTTACTCTTGAGAATAGTTTTAGCTATTCTGGGTTTTCTGTTATTCCAGATGAATTTTTGAATTGCTCTTTCTAACTCTATGAAGAATTGCGTTGGGATTTTGATGGGGATTGCATTGAATCTGTGTATTACTTTTGGTAAGATGCTCATTTTTACTATATTAATCCTGCCAATCCATGAGCATGGCAGATTTTTCCATCTTCTGAGGTCTTCTTCAATTTCTCTCTTCAGAGACTTGAAGTTCTTGTCATACAGATCTTTCACTTGTTTGGTTAGAGTCATGCAAAGATACTTAATATGGTTTGTGGCTATCGTGAAGGGTATTATTTCTCTTACTTCTTTCTCAGCCTGCTTATCCTTTGAGTATAGGAAGGCTTCTGACTTGCTTGAGTTGATTTTATATCCGGCCACTTTGCTGAAGTCGTTTATCAGCTGTAGGAGTTCTCTGGTGGAGTTCTTTGGGTCGCTTAAGTATACTATCATATCGTCTGCAAATAGTGATAGTTTGACTTCTTCCTTTCCAATTTATATCCCTTTGACCTCTTGTTGTTGTCTAATTGCTCTAGCTAGAACTTCAAGTACTATATTGAAAAGATATGGAGAGAGAGGGCAGCCTTGTCTAGTCCCTGATTTTAGTGGGATTGCTTCAAGTTTCTCTCCATTTAGATTGATGCTGGCTACCGGTTTGCTGTAAACTGCTTTTACTATGTTTAGATATGGGCCTTGAATTCCTGATCTTTCCAAGACCTTTAGCATGAAAGGATGCTGAATTTTGTCAAATGCTTTCTCAGCATCTAATGAGATGACCATGTGGTTTTTTTCTTTGAGATTGTTTATGTAGTGGATTACATTGATGGATTTCCTTATATTGAACCATCCCTGCATCCCTGGGATGAAGCCTACTTGATCGTGGTGAATGATCGTTTTGATGTGTTCTTGGATTCGGTTGGCAAGAATTTTATTGAGTATTTTTGCATTGATATTCATAAGAGAGATTGGCCTGAGATTCTCTTTCTTTGTCGGATCTTTGTGTGCTTTTGGTATTAGTGTAATTGTGGCTTCATAGAACGAGTTGGGTAGTGTTCCTTCTGTTTCTATTTTGTGGAACAGTTTGAAGAGTATTGGTGTTAGGTCTTCTTTGAAGGTCTGATAGAATTCTGCACTAAAACCATCTGGACCTGTGCTTTTTTTGGTTGGAAGACTTCCAATGACAACTTCTATTTCTTCAGGGCTTATAGGACAGTTTAGATGGTCTATTTGATCCTGATTTAATTTTGGTACTTGGTATCTGTCAAGGAAATTGTCCATTTCCTCAAGATTTTCTAGTTGTGTTGAATACAGGTTTTTGTAGTAGGATCTGATGATTTTTTGAATTTCCTCAGTTTCTGTTGTTATCTCTCCCTTTTCGTTTTTGATTTTATTAATTTGGATACTATCTCTGTGCCCTCTGGTTAGTCTGGCTAAGGGCTTATCTATCTTGTTGATTTTCTCAAAGAACCAACTCCTCGTTTTGTTGATTCTTTGTATGGTTTTATTTGTTTCTACTTGATTGATTTCAGCCCTGAGTTTGATGATTTCCTGCCTTCTACTCCTCTTTGGTGTATTTGCTTCTTTTTGTTCCAGGGCTTTCCGGTGTGCCATTAAGCTGTTAGTGTATGCTGTCTCCCGTTTCTTTTTGGCGGCACTCAGGGCTATGAATTTTCCTCTTAGCACTGCTTTCATTGTGTCCCATAAGTTAGGGTATGTTGTGCCTTCATTTTCATTAACTTTCAAAAAGTCTTTGATTTCTTTCTTTATTTCCACCTTGACCAAGTTATCATTGAGTAGAGCATTGTTCAGCCTCCATGTGTACGTGGGTTTTCTTTTGTTTTTGTTGCCATTGAAGGCCACCCTTATTCCATAGTGATCTGATAGGAGGCATGGGATTATTTCTGTCTTCTTATATCTGTTGAGGTCTGATTTGTGACCAATTATGTGGTCAATTTTGGAGAAGGTACCATGAGGAACTGAGAAGAAGGTGTATTCTTTAGCTCTAGGATGAAATGTTCTATATATATCTGTTAGTTCCAGTTGGTCCAAGGCTTCAATTAGATTCACTGTGTCCCTGTTTAGTTTCTGCTTTCCTGAATGATCCATTTCAGAGAGCGGGGTGTTGAAGTCACCCACTATTATTGTGTGAGGTTCGATGTGTGCTTTGAGATTTAGTAAATTTTCTTTTACGAATGAGGGTGCCCTTGCATTTGGAGCATAGATATTCAGAATTGAGAGTTCTTGATGGTGGATTTTTCCCTTGATCAGTATGTAGTGTCCTTCTGTGTCTTTTTTGATGACTTTAGGTTGAAAATCAATTTTATCTGATATTAGGATGGCTACTCCACCTCGTTTCTTGGGGCCATTTGCTTGTAAAATTGTTTTCCAGCCTTTTACTCTGAGGTAGTGTTTGTCTTTGACACTGAGGTGCGTTTCCTGCATGCAGCAAAATGCTGGGTCCTGTTTACGTATCCAGTCTCCTAGTCTATGTCTTTTAATTGGGGAATTGAGACCATTGATATTAAGAGAGATTAAGGCATAGTGATTATTGCCATCTGCCATTCTTGACGCTATCTTTATGTTTGAGTGGTTATCTACTTTTGGGTTTGATTCAAAAAGGTTATTATCTCATTTTTTTCCAGGGTGTTGTTTCTCTCCCTGTATTGGAGGTTTCCACCTATTATCCATTGCAGGGCTGGATTTGTGGAAAGATATTGTGAAAGTTTGGTTTTATCATGGAATATCTTGGTCTCTCCATCTATGGTGACTGAGAGTTTTGCTGGGTATAGTAGTCTAGGCTGGCATTTGTGCTGTCTTAGTGTCTGCATGAGATCTGCCCAGGATCTTCTGACTTTCATAGTCTCTGGTGAGAAGTCTGATGTGATTCGGATAGGTCTTCCTTTGTATGTTACTTGGCCCTTTTCTCTTACTGCTTTTAGTATTCTTTCTTTGTTTAGAACATTCGGTGTTTTGATTATTATGTGACGGGAGGTATTTCTGTTCTGGTCCAGTCTGTTTGGAGTTCTGTAGGTTTCTTGTACGTTCATCGGCATCTCTCTCTTTAGGTTAGGGAAGTTTTCCGCCATAATTTTGTTGAAGATGTTTACTGGCCCTTTAAGTTGCAAATCTTCACTCTCATCTATACCTATAATCCTTAGGTTTGGTCTTCTCATTGTGTCCTGGATTTCCTGGATGTTTTGGGTTACACGTTTTTTGCATTTTGCATTTTCTTTGACTGTTGAGTCGATGCTTTCTATGGAATCTTCAGCACCTGAGATTCTTTCTTCCATCTCTTGTATTCTATTGTTGATGTTTGCATTTATGACTCCTGATTTCTTCCCAAGGTTTTCTATCTCCAAAGTTGTCTCCCTTTGTGATTTCTTAGTTGTTTCTACTTCCTTTTTTAGTTCCTGGATGGATTTGCTGAGATCCTTCACTTGTTTGTTTGTATTTTCCTGTATTTCTTTAAGGTATTTTTGCATTACCTCTTTCAGGATTTCTTCCTGATGACCCACGTTCTCCTGCATTTCTTTGAGCGATTTTTGTGTTTCCTCCTCATGGGATTCCATCTGTTGATCCATTGTCTCCTGCATTTCTTTAAGCAATTCTCGTGTTTCCTTTGTAAGGGCATCTAACCGTTGATTCATTTCTTTAAGCAATTTTTGTGTTGCCTCCTATGGGCATCCATCTGTTGACCCATATTCTTCTGCATTTCTTTATGCAAATTTTGTGATTCCTTTGTGAGTGCATCTACCCATTGATTCATCTCGTTAAGCGATTTTTGTGTTGTCTCCTTGTGCGCCTCCATCTTTTGATCCATGTTCTCCCGCATTTCTCTAAGCGATTTTTGTGTTTCCTTTGTAAGGGCTTCTAACCGTTGATTCATGGTCTCCTGTAACTCTTTATGAGATTTATTTGTGTCCTTCTTGTGATCCTCTAATAGGATCATGAGAAGTGATTTTAAATCCAGATCTTGTCTTTCGGGTGTGGTGGGGTATCCAGGACTTGCTGCTGTTGGAGAGTTGGGTTCGGATGGTCCCACATTACTTTGATTTCTGTTAGTAACATTCCTACATTTGCCTTTTGCCATCTGGATACCTCTGGTGTTAGTTGGTCCTGCTGCCACTGGCTGTTGGTTGGACCTCCTGTGAGCCTGCAAAGCTATTTCTGCGCCCCCCCCTGGATTACCAGGATTCCCCTGGCACCGATTTCTGGGGCCTGCCTGCTCCTGAGTGACTTTGGAGCCCTAATGTGCCTTGCCCCAAGTGATCTTATATTGGGGAGGCCTTGCACATCCAAAGGCTCAGCCTAGTGGATTCCTGGAGCAGAGGTCGCCAAAGGGAGGCTGGTAGGCTCCTGCCCTGTGCAGGGGTGTGTGATCTCTCCTGGGGGGGGGAGGGGGCGTCCCTCTGCCAGGCAGAAGTCCCACAGCAGAGCTGGCGCGCTGGTTACTGCAGATCAGCCCAACACTTGGGAGCCGCATACACACAAGCCGCCCGAGACCCAAGCGATATTATGCCTGTCTGTCTCAGAACCTGGCTGTCCCAACTTCCCAGTCACTCGATATTTTATTTTTTTATTAATCATTTTATTCATTTACATTTCAAATGATATCCCCCTTGCCGGTAACCCTTCCACAAACCCTCCATCCCATCCCCCCCTTTTCCCCCTCCCCTTTGTCTCTATGAGGGTTCTCCTCCATCCACTCACCCACTCCTGCCATATCACTCTAGCATCTCCCTTCACTGGGGCATCAAGCCTCCACAAGATCAAGGGCTCCCCCTCCCACTGATGCTAGATAAGGCCATCCTTTGCTACATATGTATCTGAAGCCATGGATCCCTCCAAGTATACTCTTTGGTTGGTGGTTTAGTCTCTGCGAACTCTGAGTGGTCCAGTTAGTTAATATTATTCTTCCTATGGGGTTGCAATCCCCTTCAGCACTTTCAGTCCTTCCCCTAGTTCTTCTGTATGAGATGGGGACTGATGTCCACAGTTTTACAAATGAAGAAACAGAGATGCAGAGAGAAGAAATTTTCTGAGGCTTGTAGATTTGCCTGGGGAAGCATTGTGAAAGAGTAATCCAGAGGGACAATGCTGATCCTAAGGGTTATCAGGCTGGCATTCTGGGTTGGGGGTGGGACTGTGAATAGGGGCTACATACAGTACAATATGGAGGGAAGGGGATACGGTGCAGCCAGAAATGGGACAAGGTTTTCTGAAGTTCGTATTAGTCATGAGTCACCAATCTAAACCATAAAGCAAATAGGATGACAGAAGTCCAAGTGTCCATTTTGGTTCTAAAATACCAATGGTCTAAGCCATGCCTACTTAATAAATTCTAGTCATAACTTACTTTATATAGGCCAGAGAGAACAGCAGAATTGAGTGAACAGTAGGTCTGATTGATGGTTCATAGACTCAAAGTGGAAGCTGAGAAAGGAACACTTAGGCTGTCTGGTCTAACTCTTGTTTTGTGGAAACAGAGACTAAAGAGTGGAAAATACTTGGCAAAGGTCACTCAGTGTGTTTCAGAGCAGCACTGCAGCCAACGTCAACCCACAGGTCAGTACCCCATACTGGGCTTCTTTCCTGGAGAAACACTTATGTGGTCCCCAAAGGGAGGACTCCCTGAGTAACACAGGCAAGGAGAAGACAGCCTGAGAGCCATTTCAGCCTTGCCTTTTGTATAAAAGTGAAACTCAACCTTCTTCTTCTCTGAGCCAACAAGCATAATTCTCTTCCTTCCCACCCTCAGCCACTACTAATATCCCATATACTCTATAGAAACAGACCTAAAGCAGGTCTGACAGGCTGGCAGCAAACAATTTTTGGCTTCTGTCTGTATTTGAGATGTTCGATACATTAGCCAAAGATCAGGTGTCTACTTAAATTTCAATAAAATGCAACAGAAAAAAATTAAATTCTGCTTCTTTGTCACATCATTCACCTGTGCTGATGGTTATTGTATTAGAAAGTCCTAGTGTAGAACCTGGGCAGAACCTCTTGTCACAGAAAGCTCAGTTGCATGGCACCTTCCTGAAAGTGGTGGTCAGGGAAACCAGGGTAGTGGAGAAGGTTATAGTATAGATTCAGAGATATACAGTTGCTTTCTGAGTGGATGGGACTGAAGAGAAATGGATAGTCCTCAGAAATGAGACAAGGTACAGAGCAAGGTACAATGGCTTCTTGATGTGACCACACCCTAATCCCCAGAACTAGTCATTGTCACCACACATATTGTCTTAGTTAGGGTTTCATTGCTGTGAAGAGACACCATAATCAAGGCAACTTTTGTAAGGGACAACATTTAAGTGGAGATGACTTACAGGTTCAGAGGTTCAGTCCATTATCATCAAGGTGGGAGCATGGCAGCATCCAGGCAGGAACGGCGCTGGAGAACTCAAGAGTTCTACATCTCATTCCAAAGGCAAATAGGAGAAGATTGGCTTCCATGTGGCTAGGAGGAGGGTTTCAAACCCCCCCCCCCAACAATGACACACTTCCTCCAATAAGGCCACACCTACTCCAACAAGGCCACACCTACTCCAACAAGGCCACACCTACTCCAACAAGGCCACACCTCCTAACAGTGCCATTCCCTGGGCCAAGCTTATTCAAACCACCAGTCATGGAAAATGGGACTTTGCAGAGAGGATTAAATTAAGGGTCCTGGGATAAAGAGTTTACCCGTGATTACTCAGGCCCTGAATATAGTCATGCATCCTGATAAGGGAGGCAGAAGGAAATTAGAATGACAGGAAAGAATGCAGCGTTGTGACAACTGAAGAAAACGGTGTGCTGCTGCCTCTGAGGATGGCAAGGGAACCCGTGGATAAAGGGCTGGGGAGATGGCTCTGCAGTCAAGAAGGCTTGCTGCTCTTGCAGAGGAGCTGGATTTGATTTCCAGAATGCCTGTGGCAGCTCAAGGCCATCTCTGACTCCTGTTTTGGTAGAATCTAATGCCTTCTTCTCTTCAGGCCTCCACAGGTACCAGGCACCATACATATATATATATATATATATATATATACAGATAAACACAGAATTTCTTTTCTTTTCTTTCTTTCTTTTTTTTTTTTTAAAGAATGCAGCTCTAGAAGCTAGAAAGGGTAAGGAAATGGTTTCTCTTCCAGAGCCCCTAAAGGAAAGCAGTCTGGTGAAACTGATTTTGGACTTCTTTTTTTTTTTAATTATTTTTTATTAGATATATTCTTTATTTACATTTCCCCTTTCCTGGTTCTCCCCCACTCCCCTGCCAAAAATCCCAAAAGCCATCTCCCCTTCCTCTGTTCCCCAGTCAACCCTCTCCGGTTTTCCTGTCCTGGTATTCCTTTATACTGTGGCATCGGCATCGAGCCTTTCCAGGACCAGGGGCCTCTCCTCCCCTTGATGTCCAACAAGGCCATTCTCTGCTGCCTATGCATCTGGAGCCATGGGTAACACCATGTGTATGTACTCTCTGGTTGATGGTTTTGTCCCTGGGAGCTCTGGGAATACTGGGTGACTCATATTGTTGTTCCTCCTATGACGCTGCAAACCCCTTCAGCTCCTTGGGTCCTTTCTCTAGCTGCCCCATTGGGGTCCCTGTGCTCAGTTCAATGGCTGGCTGAGAGTGTCCCCCTAATTTTGGACTTCTGACCCCAAGAAGTTTAAGAAACTCAGCGTCTTTTGTTTCAAGACACCAAGCTTATGATGATTTGCTATAGCAGTGATAGGAAATGTGTACAACTGATAGTTGAAGGGTCACTGACAGTGGTCTCTACAGGTGCAGAAGAGAATAGAACATTCTAGAAAGCAAGACAAACATCCCTAAAGGGTACCCCAAAGTGAGGTGAATGTACTTCAGAGAGGTGGACTCAGAGAGGGTATCTCAAGACAAGGCTCTGTTTCAACAGTTGAAGATGAGGGCTGTCTTCCCCAAAGGTACCCGATCCTCAGAAAGAAAGCTCTTCTTAAGATTCCAGTGGCATCTGGGAGTCTTGAATTCTTAGGTGGAGAAGAACCAATCCATTACCTCATTTATCAGATGAGGCCTAGAGTAGATAAGGTCTGCGTGTGTGCATTGTTGCCGAGAGAGCAAGGTCAGGGCTGTAATCAGGATCTCCTTCATCATTAGTTCTTGTTCCATTGTGGCCCTGCCCTGGGAAAACTGGAGGTAGTTAGTTCCACAGATGTGGGACTGCTTCACCCAGGAACAACAAATCCACCTGTTGCATCATGTAAAACTCAGGGATCTCCCTTCTCTTGGCGTGTGACCTCCTTTTTTAGTCTATGAGAAAACTTATCTACTTGCTTAGCTATGCACAAGGACTTTCTCTAGGTTTCTGGTTTATGCAGGAGGCAGAGCAGCAAGGGAAGTTTCCTGTGACTTCTTCTTTTTTTTTAAGATAATATATATATATATATATATATATATTCATTACAGATGGTTATGAGCCTCCATGTGATTGCTGGGAATTCAACTCAGGACCCCTGGAAGAACAGTCAGTGCTCTTAACTGCTGAGACTTCTAGAGAAACATCCGAGTGCCAGCCAGTACTGCTCTTCTCCCTTCAGAACCTTCCTCCCACATTCTGCTCTTCCCAATAAGCATAGGAGTTCAGGTATCCCTACCATATGGTATGGTATGGTATAGAATCCTCTGGGTATATAAGCCCAGGGGTAAAATATCTGGGCCATACAGTAGTTCTATTTTTATTTTTTTAAAGAAATCTCAAACTGTTTTCTGTTAATCTGTATTAATCTGTGGTTCCACCAACAGTGAATAAAGGTTCCTTTGTCTCCACATCCTTTCTTGCCTGTGTGTGCATGCATGTGCATTCACACACATGCACAAGTGCACACACACCCAAACACACACACACACACAAAAATACATATTTCCTGCAACTTTATTGTGTTTGGGGGGTCCAGGAGTTTTCTAGTAGTCTCAGTACAATTGCAAACAGGACAGTTTGACTTTGCCCTTTAAAGTATTTCTCTTGTCTAATTTTGTAGCTAAGACTTAAGAAATATATTGAATAAGAGGGAAGAGAGCAGACATCCTTGTCATGTTCCTGATTTTAGAGGAAATGCTCTCAGTCTGTCTCTTCCTAATATATGTATATATTATATTTTTATGTTATATATATATATATATATTAAAGTCCAGTTCACTCCTAGAGTATTTTAGCTTTGACGTTTCTTTGCTTTAGCTTAGAATACCTCTCTAAGACTGGAATACTGAAGTATCCCCCATTATTGTGTCAGGACTTAAGTGTCCCATTATGTCTTCTACTGTGTGTTTTATGAAATTCAATGCCCCAAATGTTTGGTGCATAGAATTTACACATGTTATATCTTCTTGATGAATTATCCTTTTAGTTAATGTGGAGTGTCCTTTTAAAGAAATCTCTTCTAATTAGTTTTGGTTTGATGTTTACTTTGATAAAAGTAAAATGCTTTTTATGTTTTCCATTTGCTTGATAGTTTGTTTTCCATCCTTTGATAGTAAGTTTTTGGTATGATTATTTTTTAAATAAATGTGATTCTTGGAGACCACATAGAGTTGTATCTTTTTAGTGTTCAGTTAAGGTCATTTACTATTAATTACAGAACAGGATTTTTCATTTCCTATAGATATGTTAAGTGATGTTTTGTTTTGCTGGCTTATTGCTATTTCTTTTCCTTCTCCTGTGTTAATTTTGAGGGTTAGTTGAGTTACTGTGTTGGGCATGGTTGTTTATTTCCAGGATCTAGTATGTTTATCTGTAGTTCTGATGAAGTGTACATTTTCATGTGTTTGCATAAAGAAGGCTGTCTTTCACCTTCCTCCCTGTAGAGTGGTCCACTAAGAACTTTCTGCAGTGCTGGGGTGGTTGTCATAGATTGCCTTTCTTTGTATTTGTCTCAAAATATCTTTATTTATGTATAGATCTTGAAAGAGAGCTTGGGAAATACTCAGTAATAAGAGACATTATATAAAACCCAAAATGAATTAAAATATATCCAACCAAAAGTAAGTGTTCCTCCTAGCTCTATTCCCACACACATTTTATTCTCTTCTGGAGAGTGACAGCTGTCACTCTTAGGAGTGCATTCAGACATTTTTCAGTCTTCAGAAAATGTCAGGAACTAGGACAACATAAGCAAGAAGAAAAGAGCACTCTCCCAGGCCTTGGCTTTGCTTCCTCACATTTATCCTGAAGTGCAGGAGTCTTCCCACAGGCCTCTGACAAAATTTAATTCACACATAAGTTTTAAGAATGTCACCCTTTCTTCTCTTCATTTAGTTCCCTAAATAGGAGTTGCCGGAAACAACTTTGGTAAACTTCACAAGGCTGGCCTGCTTCATGAGATGCTTGTGTATTCTCTACTCACCAACACTGATATATAAAAGTCTAACATTATTCTTTCTATAAATGAACCCAACTCTTCAATCTCCATTTCTTTGGGTGGCAAACATTTTCCTGACAAGATAAACATAATATCCTCCTGGTGTTTTTCTCCTACTGAGAACAATCTGATGCCCTACTTTCTTCCCTGCCTTCTCCTATGCTTCCCACATACACCTTGCCTCTGCTGGCATCTGACTAGGTTCATTTTAATACTCTGGGTCACCAAGTATTAGCCCTGATGCTGTGTTAGGTGTCCACAATGTCCTACTAGGTCATGTTGGAGCTCTGTCCCTCTTGTCTCACTCAAAGCCCTTTTGAACAAGCATGGTCCCAGGAGGTACAAAGAAAGAGGTAAATAAGCTATGTTCCCAGTGATAATAAATAAGAAGTGAGGGCTATAATAAGAGTAAGATAGAAGGCTCTTACAAGCTAACAACTGACTCTTCAGAAGGTGTTGAGAACAGACTGTGATCTATCTGAAATTCTCCATAATGTGTAAGACAATGGGTTTTCAAATTGGTACAACAACCTGGATTGAAGCTTTTGACTCCATTTTGAGAATGAAGAATGACTGTGAACCTGGGTGGACATGTGAATGCTGGCACCCATACCACACAGCATACAAACAATTCATTCTTAGGAGTAGGAAGTGGGGCAGTCTATACATTTATTTGGGTGAAATGAGAGTATAGAAGAGGCATATGGAAGTACATTGTATCAGAAAAGTCAGGCTGAAAGCCTACTGGACACATCAGACCAAGGAAATAGCATAAATCATCACTTGGAATCTATAAAAGACACTGTGAAGGCCCCACAACTAACTTGTTATCTTACCTCTTGGTATATGTGCCAAGGATCAACAGGACAAAAATGGATGACTCAGGAGTTCCTGTTTGGTTCCTATGGTATCCATCTTCTATGGATAAAGGCAACTCTGCTGTCATCTGTATCCCATCTTGTTCATCCATCTGGACCTGCCATCTGTCTGTCCTCCAGTTCCTTCATCAAGGCCTGGTACAGCTCTTTGCTTCTGCAGCTAAACTCAACACTATAGCTTTGCTTTTAAACCAATGCCATGAAATGGCCTCATCAATCTGGTTCATTATCTCATCCATCTAGATTCTTGTTACATTTCTCTGTTTCTCTGCTTCTCAGGACTTGTGAAACCTCTTAAATCCTTTGGCAGCCACAACATATTACAGCCATTTCTGTAACATATGTATATATGTATATATGTGTATGTAGAAAGGGACATGTATTTACAGTGTGTTGTGTAATATGTGATCTGAGAGCTAATATTAGTAATTTAGTTGGGAATAAAAAAAAATCTATATGCTTGGCTAGGGTTCCCAAGGAAAGCAGAACTGTCTAGCCACTTGTTTCCATTACACCTGCCATGTCTTAAGCAAAGTGGTGGTAGGACAATCCTAGAATCCCAGCACTAGGGAGGCAGAGGCAGGTAGAGCACTGAGTTTGAAGCCTGCCAGATCTACAGAGCAATGTCCAAGACAGTTAGAGCTACACAGAGGAGTCCTGTGTAGGAAAAAATAACACAACATGGCTATATGCTGTGAATATGTGGTTATGACATTAAAATCAAATACCAATGAATTTGCCTGTTTCTGACATAGCATGCACACAATAGAAGGGGAAAAAATTACAGACACCCAGGAATGTCTCTTCAATCTAAAGAAAGAACTGGACACACGTGGAACAAAGCATGTGACCAAACAAACCCCCTCAAACCCTGAGAAGGACCCTACAGAGAGAAGACAGTGCAGAGCTCCCCACAGGGTGTGGGGAGCATTCCCACTGCTTTTGGACTGTGCAGCTACAGCTTCGTCTCTGAAAGTTTGCTGTAAGGACAGCAAAAGAGGCAGGGTCACTGCTTTGGGACAAAGGACATTGCATGTTGGACACTGCATATTCTCCTAGGGCTCCCATCACTCCACATGTGCAGCCTTCTGAATAAAGACCAAATTTACAGAAACGCATTGAACAAAGACAACTACCCATCATCATGGGACCTGCCTCTTGACGTTCAACTGACCCTAGGTAGTTTGACGTCTCTGAGTATCTATCTCTTCCAGGAGTAACTTCATTTCCTACTTCTGCACATAAGAGTGGCCCAGATTCCACAATGTTTAAGATTCTCATCTGTAGAACTCCAAAGGACACAACTACCATTTTCCCCAGAATCATGTTACATCCTTATGTAACTGGATGTCCAGGAAACCCAGATGGGTCCTGACACTACTCACTAGGCTTCTCTGCTTCAGCTCTCACGCAGAGACACTGAGCTGCACAGGAAAAAAATATTTCCTTTTCTCATCTTTCAAACAAGGGCCAAGCTATGCAGTAATGAATAACACAATGCAGAACTGTATTCTTGACTCATTGTTATCATCTGGATCTAACAAAGGACAATTAGAGATAAGTCAGGTATGAAACAAACAAACAAAGGAGCCAGATTATAGGCAGACACTTTGTGGAAAGCTCTTACTTTTATAGAATCCCCCATTGACTGCTTCCACTTACACTCATACTTCTAGATTTATTGAGGGTATAAATTACTTTGTGAGGTCAGCCCAGCCAGAGCCAACATGAACACAGCCACAGTCTTGATTCTGGTAGCTTTGATTGCCATAAAGATGAATATTGCCTGTGCTCTGACTAATCCTAAAAGTAAGTGTGTTAAGGGGATCCAGGCTGAAAGCAGAGAGGGCTCAAATCCTAGGGCTGAGCTACCTCAGGGGAAAGTCATGTACATACTGCTTAGGTCAAACCCACTCGCTTTGACCTATAAGAGTGATCACTCTGCATTCCTTATCTTTCTTAGAGACAGAGGCTCAGAGGTGTCCAAAAGAAGCTTTGATACAGATCAGGGCAGCTCCCCTAGTTTGGAGATATGCCTTGCATATGGGACTTATGGGAGCACTTGCTTAGAGATGAACCATGGGTCTGTTGGGACGAGAGAGTGTGACTGCCATTAGAGGTTTTGTGGCATCTTCTAAGGTGCTAAGACGGGGTTGTAATGGTGGAAGTTTCTTTCTACTGAGACTCCATAGGCTGTGGAGGGGAGAACACTTTCCCCAGGACCAGAACCTACAGTTTAGCTTAAGAGTAAGACTGGAGCTGGTGAAGTCAAGAGAAGGGCCATAGGGTGCAAAGGAGGATATGGAATAAGCTAGTGTCCTGCGCGTGATTAACATTCTGGCCTCTAGTATCAATACTCAACCTTGTCTTTTTGATGTCTTCAGGTTTCATAAACAGCATTGTATATTTCAGCATTAGAAAAACCCAAAACTTTTCCCAAACTGCCCTCAGGAAGTATTTGGAAAGTGTATTGTGCAATGCTCAGGAGATGAACCATGCCCCAAGAAAATGAAGTGCTGCAATGTTGGCATGATCCCATAGGCATATCTCCTAAATCCACATCACTTGAAAGTTAGTATACTCCTGCGTTTTGCTTTTCTATCGTTGTGATGAGACCATGACCAAGGGAACTTACAGAAGAAACAGTTCATTAGAGCCTTACAAGTTCAGTGAGTGAGTCCATGACCATCATGGTGGAGAGCATGGCAGCAGGACATTGAGTTACACTCTCAGTAGCTCTCTACTGTGTAAAAACAATCTCACAGTGACTAAAGGAAACACAAGTCAACATGATCTGGGGTCACATGGTCATAATCTGAGACACCTCACTCTTCTCTCCCTGAGACAGAAAGGTTTGATTATCTCAGGAAAACAAGTGTTTCTGGGAAGGAGAAGACAATGAAGTTAATGGGAACATTCATTTATTGAACTCCTTATAGTCAGGCAAGCTTGTGCTAGAAAGGAGATTTAAAGGTTAATATAACAGCCCGCCTGTCAGCATAAGCTCTGCACCTGTTTCTAGCAGTTTCTAAGAGTGGTGACTAGTTTTGCTAGGGTGGAGATCAACTAGGAGAAGCTTAAGTTAGGACACCCAAATCCTAGCAGACAAGGAGGGCAGGATCAAATGGTGTGAGAAATATGGACCCTTGTTTGAGATGGGAATTGATTGTGTGTGATAGCTGTGGTATCTAGGTGAGAGACACCACTAGAAGTTCACATCCAAGCAGCAATGAGATAACCAAAAGAAAGGGAGGGCTGAACTAGAGGTTTCTAAGCAGATGAAATGCCATGATCAAATCTTTAGACAGCTGACAGCCGTGTGGAAGATGAATTCGGTCTTTATAAGCATGACTGATGGACATCCCGAGAAGATTTCTTCTGAATCTACAGAGCTCATGCTTGGCTGCTCTCTAGCCCTAGAATTGCATGTTTAGAGAATGAAGATCTATAATGTGATGACAGCTTCCTATTGTGTTTGTGCCCCAAATAAACTATCCTTTAGATTCTTTTTGTTGAAGACTTCATTTTCTGTGTGCATTGTATTGACTCCTCTAATTAGCAGAGCCATCCCTTTGGACTCCCTTGGACCCTGAGCCCTCAGCATACCAGCAGATGTAGGGCAAGGTCCTCTCAATAATTCATTTCCCTCTTTCACATCTATATCATAGACAAGGCCAGGGACATGAGGACATTTTCTATGGCCATTTTGTGAACATATGTCTGGTCAAACAAACAAAATGAACTAAGCATGGGGCACAGAGGAGGCAGACTAGAGTTGCATTTACAGGGTGGAGATTCAGGAGGAACAGGAAGGACTGAGGAATTCTCCATTCTATGACAGTGCAATATCCTTCAGCACTGGATATCTAACTCAAGAAGCACAAACAGGACCTTTGGTGTATGGGTTCTTAGCATGAGTTAAAAGATTGGGGAACTGGCTCAGTGGTGAACAGGGCATAATGTTCTTCCAGAGAACCTGAGCTCAGTCTCCAGCATCTATACCAGGTGATTCAGAACTCCCTATATTTCCAGTTCCAGAGGGATCTGACACCTCTGATCTACTCTGAATCCTCCATTCAGTGCACATATACCCTCCTAAAACAGTACACATAAAAATTTTAATACCTTTACAAAGCACAGATTAGACATACCAATTCCTGTCTATCTAGGAAGTCAGAACCTAAGTGAAATACCTCTAGGCCTGTGGGGATCATTCCTACCCTTCAAGGTAAGCACAGGTATCTGGAAGGAGCTTCAGCCTTCCCCTGGCCATAAATGGATAGCGTGCAAGCCTGTACTGGTTTGGTTGCTGGTTCTCTCAGCATTTCTGGGGTTGATGGAGGATGCTGCAAAGGCTCAGTGATGAAAAGGCAAACCTGTCCTGTTCAGGGGAGAATCTCACCAGCAAACATTTAGACTTTATTTTCTTTTCTAAATCCCTAAATTTGATTCGATAAAGTTAGGTGTCTCACGTCTGTCTGTATTATAGCACTGCTCTGAGCCTCTCATGACTTGCCTTATTAGTTGGTGGTCCATGTCTCTTTTTCTATGTGGTACCGTCACCTGTCTATCTTCTTGTTCATCCATCTGGACCTGCCGTTTATCTGTCTTCCAGTTCCTTCATCCAGGTCCTGTTCTTTGCTTCTAGAGTTAAGCTCAACTCTACAGCTTTGCTTTTAAGCTGGTGACATGAAGTGGCCTCACTTGCAGCCCCCACAGTTTCTCCAGCTTCTTCCGTACACCTTGGTTCATTATCTCATCAATATAGACTCTACTTACATTTCTGTTTCCCTGCTTCTCAGGACTCAAACCTCTTGAATGCTGCTGTGGCCAACTAAGCCTTACAACCCTTTCTGTAAGGCATGTATATATGTATATCTGTGTATAAAGATGAAGTATTTAGTATATGTTGTGTAACATCTAATCTGAGAATTATTATTAGCAAGTATGTTTAGAATAAAAGAACCAGTGTTTGCTTATCCAAGGTTGCCATTGAAATTCAAAACATCTGACCAGTTCCTTCCATTAAAACTGCTATGTCTTAAAGCAATGGACAGTGGCACATTCCTTTAATCCTTGAGTTGAGGAGGCACATATAAAAGAATCTCCGAGTGGTCTACGGAGCAAGTTCCAGGACAGCCAGTGTTACAGAGAGAATCCTTATCTTGATAACCAAAAACAATGAAAATAAATAAATAAATAGAATGAACAAATAATTAACTGCTGTGTGTTGTAAATTTATGGTTATTCCATAAATTATGTCATTATAAACAGGTAAAAATGAATTTGCCTCTGTTTTTGACACAACAGGCACACAACAGAGATGGAAAGTGACAGAAATCCAGGAACGCCTGCTCATATTTTAAAGGAAGGACTGAAACACAAGCAGCAAAGCATGTGATCCAACCCCTCAAACCCTGAGAAGGAACCCTACAAAGAGAAGACACCGCAAAGCCAGACACATAATGCCTGGGCCATTCCCACAGCTCTTGGACTGTCAAGCTCAATCAACTCTGTCTCTGAGATTCTATAATAGGAATAGTGAAAGAAGTAGCCTCTGTTTCAGGACAAGGGACACTGTGTGTTCTCCTAGGACTCCCATTGCTCCATTGCTCACATACGCAGCCTTCTGTATGAAGACCCAACTTACAGAAAAGCATTGGTCAAAGACAACCAGTCATCTAGTAGTGCCTGCTTCTTTATGCTTACCTGACCCTAGCAAATTTGATGTTTTTGAGTATTCATCTCTTTCAAGATGGATTTCATTACTTTTTCTGCAGGCAAGGGGAGCCCCAGATTCCACACCTGTTTAGAACCCTCATCTATAAAGCTGGAGAGGGCACAATCTCCATCTCTCCCAGAAGCATGCCACATTCTCATGTAACTGGGTATCCAGGGAGCCACAGATGGGCCCTAACACTCCTCACTGGGTATGTAGGCTTCAGCTTTCACTCTGAGAGGATGAACCACACAGAAATAAATACTTCCTTTGCCCATCATTAATGTAAGGGCCAAGTTGTGGTGTAATGAGTACCACAATGGTGAATTGTATTCTTGCTTCTTTCATTTGGATCTAACAATGAGCAATTAGAGATAAACCAGATATGAAAGAGAAAAGGGAGCCAGTGATTGGCAGACATGTGTGGAAAGCTCTTGTTTTTATAGAACTCCCACTGGCTCTCTACTCCCACCCCCATGTTTCTAGCTTTATTAAGAGGATACATTTCTTTGTGAGTTCAGTTCAGTCAGAACCAACATGAAGACAGCCACAATCTTGGTTCTGGTGGCTTTAATTGCCTTGAAGATGGATATTGCCTGTGCTTCGTCTAATCCCCAAAGTAAGTGTGTTAAGGGCATCTAAGCTGAAAGCACAGAGGGTTTAAAGCCCATTAGGACCTGGGGATGAGCTAGCACAGGGAAAAGCTATCTGCCAATTTCTGGGATCAAACTCATTCCTTTTGGCCTATGAAAGTGATTACTCTGTATTTCTTTTTTCCTTAAGACAGAAAGAGAGAGGGAGAGGGAGGGAGTAATGGAGAGAGAGAGAGAGAGAGAGAGAGAGAGAGAGAGAGAGAGAGAGAGAGAGAGATATCTGAAAGAAGCCAGGATAGGAATAAAGTCAGCTTCCCTAGTTTGGAGATGTACCTTGCATGTCAGACTTATGGGAGCACTTGGTCAGAGATGAACCATGGGTTTGGTGGGATGAGGGAGGTCTGGCTGTCATTATAGATTTTCTGGCATCTTCTAAGCTGTAAAGAAAGGGGCTGTGGGGGTGGAAGTTTCTTTCTACTGAGACTATATAGGTTGTGGGGAAAGAGAATACTCTCCCAAGGGCTTAAGATCAATACTGGAACTGGTGAATCTGAAGAAAGAGCCCCGGTGTTCAAAGGAGGATATAGAGTAAGCTAGTCTCATCAGGTGATGAGTTTTTAGACTTGTAGCGTCAATTCTTAACCTTGTCTTTGTGATAGCTTCAGGCTCCATAAACACCATTGTATATTTCAGCATTCGAAAAACCTGGAACTTGTCCTGAAACTTCCTCAAATGTTGGACATTGTGTTGAATTATGCTCAGGAGATGAATCATGCCCCGGGACAAGGAAATGCTGCAGCAACGGCTGTGGTTATGACTGCGTAACTCCTGTGTTTAAAGTGAGTATAGCCCTGTGTCTTATATTTCTCTAGTTGTGATAAGACACAGTGACCTAGGAAACCTATAGAAGAAAGTTTATTGGGGGATTGCAGTTTGAGAGGGTGAGTCCATGACCATCATGGTGGTGGGGAGCATGACTGCAGACAGGTAGGCATGGCCCTGGAGCGTTGCCTGCAGGCTTACATCTTGAGAAGCAATCCTGAGGCAGCAGAGAGTGAGATATCTGGGAATGGTATGGGCATCTGAGACTTCCAAGCCTGTCCCCATCAATACAGTTCCATCAAAAAAGCCATAGTCCTATTTTTTCCTGTAAAGTTCCAAAAACTGTGAGCAAAAATTCAAATATATATGCCTTTGAGGGACATTATCATCTGGATGACAACATCCTGCCGATTTATGTCCAAGGGAGTGAGCCAGTTTTCTTGTGGGTTTCTTTGGACAGTCCCATGTTGCTTTGTCCATTGACTGCACACAAGAGTCCTTTCCATGACAAAGGAGCATGATAGATGGGCCCCAGCACTCCTTACTAAGCCTCCCTGCTTCAGTTCTCACTCTTAGACATTGAGCTACACAGAAAGAAAGAGTTCCTTTTCTCATCATTCATACAAGGGCCAAGCCATGAAGTAATGAATAACACAATGCAGAACTGTATTCTTGGCTCATTGTTATCATCTGTACCTAAAAAAGGACAATTAGAGACAAGTCAAGTATGCAAACAAACAAACAAACAAAGGAGCCAGATTATAGGCAGGCACTTCATGGAAAGTTCTTGCTTTTATAGAATCCCCCATTGACTGCTTCCACTTACACTCATACTTCTAGATTTATTGAAGGTATAAATTACTTTGTGAGGTCAGCCCAGCTGGAGCTAACATGAACACAGCCACAATCTTGTTTCTGGTGGATTTGATCACCATGAACATAAATATTGCTTGTGCTCTGTCTTCTTCCAAAAATAAGTGTGTTAAAGTGACCAAAACTGAAATCAGAGAAGGCTCAAACCCTAGTATGACCTTGAGCTGAGGTGTCAGAGAGAAAAGCCATGTGGCAACGGCTTGCATCAAACTCATTACCTTTGGTCTATGGGAGTGATCATTATGCCCATCTTGTGTTCTTAAGAGAGTGAAGAGAGAGAGAGGGAGGGAGAATCAGGGAAGGGGAGAGGAGAGGAGGGGAGGGAGAGCAAGGGAACGGAGAAGGAGAGAGAGAGAGAGAGACAGACAGAGAGAGAGAGAGAGAGAGAGAGAGAGAGAGAGAGAGAGAGAGAGAGAGAGAGATGCATGTAACAAAAGCTGTGATATAGGGGTCAGGACAGGTACCCTGTGCTTGGTTTGGAGATGTGCCTTGCATATGGGACTCATGAAAGCACTTGCTCAGAGATGAACCATGGGTCTGTTGGGATGAGAGAGGTGTGACTGTCATTAGAGATTTCATGGCATTTTTTTGAGGTGTAAAGACAGGCTGTGATGGTGGAGTATTATTTCTACTTATAGACCTCATAGGTTGTAGAGGGGGAGAACACTCTACCAAGGGCCAGAATCAATACTCAGGCCTAAGAGCAAGACCAGAGCTGGTGAAGCCTAGGGAAGATTCCTGTGGTGCAAAGGAAGATACGGAGTAAGATAGTTTCTTGCAGGCAATAAGCCTTTAGATCTCTAGCATCAATTCTCACCCTTACTTTCTGCCAGCTTTAGGCTCCATAAACCCCATTGTGTATTTCAAAATTAGTAAAACCTGCAGCTTGTCCCAAGACTTCCCCAATAACTGCTAAAATTTGTGTTGATCAATGCTCAGGAAATCAATCGTGCCCCAAAATACAGAAGTGCAGTCCTAATGACTGTTGTCATGTCTACATAGGTACTGTTTTTAAAGTGGGTATATTCCTGTGTTTTACTTTTCTATTGCTGTAATAGGACACCATGAACAAGGCAGCTTAGAGAAGAAAGTTTATTTTGGGCTTACAGGTTCAGAGAGTGAGTCCATGACACTCGTGGTAGAAAGCCTGGTGGCAGGCAGGTAGACATAAGACTGGTGCATTGCCTGCAGGCTTACATCTTGAGAAGTAATCGTGAGGCAGAGAGGGAGTTAACTGGGAAGGATATGGGCCTCTGAAACCTCCCAGCCTGTCTCTTGTCATACAATTCCTCCAACAAAACCATACCTCTTAACATATTTCCCCAAAGTTGCAAAAACTGTGAACTGGTTATTCAAATATATAAGGCTAGAAGGGCCATTATCATCCATACAATAACATCCTGTCAAGATATGTCCAAGGGAATGAGACAGTTTCTAGGGGACTTTCCTTGAGTCCCATGTTGCTTTTTCCACTGGCTGCACACAATAGATGTGTGCAAGAGAAAGGAACTGGAAGAAGATGGAAGAAGGACACCAGGTTACATGATCTGTGCACTCTACACTGCAAAGACAGTTCCACCATAACTAAAGTGACAGAAGCCAGCAAAACTTATATCCACATGGTCATTAATTGGAATATCTCACTCGTCTCTCCCTCAGCCAAAGAAATGTGACTCTCTCAGAAAAACAAGTGCTTCTGGGAGGGAGAAGACAATGAAGTTAATGGGAACATTCATTTATTGAATACCTTATATGTCAGGCAGGCATGTGTCACAATGGATATTCAAAGGTCAATGTAACTAGACTGTAGAAACAGTGTGTGTCAGCATGAGCTCTGCACCAGTTTCTAGTAAGTTCTAATAGTGGTGACTACCTGGGAAGGTATCATAGTAGAGATCAACTAGGAGTAGCTTAAGTTAGGATGCACAAAGCCAACCAGATGAAGGAGTCAGGATCAAACACAGAAGTCTGGGCCCTCCTTGGGAGTTGGGGAATTTCTTGTTCCAGACAGCTGTGGAGTCT
The DNA here is from genome assembly GCA_036184795.1 of Tokudaia tokunoshimensis. Lineage (NCBI taxonomy): Eukaryota > Metazoa > Chordata > Mammalia > Rodentia > Muridae > Tokudaia > Tokudaia tokunoshimensis. The sequence continues at coordinate 38,163,509 of BTHU01000010.1, read as the reverse complement.
GGATGGAGGACTGGACAATAAGCCCACATCTGGTCAGCAATGAGCTGCCAAAAAAGAGTAAGGGCTGAACAATGAAAGTTTCTAAGCTGAGGAAATGTCATGATCAAATCTGTGTTGCAGATGACTTAGAGACATGTGGAAGATGGATTCCATTTTATAAGCATGCCTGATGGCCAGCCCTAGAAGATTTCTTCTGAATCCACAGAGCCCATGCTTGACTACTTCCTTGTTCCAGAATAGCATCCCTAGAAGACAAAGATATAAAATGTGGTGCCAATGTACTCATGTATTTGTGTCCAAAATAAACTATCCTCGGCATTTTTTTTTTGTTGATCACTTCTTATTTCCACATCCCATTGACTGTCTTGATTTGCAGAGCCATCCCTGCAGCCTCCCATGTACTCTGAGCTCTCAGCATCCCAGCAGTCCCAGGACCACATCCTCCTAGGTAAATTCTCTCCATGCCACATTTATTTATTTTTTTTACATTGGAGATTTATTTATTTATCTATTTATGATAATTGACTTATTTATTTATTTATTTTTCTTAAAAATTTTTTATTGACTATAGGTTGGATCGCCAGGTAGGACAGTCTCTGTGTGCATGCCACATTTATAACAAGAGAAAAGGCAGGAGACATAAGTATATTTTCTGGGGGCAGTCTTTTTCATAAGTCCAGTCAAGCAACCAAAATGACATGAGCAGGTCTGTCTCATAAAGCAGGTCTCCTGGAACTGCATTTATTTAATGGATGATGAATCAGAAGCAGGTATGGCTCAGGAATTCTCCATTGTAAAGCAATACAACATCCTGCAACAGTGGATATCAAACTCTTGAGGCACAGCCATGATCTTTGGGGTCTGGGTTTTCTTAGCGTGAGTTGAGAGACTGGCGAGCTGGATGAGAGGTTTATAGCACATACTGCTCTTCCAGAGAACCTCAGTACTGTTGTCCGTATCAACTTGTGATGACTCAGAACTTCCAATTACTCCAGGTACAGAAGGGACCTAACAGCTCTGGCCTCCTCAGAATCCTGCATTCAGTGCAGGTATACCAACCCACCTCACCACACATGAACATAATCTGAAAGAATGTAAAAAGATTTAAAAGCATAGATTAGAAACTCCAATTTCAGTCCATATTGGGAGTGAGAACTACAGTGAAATAGCCCCAGGAATGTTGGGCCCATTCCTATCCTTCAAGGTCAGCACTGGCATCTACGAGTTGCTTCTGTTCTTCCCGTGGCCTTCCTGGATGGGGTGTAAGCCATGTCCAGGGTTGATGACTGCTACTTTCAGAATTGTTGGCATTTATAGAGGATTGCTGCAAAGGATCAGTGAAGAAAGGCAAACCCTTCCTGTTCAGAGGAGAATATGACCTGGAAACATTTAGCATCACTTCTGTTTTCTAGATCCCCCTACTTCATCTGCCAATGTAAGGTGTCCCGTGTCTGTCTGTTTCACAGCACTGCTCCTGTGCCTCTCCTGCCTTACCTTCTTAGGTGATGACCTATGTCTCCTTCTATGTAGTTCCCGTATCTGCCTAACTTCTTCTTCACCCATCTGGACCTGCCATCCGTCCATCTTCCAGTTCCTTCATCCAGGCGGGATTCTGCTCTTTGTTTCTGTAGTTAAACTCATCTCTAAAGCTCAGCTTTCAAGCTGGTGACATTAAGTGGCCTCACTTGCAGCCACCACAGTTTCTCCAGATTTTCCCCAACACCCTGGCTCATTATCTCATCAATCCTGATTATACTTACATTTCTCTGTTTCAAGCTTCTCAGGACTTCGGAGAGCTCCTGAATTCTGCGCTGACCAGGTAGCCTTTCACAGTGCTCTCTGTAACACAAGTACACATGTACACAGGTGCATGGTGATAGATTTTTTTTAATCTTGTACTGTGTACTATATAATCTGACAGCTAATATTAGTGACTAAATTTGGAATAAATGAACTTGATTTCCTTGGCCAGAGTTGCTAAAGAAAGCAGAATTGCCTCACCAGTTGCTTCCATTAAAACTGCTGGATCTGCAGCAAAGTGGTGGTGCCCTCCCCAGCAGTGGGGAGTAAGAGGTAGGTGGTTGCTTGAGTTTGAGACCTCTCTGGTCTACAGGGCAAATTCCAAGACAGCCATGGCTACACAGTAAAATCCTGTCACAAAAAACAAAAAACAAACAAACAAAAAAAAAACCCAAAAACACCAAACAAACAAAAAAAGCAAAAGAAAGCAACAATCAAAAACCCCGCTGCTATGTATTTTAATAATTTTATACATATTATATACATTATAACATTACAAAAAATACAAATGAATTTGCCTCTGTTTCTCATAAAGCATGTAGACAACAGAGGAGGAGTGTTATACATACCCTGAAACGTCTCCTTAATCTGAAGGAAGGACTTAAAAAAAAATGGAGTGAAGCATGTGACCAAACAAATCCCCTCAAACCCTGAGAAGAAACCCTACAGGGAGAAGACAGTGCAGAGCCAGCCACACAGTGTCTGGGCCTTTCCCACAGCTCTTGGACTGTCCTGCTACAATTTTGTCTCTGAGAGTGTATAGTGTGGAGAGCAAAAGAGGCAGGGTCTCTGCTGGGGACAAGGGACACTGCATGTTCTCCTAGGGCTCCCATCCCTCTACTGCTCACATGTGCAGCCTTCTGTATGAAGACCTGACTTACAGAAAAGCACTGGACAAAGACAACCAGCCATCATCATGGATTCTGCCTCTTGACCGTTAACTTCCCCTAGCCAGTATGAAGTCTATGGGTATCCACTTGGTCCAGGTGTGACCTCATTATCTATATCTGCAGGTAAGAGGGGCCTAGATTCCACACCTGCTTAGGAATCTCATCTACAGAGCTCAGAAGGACTCAAGCACCATCTCTCCCAGAAGCAGGCCACTTTCTTCTATTTTGAGATGTCCAGGAAGCCCCAGAAAGGCCCTGATAGCCTCACTGAGAGTCTCTGCTTCATACTCTCACTCCAACATGATGATCTACACAGAAAAGAACATTTCCTCATCATTAATACAGGGCCAGGCTGTGATGTAATGAATAACATACTTGTAAAATGTGTTTTTACACGTTAATGGGTATCATTTGCATCTATGAAACAATAATTAGAAGAAGTCAGTTATGAAACAGATACAGGAGGCAGTTGAGTGGCAGGCATCATCTTGAAAGCTCTTTCTATATATTTACATATGTAAATAGGGAGAGAGAATTCCTCATTGACTGCCTATTCTCACACCCATACATCAAGCTTTCCTCTGGGTATAAATTGCTTCTTGAGTTCATCCCAGCCAGAGCCACCATGAGGACAGCTATCATCTTAGTTCTGGTGGGTTTCATCACCATGGAGATGAACATTGCCTGTGCTCTACCTTCTCCCAAACGTAAGTGTGTTAAGATCTTCCAAACAGAAAAGAGAGAAGACTCAAAGACCACTAGAACCTGGGCGTGAGTTAGCACACAGGAATGCCACGTGCCAACAGCTTGGGTCATACTCACTCCCTTGGCCTATAAGAGTAATCACTCGAATTTCTTAGCTTTCCTAAAGACAGGCAGAAGAATAGTGTGAGAGAAGCTGACCTAGGGATCAGGGCAGCTCCCCTAGTTTGTAGATGTGCCTCTTATTTGGGACTTGTGGGACCACTTGCTCAGAGATGAACCATGGGTCTGTTAAGATGTGAGAGTATGGCTGTCATTAGAAATTTTATTGCATGTTCTAAGGTGCAAAGAAGGGGCTGTGATGGTGGATGGTTCTTTCTACTGAGACTGCATAGACTGTGTAGCGGGAGACCACCCTCCCAAGGGCCTGAATAAACACCTGGGCTTAAGCGCAGGACTGGAGCTGGTGAAGAGGAGAGGACAGCCCGGGTCCTTAAAGGAGGATATAGAGTAGGCTGGTCTCCTGCAGGTGATGAGTCTTCAGACTTCTAGCATCAACTTAAACCTGTTCTTTCTGACTTCTTCAGGCTCTATAAACACCATTGTATATTTCAGCATTCGAAAAACCTGGAACTTGTCCCAAGGTACCATCAAGAGGTCTTGGAGATTGTCTTTATGGTTGTAGAGGAGATGAATCATGCCCCCGTGATCGGAAGTGCTGCAATATTGGATGTAGTTACCTATGTGTATCTCCTGAGTTCACATCACTTTAAAGTTAGTATAATCCTTGCTTTGCTTTTGTATTTTTGTGATAAGACTATGACCAAGGTAGCTTACAGAAGAAGGAGTATATTAGAGCCTTACAGGTTCAGTGAGTGAGTCCTCAAACATCATAGTGGGGAGTATGGCAGCAGAACATTGTGTGTTGTGTAGTATGTAATCTGAGAATTCATATTAGTGATTAAAGGTGTTTTCCTCATCCAGGGTTGTCAAGAAAACCAGAATTGTCAGGCCCATTGCTTTCCTTACAACTGCTATGTCTTAAGCCCAATTGTGGTGGTGTGCTGCTTTAGTGGGGAGGGAGAAGAACATGGATCTCACCCTGGCCTACAGAACAAATGCCAGAAAAATCAGGGCTACATAGAAAAACCCTCTCACAAAAACTAAAAACAAACAACAAAAAGAAAACAAGCAAACAAAAAACCCACTGTAATATATTGTGATGTTATAGGTATTTCATGAATTCTGACATGAAGAAATACAAATGAAGTTGCTGTATTTCTGACCCAGCTTGCCCAGAACATAGGAGGAAAGTTTTATGCACTCAGGAATGTCTCCCCAAAGTGAAGAAAGAACTGGAAACACATGGAACAATGAGTGAGATCAAAGAAATCCCGCAAACCCTGAGAATGAACCCTACAGAGAGAAGATAACTACAATGCCAGTCACAAAATATCTAGACCATTCCTACAGCCCTTGGACTTTCCAGGCACAGCTGGGTCTCTGAAAGTCGATGGTTGGTATAGCAAAATAGGCAGGCAATCTGCTTGGGGACAAGGGACATTGCATGTTCTCCTAGGGCTCCCACCCCTCTACTGCTCACATATGCAGCCTTCTGAATAAAGAACTGTCTTACAGGAAGGTATTTGTCAAAGATGGCCTACAATCATTGTGGTGCTTGCCTCTTAACTTTCAACTGACTCTATCCAGTTTGATTTCTCTGAGTATCCATGTCTTCCAGGAGTGACCCCATTACCTACCTCTGCAGATAAAAAGGGCCTAGATTCCACACCTGTTTAGGCATCTCATCTATACAGATCCAAAGAACTCAATCACCATCTCATCCAGAAGCAGGACACATTCTTAGAGAACTGGATTCCAGGAATTCCAAGGAAGACCTTGACACTCCTCTACAGGAGTCTCTGACTCAGCTCTCAATTGGTGACTCTGAGCTACACAGAAATACATATTTTTTTTAATCATCAATCATAAAAAGGCCAAGCTGTGATGTAATGAGTAACTCACATGTAAAACGTGCTTGTGGGTATGACTTGTATGCTTTCATGGGTATCGCTTGCATCTACAAAACAGCAATTAGAAGTCAGTTATGAAACAGATAAAAGAGGAGGATAAGGATGGGAGCCACCTTCTTGAAAGCTCTTTCTATATATTTACAAATATAAATATACACAGAGAATTCCTCATTGAGTGCCTATTCCCACATCCAAACTTCTAGCTTTACTATGTGTATAAAATGCTTTGTGAGTTCAACCAAGACACAGCCAACATCAAGACAGCAATCATCTTGGTTCTGTTTGGTTTCATTCACCATGGGGATGGACATTGCCTGTGTTCTGTCTAATCCCAAAAGTGAGTGTGTTAAAAATTTCCAAACTGAAAGCATAGAGGACCCAAAGTCCACTAAGACCTGGGTATGAGATGGGACAGGGAATAGTCATGTGCCCACTGCCTAGATCAAACTCACTCTCTTTGATCTATAAGAGTGATTACTCTGCATTCCTTATCTTTCTTATCGACAGAGGCTGGGGAGTAGTTTGAGAGAAGCCTGAATACAGATCAGGGACTTGCTCAGAGATGAATCATGGGTCAGGTGTGATGAGAGAGATGTATTTGCCATTAAAGTCTTTATGGCATCTTCTAAAATATAAAGGAGGGGCTGTAGTGGTAGAAGCTTCTTTCTACTGAGACTGCATAGGCTGCAGAGAGAGAGAACACTCTCCCAAGGGCCAGAATCAACAGCTGTGCTTAAGAGCAAGACTAGAGCTGGTGAAGCTTAGTGAAGAGACCTGTGATGGAAAGCAGGATATGGAATAAGCTATTCTCTTACAAGTGATGAGCCTTCAGATCCCTAGTATATATTCTCACCCTTGTCTCTCCAACATTGTCAAGCTCCATAAATGCCATTGTATATTTATGCATTAGAGAAACCTGGAGATTTTCCAATGTTACCCTAAAAAGGTTTTGGAAATTGGGTTGATGAATGCACAGGAGAAGAATCACACCCCTATGACCAGAAGTGTTGCAACATTGGATATCTTCCCACATACACATCTCCTGAGTCTACATCACTTTAAAGTTAGTATAATCTTCTGTTTTGCTTTTCTATTGTTGTGATGAGACCATGACTTAAGTAACTTACAGAAGAAACAGTATTGGGGGATTGCGTGTTAAGTGAGTTCTTGACCATCACAGTGAGGGCATGGCAACATGTCATTGTGGTTCAGGATGCATAGCCCTCTACTGTGTAAAAACAAACTCACAGTGACTGAAGGGAAGAAAAGTAACCATGACCTTGGGCCACATGCTCCTAACCTGGGACATCTCACTCTTCTCCTCAGCCAAAGAGTTTGCATTATCTCAGAAATACACGTTCCAGGGAATGAGAAGAGAATGACATTAATGCAAACATTGTTTTATTGAATGCCATATATGCCAGGCAGGCATGTGCTAGAAAGAAGATTCAAATGTCAGTGTGACTAGGCTGCAGAAACACCCTGTGTGTCAGAATGAGCTCTGAACCAGTTTCTAGTAAGTTCTAACTCTCTTGACTAGCTTTTCCAGGGAAGATGTCACAGTACAGACCAAGTAGGAGAAGCTTAAATTAGGACACACAAAGCCCACGAGACAAGAAAGGCAGAATGAGATGGTGAGAGATGTGGGAACCCTTTTTGGACACGGGAAATGATTGCACATGATAGCTGTGGTGCCTGTGTCAGGGATGGCAAAACAAGATGTCCACATACAAACAGCAATGAGTTACCAAGCCCAGAGACAGTGATGAACAACTCCAGCTTTCTAAGCACAGGAACGACCATGATCAAATCCATATTTCAGATGACTGACAACCAGTCCTGTGGAGGGTAGATTCATCCCTGTAACCAGGACTGATGGCCAGTTCCAAAAGATTTGTTCTGAATCCACACAGCCCATGCTTGGCTCCTCACTAGCCCTGGAACTGCACCATTAGAAGAGAAAGATCTATACTGTGGTGACAACATCCTCATGTGATTGTGTCCAAAATAAACCATCTGTACCTTTCTTCCCGTTGAAGAGTTCTCATTTGGCATCATATTGATTCTTCTGATCAGCAGAGCCATCCCTGCAGCCTCCCATAAACACTGCTCAGGATCCCAGCAGATTGAGGACGAGATCTTAATAAGTAATTCTTACCCCTCTGCTGTGACTGTATCTCCAGACAACATAGGGGACACGACAATTTTTTTGTTGTTGTTCTGCAAGTACAACCTGGTCAAACAATCAAAATGAGTTTAGCAGGTTCCATAGCGCAGCTCGGCTGATGATGTATTTACTGGATGGTGACTCAGGAGGAGCAGGAAGGGATTGGAATTCCCTGTGAGAGGCAATACAAGATCCTGCAGGACTGGATATGGAAGGGTAGGCGCTCAACAGTAAACAAGAACATGGGTTCTTCCTACCGAGGGCTAGGAGCATATGGAACTGGCTCAGTGGTTAATAGCACAAGCGGTTCTTCCAGAGCTCAGTGCTCAACATCTGCACCAGGTGGGTCAGAACTTCTAACGGCTCCATCTCCGGAGGGATCCGACACCTCTGCATGCAGCGCACAAATGCCCTACCGCAAGGAAACATACAGATTAATTAAAGTAATTTTTAAATATTAAAGAAGTATTGATTAGAGCACCACTTTTTGTCTACATTGGGAGTTAAAATTAAGTGAAATACAGCCAAGAATTTTGAGCCATTCCCATCCTTCAAGGCCAGCATTTGGCATTTGCTGGTGCTTTTGGTCTGCCCCCGTCTTCCTGAATGAGTACAAGGCACATCCACGTTTGACTGCTGCTTCTCCCAGCATTGCTGGAGTTTATGGAGGATCACTGCAAAGGCTCAGTGAAGAAAAGGCAAACTCTTCCTGTTCAGAGGAGACTGTCACCAGCAAACTGTGAGCCTTCCTTACCTTTCCTAGATCCCCCAACTTCATCTGCAAAGTTAGGTGTCTGATGTCTGACTCTATCACAGCTCTGCTCCTGTGCCTCTCATGTTTACCTGGTTACTTGACCTGTGTCTCCTTCTATGTTGCTCCCGTGTCTGTCTTCCTTCACGTTCACCCATCTGGACCTGCCATCCATCTCCCAGGTCCTTCATCCAGGCCTGCTCAGGCTCTTTGCTTCTGCAGTCACACGCACCCTGGAAAACTTGTGTTCAAACTGGAGACATGAAATGGCCTCACTTGGAGTCATGACACTTTCTCCAGCTTCTCTCCTATACCCTGACGAATTCTCTCATCAATCTAGATTCTTCTTCCTTTTCTGTGTTTCTCTGCCTCTCAGGACTCTGAAACCTCTTGAATTTTTCAGTGGACACTTAGCCTTTTGCAATGTTTTTTGTAACACATGTTTACATCAGCATATGAGGAAATAGTTAAACGTATTTATTGTGTGTTATACAGTGTGTGATCTGAGAGTTAATATTAATAATTAAAGTTGGAATAAATGAGCCTCTGTTTGCCTGGGTCAGGCCTACAAAAGAAAGCAGAACTATTTGGCCAGTAGCTTCCATTACAACTACTGTATTTTAAGCCAAATGATGGTGGTGCACTCCTTTAATTCCAGAAGTGGGGAGGTAGAGGCAGGTTCATCTCTGAGTTTGAGGACATTTGGTCGACAGGGCAAATTCCAGGACAGCCAGGGCTACACAGAAAAACCCTGTCACAAAACCAAACAACCAAAACAAGAGAAAGTAACAAACCAAAACCCCACTGCTATATACTGTGATTTTACATGTATTACATAAATTATAACAGTACAAAAAATAAGCCGGGCAGTCGTGGCACATCCCTGTAATCCCAGCACTGGGGAAGCAGAGGCAGGCAGATTTCTGAGTTTGAGACCAGCATGGTCTACAGAGTGAGTTCCAGGACAGCCAGGAACCCCGTCTTAAACAAATCAAACCGAAAATTAAAAAATTAAAAATTATGAAAAATACAAATGAATTTGCCTGTGTTTCTGATAACGCATGCATGCAACAAAGGAGGAATGTCTCCTCAATCTGAAGGAAGGACTGGAAACAAATGGAGTGAAGCATGTGACCAAACAAATCCCCTCAAACCCTGAGAAGAAACCCTACAGGGAGAAGACAGAGCAGAGCCACCCCCACAGTGTCTGGGCCTTTCCCACAGATCCTGGACTCTCCAGCTACAATGTTGTCTCTGAGAGTGTATAGTGTGGAGAGCAAAAGAGGCAGGGTCTCTGCTGGGGACAAGGGACACTGCATGTTCTCCTAGGGCTCCCATTCCTCCATTGCTCACATATGCAGCCTTCTGTACGAAGACCTGTCTTACAGAAAAGCACTGGACCAAACAACCACCCATTATCGTGAAGCCTGCTCACTTTCAACTGCCCCCTGCCAGTTGGAAGTCATTGAGTATCTATTTTTTCCAGGAGTGACTTCATTACCTATGTCTGCAGGTAGGAGGGGCCCAGATTCCACAGTGTTTAGGAATCTCATCTGTAGAGCTCTAAAGATGCAAGCCCCATCTTTCCCAGAAGAATGCTACCTCATTATGTGGCTGGATTTCCAGGAAGCCCCAGATCGGTCCTAACAATCCTCACTGGAGACTCTGCCTCAGCTCTTACTCTCAGATGTTGAGCTAAACAAATAAATATTTCCTTTCCTCATCATTAATACAAGGGTCAAGATGTGGTGTAACAAGTTATGCTGTACTGAAATGTGTTCGTGACTTGTTCGTAGTTATCTCTTGCATCTACCTAAGAAAGAGTACAAAGAAGTCACTTATGAAACTGGAATAAGTAGCCAGGTGACAGGCAGGCCCTTTCTGGAAAGCTCTTTTGATGGATTTCCCCATTGACTGCTTTCTTCCACACCCATACTTCTAGCTTTACTGAGGCTATAAATTATTTAGTGTGTTCAGTCGATCCAGAGCCAACATGTAGACAGCCACAGTCTTGTTTCTGGTGGCTTGGATCTCTGTGGGGATGAACATTACCTGTGCTCTGTCTTCTCCCAAAAGTAAGTGTGTTAATGGCATCCAAGCTGATAAGACAGGGGACTCTTCAAAGCTCAATAGGACCTGGGGATGTACTATTACAGAGAAAGCCATGTTTCGCCTGCTTGGATCAAAGTCACTCCGTTTGGCCTATAAGAGTGATCACTTTGCATTGCTTATCTTTCTTATAGCCAGAGGCTGGGGAGTAGTCTGAGAAAAGCTAGCATAGAGATCAGGGTGTCTCCCCTAGGTTGGAGATGTGCTTTGCATGTGGGACATGTGAGAGCACTTGCTCAGAGATGAACCATGGTTCTGTTGGGATGACAAAGTGTGGCTGTCACTAGAGAGTTTATGACATCTTCTAAGGTATAAAGAAGGGGTTATTATTGTGGAACTTTCTTTCTACAGAGACTGCATAGGCTGTGCAGAGAGCGAACACACTCCCAAAAGCCAAAATCAATAGTTGGGCTTAAGAGCAAGACTGGAACTGGTGAAAGTGAGGAAAGAGCCCTCAGGTACAAGGCAGGATGTAGAGTAAGCTAATCTCCTGAGGGGATGAGCCTGCAGATCTCTACCTTTAATTCTTAGCCTTGTTTTCTGTCTGCTTCAGGCTGCATAAACACAGCTGTATACTTCAGAATTAGATAAATTGGGATCATGTCCCACCCAAAACTACCCAGGAAGTGTTGGAATTTGTGTGGAATTATTCTTAGGAGATGAATCATGCCCTGACAAACTGAAGTGCTTCTACAATGGATGTGGTCATGAGTATAAACCTCCTGTCTTTTCTGTGAGTATAGTCCTATTTCTCACTTTTCTATTGTTGTAATAGGACACCATGACCAAGGTAACTTATAGAAAAAAGCTTAGTGGTGGCTTACAGGTCCAGAAAGTGAGTCCATGACCCTGTTGATGGGGAGCATGGCAACAGGCAGGTAGGAAAGACCCGGGAGCATTGAATGCAGACTTACCTTGTGAGAAGCAATACTGAGGCAGAGAGGGAAATAACTGGGAAAGATATGGACTGACAAAACCTCCTAGCCTGTCCCCTGTCATACAATTCCTCCAACAAATCCATACCTTAAAACATATTTCCTCAATGTTCCAAAAACTGTGAAATGATTATTCAAATATATAAGGCTAGAAGGGCCATTATCATCTATACTATAACATTCTGTCCAGATATGTCCAAGGGACTGAGTCAGTTTCCAGGAGACTTTCTTTGATCAGTCCCATGTTGCTTTGTCCACTGGCTGCACACAAGAGTCTGGATGTGTGCAAAAAAAAGGAACTGGAAGAAGATGGAAGAAGGACACCAGGTTATGTGATTTGTTCTCTCTACACTGCAAATATAGCTCCACCATGACTAAAGTGACACAAGTCACCACAACTTAGATTCATGTCGTCATAAACTGGGATATCTCATTCTTCTCTCCCTCAGCCAAAGAGGTTTGACTCTCTCAGGAAAACAAGAGCTCCTGGGAGGGAGAAGACAATGAATTTAATTAATTTAATTTAATATAATATAATATAATTTATTTAATGAATTTAATTCATTTATTGAACACACTGAAACCAGGCAGGCATGTGTTACAAGGAAGAGTCAAGGTTGATGTAACTAGACTGTAGAAACAGTCTGTGTGTCAGTGTGAACTCTGCACCAGTCTTGAGTATATTCTAACAGTGGTGACGATCTTTGTCTGGGAAGGTGTCAGAGCAGAGATCAACTAGGAGTAGGTTAAGTGAGGAAGCACAAAGCCAACCAGACGAAGGAGTCCGATTCAGTTACAGAAGTGTGAGCACTCCTTGGGAGTTGGGGAATTGCTTGTTGCAAACAGCTGTGGAGTCTGGATGGGGGACAGGACTATAAGCCCACATCTAGTCAGCAAGAGCTGCTGAAAAGAGAATAAGGGCTTCTAAGCTGAGGAAATGTCATGATCAAATCTGAATTGCAGGTGACTTAGAGCCACGTGGAAGATAGATTCCATTTTATAAGCATCAGTGTTGGCCAGCCCCAGAAGATTTCTTCTGAATCCACAGACCCCATGCTTGGCTACTTCCTTATCCCAGAATAGCAACCCTAGAAGACAAAGATATATAATGTGGTGACAATACACTCATTTATTTCTCTCCAAAATAAAACATCCTCTGCATTATTTTGTTGTTCACTTCTTTTTTTATTAGAAATACTCTTTATTTACATTTCAAATGTTGTCCCCTTTCCTGGTTCTCCCCTCCCCCAAAAATCCCATAAGTCATCTCCCCTTCCCCAATCAACCCTCCCCATTTCCCTGTCCTGGTATTCCTCTACACTACAGCATCAAGTCTTTCCAGGGCCAAGGGCCTCTCCTCCCTTTGGTGTCTAACAAGACCATCCTCTGCTGTCTATATGTCTGGAGTCATGGCTAACTCCATGTGTACTCTTTGGTTGACGGTTTTGTCTCTGGGAGCTCTGGCAATAATGGGTGACTCATATTGTTGTTCCTCCTGTGGTGCTGCAAACCCCTTCAGCTCCTTGGGTCCTTTCTCTAGCTCCTCCATTGGGGACCCTGTGCTCAGTTCAATGGCTGACTGAGAGTGGCCCCCTCTGTATTTCTCATGCACTAGCAGATCCTCCCAGGTGACAGTTATATCCGGCTCCATTCAGCAAGCACTTGTGGGCATCAATAATAGTGTCTGGGTTTTGCAACTGTATATGGGATGGATCCCTGGGTGGGGTAGTCTATGGATGTTCTTTCCCTCAGACTCTGCTCCACCCTTAGTCTCTGTATCTCTTTCTGTGGGTATTTTGTTCCCCTTTCTACAAAGGACCCAAGAATCCATACTTTGTTCTTCCTCCTTCTTGGGTATCATTTGATATGTGAAATGTGTCTTGGGTATTCCAAGCTTCTGGACTAATATCCACGTATCAGTGAATTCATACCATGTGTGTTCTTTTGTGATTGGGTTACCTCATTCAGGATATTTTCCAATTCCATCCTTTTGTCTAAGAATTTCATGAATTCATTGTTTTTAATGGCTGAATAGTACTCCATTGTGTATATATATCACATTTTCTGTATCCATTCCTCCGTTGAGGGACATCTGGGTTCTTTCCAGCTTCTGGCTATTATAAATAGGGCTGCTATGAACGTAGTAGAGCATGTGTCCTTATTACATGCTGGAGAGCCCTCTGGGTATATGCCCAGGTGTGGTATAGCAGGGTGTTCTGGTAGTATTATGCCCAGTTTTCTGAGGAACCACCAATCTGATTTCCAGAGTGGTTGTACCAGCTTGCAATCCCACCAGCAGTGGAGGAGTGTTCCTCTTTCTCCACATCCTCGCCAACAACTGCTGTCTCCTGTGTTTTTGATCTTAGCTATTCTGACTGGTGTGAGATAGAATCTCAGGGTTGTTTTGATTTGCATTTCCCTGATGACTAAGGATGTTGAACATTTCTTTAGGTGCTTCTCAGTCATTCGATATTCCTCAGGAGAAAATTATTTGTTTAGCTCTGTACACCATTTATTAATAGGGTTATTTGGTTCTCTGGACACTATCTTCGTGAGTTCTTAGTATATATTGGATTTTAGCGCTCTCTCGGATGTAGGGTTGGTAAATATCTTTTCCCAATTTGTTGGTTGCCGTTTTGTCCTTTTGACAGTATCCTTTGCCTTACAGAATCTCTGTAATTTTATGAGGTCCCATTTGTCAATTCTTGATCTTAGGGCATAGACTATTAGTGTTCTGTTCAGGAAAATTTCCCCTGTGCCCATGTGTTCAAGGTTCTTCCCCAGTTTCTTTTCTATTAGTTTCAGTGTTTCTGGTTTTATGTGGAGGTCCTTGATCCACTGGGACTTGAGCTCAGTACAAGGAGGTTGATTTGCATTCTTCTGCAGCTAGCCACCAGTTGAACCAGCACCATTTGTTGAAAAGGCTATCTTTTTTCCACTGGATGGATTTAGCTCCTTTTTCAAAGATCAAGTGACCATAGGTGTGTGGGTTCATTTCTGGATCTTCAATTCTATTCCATTGATCTACCTGGCTGTCACTGTACCAATACAATGCAGTTTTTAACACTATTGCTCTGTAGTACTGCTTGAGATCTGGTCTGGGATACTGATTACCCCAGAATTGCTTTTACTGTTGAGAATAGTTTTTGCTATCCTGGGTTGTTTGTTATTCCAGATGAATTTGAGAATTGCTCTTTCTTACTCTATGAAGAATTGAGTTGGGATATTTGATGGGGATTGCATTGAATCTGTATATAGGTTTTGGCAAGATGTCCATTTTTACTATATTAATCCTGCCAATCCACAAGCATGGGAGATCTTTCCATTTTCTGAGGTCTTCTTCAATTTCTTTTTTCAGAGACTTGAAGCTCTTGTAATACAGATCCTTCACTTGTTTGGTTAGAGTCATACCAAGATACTTTATATTGTTTGTGGCTATTGTGAAGGGTGTCATTTCCCTAATTTCTTTCTCAGCCTGATTATCATTTGAGTATAAGAAGGCTATTGATTTGACTGAGTTAATTTTATATCCGGCCACTTTGTTGAAGTTGTTTATCAGCTGTAGGAGTTCTCTGGTGGAGATTTTTGAGTCACTTAAGTATACTTTCATATCATCTGCAAATAGTGATAATTTGACTTCTTCCTTTCCAGTTTGTATCCCTTTGACCTCCTTTTGTTGTCTAATTGCTCTAGCTAGAACTTCAAGTACTATATTAAATAGATATGGAGAGAGAGGGCAGCCTTGTCTAGTTCCTGATTTTAGTGGGTTTGCTTCAAGTTTCTCTCCATTTAGTTTGATATTGGCTACTGGTTTGCTGTATATTTCTTTTACTATGTTTAGATATGGGCCCTGAATTCCTGATCTTTCCAAGACTTTTAGCATGAAGGGATGCTGAATATTGTCAAATGATTTTTCAGCATCTAATGAAATGACCATGTGGTTTTATTCTTTGAGTTTGTTTATGTAGTGGATTACATTGATAGATTTCCTTATATTGAACCATCCCTGCATTCCTGGGATGAAGCCTACTTGATCATGGTGAATGATCGTTTTGATGTGTTCTTGGATTTGGTTGGCAAGTATTTTATTGAGTATTTTTGCATCAAAATTCATAAGGGAAATTGGTCTAACGTTCTCTTATTGTGTTGGATCTTTGTGTGGTTTTGGTATCAGTGAAATTGTGGCTTCATAGAATGAGTTGGGTAGTGTTCCTTCTGTTTCTATTTTGTGAAATAGTTTGAAGAGTATTGGTGTTAGGTCTTCTTTGAAGGTCTGATAGAATTCTGCACGAAAATCATCTGGTCCTGTGCTTTTTTTTTTGGTTGGAAGACTTTCAATGACTACTTCTATTTCTTTAGAGGTTATGGGACTGTTTAGATGGTCTATCTGATCCTGATTAAACTTTGGTAGTTTGTATCTGTCTAGGAAATTGTCCATTTCCTTCAGATTTTCCAGTTGTGTTGAGTATAAGCTTTTGTAGTAGGATCTGATGCTTTTTTGAGTTTCCTCAGTGTCTGTTGTTATATCTCCCTTTTCATTTCTGATTTTGCTAATTTGGATACTGTCTCTGTGCCCTCTGGTTAGTCTGGCTAAAGGTTTATCTATCTTGTTGCTTTTCTCAAAGAACCAGCTCCTGGTTTTGTTGATCCTTTCTATGGTTCTTTTTGTTTCTACTTGGTTGATTTCAGCCCTGAGTTTGATGATTTCCTGCCTTCTACTCCTCTTGGGTGTCTTAGCTTCTTTCTGTTCCAGAGCTTGTAGATGTGCCATTAAGCTGCTAGTGTATGCTCTCTCCAGTTTGTTTTAGGAGGCACTCAGGGCTATGAGTTTTCCTCTTAGCACTGCTTTCATTGTGTCCCATAAGTTTGGGTATGTTATGCCTTCATTTTCATTAAATTCTAAAAAGTCTTTGATTTCTTTCCTTATTTCTTCCTTGACCAAGGTATCATTGAGTAGAGCATTGTTCAGCTTCCATGTGTATGTGGGCTTTCTGTTGTTTTTGCTGCTATTGAAGACCACCCTTACTCCGTAGTGATCTGATAAGAGGTAAGTGATTAGCTTAATCTTCTTATATCTGTTGAGGTCTGTTTTGTGACCAATTATATCGTTGATTTGGAGAAGGTACCATGAGGTGCTGAGAAGAAGGTATATTCTTTTTATTTAGGATGAAATGGTATATATATATATATATATACATATAGATATATGTATATACATACATATATGTTCTATATGTATATGTTTGTGTGTGTGTTAAATCCATTTGGATCAAAACTTCAATTAGTTTCCCTGTGTTTCTGTTTAGTTTGTGTTTCCCTGATCAGTCCATTGAGGAGAGTGGAGTGTTGAAGTCACACACAATTATTGTGTAGGTTGTAATATGTGCTTTGATCTTTAGTAAAGTTTCTTTTATGAATGATGGTGCTCTTGCATTTGGAGCATAGACATTCAGAATTGAGAGTTCTTCTTGGTGAATTTTTCCTTTGATGAGTATGAAGTGTCCTTCTGTGTCTTTTTTGATGACTTTTGGTTGAAAGTAAAGTTTATCAGATATTAGAATGACTACTCCAGCTTGTTTCCTGGGACCATTTGCTTGGAAAATTGTTTTCCAGTCTTTTATTCTGAGGTAGTGCTTGTCTTTGACACTGAGGTGCATCTTTTATATGCAGCAAAACGCTGGGTCCTGTTTACCTATCCAGTCCATTAGTCTATGTCTTTTTATTGGGGAACTGAGTCCATTGAGGTTAAGAGATATTAAGGAATGTTATTTTTATGTTTGTGTGGTTACTTTCTTTTGGATTTGCTGAAAGAAGATTACTCTCTTGCTTTTTCTAAGGTGTAGTTGCCATCCTTATATTGGCATTTTCCATCTATTATCCCTTGTAGGGCTGGATTTGTGGAAAGATATTGTGTAAATTTGGTTTTATCATGGAATATCTTGGTTTCTCCATCTATGATAATTGAGAGTTTTGCTGGGTATAGTAGTCTGAGCTGGTATTTGTGTTCTCTTAGATTCTGTATGAGATCTGCCCAGGATCTTTTAGCTTTCATTTTCTCTGTTGAGAAGTCTGGTGTAATTCTGATAGGTCTTCTTTTATATGTTACTTGACCTTTTTCTCTTATAGCTTTTAATATTCTTCCTTTGTTTAGAGATTTGTTGTTTTGATTATTATGTGATGGGAGGTATTTCTGTTCTGGTCCAGTCTGTATGAAGTTCTGTAGGCTTCTTGTATGTTCATGGGTATCTCTCTCTTTAGGTTAGGGAAGTTTTCTTCTATAATTTTGTTGAAGATACTTACTGGACCTTTAAGTTGAAAATCTTCACTTTCTTTGATACATATAATCCTTAGGTTTGGTTTTCTCATTGTTTCCTGGATTTCCTAAAGTTTTGGGTTACAAGCTTTTTGCATTTTGTATTTTCTTTGACTGTTGAATGGTATCTTCTATGGTATCTTCGGCACCTGAGATTCTTTCCTCTATCTCTTGTATTCTGTTGTTGGTATTTACATCTATGACTCCTAATTTCTTTCCAAGGTTTTCTATCTCCAAAATTTTCTCCCTTTGTGATTTCTTAGTTGTTTCTACTTCCATTTTTAGATCCTGGGTGGTTTTGTTCAGTTCCTTCACTTGTTTGTGTTTTCCTGCAATTCTTTAAGGGATTTTTGTGTTTCCTCCTTCAGCAATTCTGCCTATTGACCCATGTTCTCCTGTATTTCTTTAAGTGATTTTTGTGTTTCCTCTTTATGGGCTTCTATCTGTTGACCCATGTTCTCCTCTATTTCTTTAAATGAGTTTTGTGTTTCCTTTTTAAGGCCTTCTACCTGTTGCCTCATGTTCTCCTGACTTCTTTAAGGAAGTTGTGTATGTCCTTCTTGAAATCCTCTATCAGCATCATGAGATGTGACTTTAAATCCAGGTCTTGCTTTTCTGGTGTGTTGGGGTATCAAGGACTTGCTGTTGTTGGAGAACTTGTTTCAGAGGATGCCATGTTGCCTTGGTTTCTGTTGGTGGTGTTCTTGCATTTGCCTTTTGCCATCTGGTTATCTCTGGTGTTAGCTGGTGTTGCTGGCTCTGCTTGTGACTTATCTGTCAGGCAAGCCTCTGTATCTGTACTCCTGGGAGACCCATTCTCTCTGTGTACACTGGTTTGTAGGCTACTCCTGCGAGACCCACTCTCTTGTGGTTGTATTTGGGTATGTAGCTCTGTGACCCCAATCAACTCTGGGTGCAGGCAGTAATCAGAAGACTCCTGTCCCAGGCTGTTCCTAGGCTCTTGTGTCCTCAGGGTTTCCGGCTGTTTCATCTGAGCAGCAGGGGTGGTCCTACCTGTGCTGCCTGGCCTTTCTGCACTCCTGAGTGGTTAGCTACCTCCATGCGTCATTTGGATATGGTACACAGTGGCAGAGGGTGGTCCCAAACTGGAGAAGGAAACCAGAGGGCTTCAGCCAGAGGTTTCTGGGCGTGAACCTCTGAGCAGCAGGCGTGTTTTTACCTGTACAGGACGGTATCTCTGCACTCCGGGGTGGTAAAGCTGCCTCGTTGCACCACTTGGGTATGGCACACTGTGCCGGAGGATGGACCCAAGCGAGAGACTTTGATGTTTACTTCTTATTTTCACATTCCATTGACTGTCTTGATCTACAGAGCCATCCCTGCAGCCTCCCATGTACACTGAGCTCTCAGTATCCCAGCAGTCCCACGACCACGTCCTCATAGGTAAATTCTCTCCATGCCACATTTATAACAAGAGACAAGGCAGGAGACATAAGTATATTTTCAGGGGGCCTTCTTGCACATAAGTCCTGTCAAGCAACCAAAATGACATGAGCAGGTCTGTCTCATAAAGCAGCTCTCCTGGAGCAGCATTTCTTTAATGGATGATGATAGAGAAGCAGGTATAACTCTGGAATTCTCTCTTGTACAGCCATATAACATCCTGCAACAGTGGATATCAAACTTCCGTGGCACAGCCATGTTCTTTGGTGTCGGGGTTCTTCTTAGCGTGAGTTGAGAGACTGGGGAGCTGGATGAGAGGTTTATAGCACATACTGCTCTTCCAGAGAACCTCAGCACAGTTGTCCGTATCAACTTGTGATGACTCAGAACTTCCAATTACTCCAGGTACAGAAGGGACCTAACAGCTCTGACCTCCTCAGAATCCTGCATTCAGTGCAGGTATACCAACCCACCTCACCACACATGAACATAATCTGAAAGAATGTAAAAAGATTTAAAAGCATAGATTAGAAACTCCAATTTCAGTCCATATTGGGAGTGAGAACTACAGTGAAATAGCCCCAGGAATGTTGGGCCCATTCCTATCCTTCAAGGTCAGCACTGGCATCTACGAGTTGCTTCTGTTCTTCCCGTGGCCTTCCTGGATGGGGTGTAAGCCATGTCCAGGGTTGATGACTGCTACTTTCAGAATTGTTGGCATTTATAGAGGATTGCTGCAAAGGATCAGTGAAGAAAGGCAAACCCTTCCTGTTCAGAGGAGAATGTCACCAGGAAACATTTAGCATCACTCCTGTTTTCTAGATCCCCCCCACTTCATCTGCCAATGTAAGGTGTCCCGTGTCTGTCTGTTTCACAGCACTGCTCCTGTGCCTCTCCTGCCTTACCTTCTTAGGTGATGACCTATGTCTCCTTCTATGTTGTTCCCTCATCTGTCTTTCATCTTGTTCACCCACCTGGACCTGCCATCCATCTGACCTCCAGGTCCTTCATCCAGGCCTGGTCCTGCTCATTGCTTCTGCAGTTAAACTCATCTCTAAAGCTTTGCTTTCAACATGATGACATGAAGTGGCCTCACGTGCACATACCCGTTTCTGCAGCTTCCTCACAACACACTGGTTCATTATCTCCTCAATCTGGATTCTTTTTACATTTCTCTGTTTCCATCCTTCTCAGGACTTGTGAGAGCTCCTGAATTCTGCTCTGGCCAGGTCGCCTTTCACAGTGCTCTCAGTAACACAAGTACACATGTACACAGGTGCATGTTGATAGATTTTTTTTTGTCTTGTGTTGTGTACTATATGATCTGAGAGTTAATATTAGTGATTAAATTTGGAATAAATGAACGATCTTCTTCGGCCAGAGTTGCTAAAGAAGCAGAATTGCCTCGCCAGTTGCTTCCATCAAAACTGCTGGATCTGCAGCAGTGGTGGTGCCCTCCTATAATTCCAGCAGTGGGGAGCAAGAAGCAGCCGGATGTTTGACTCTGAGGCCTCCCTGGTCTACAGGGCAAATTCCAGGACAGCCAGGGCTACACAGAAAAATCCTGTCACAAAAACAAAAACAAAAACAAGAAAACAACAATAAAACCAAAGAAAGAAACAATCAAAAACCCCAATGCTATATATTGTACTAGTTTATACATATTATATAAATTATAACATTGAAAAAGTACAAATGAATTTGCCTCTGTTTCTGACAAGGCAAGCAGACAACATAGGAGGGGTGTTACACATACCCTGGAATGTCTCCTCAATCTGAAGGAAGGACTGAAAAAATATGGAGGGAAGCATGTGACCAAAAAAATCCCCTCAAACCCTGAGAAGAAACCCTACAGGGAGAAGACAGTGCAGAGCCAGCCACACAGTGTCTGGGCCTTTCCCACAGCTCTTGGACTGTCCTGCTACAATTTTGTCTCTGAGAGTGTATAGTGTGGAGAGCAAAAGAGGCAGGGTCTCTGCTGGGGACAAGGGACACTGCATGTTCTCCTAAAGCTCCCATCCCTCTACTGCTCACATGTGCAGCCTTCTGTATGAAGACCTGACTTACAGAAAAGCACTGGACAAAGACAAGCACCCACCATCATGGATCCTGCCTCTTGACCGTTAACTTCCCCTGGCCTGTATGAAGTCTATGGGTATCCATTTGGTCCAGGTGTGACCTCATTACCTATATCTGCAGGTAAGAGGAGTCTAGATTCCATACCTGCTTAGGAATCTCATCTATAGAGCTCAAAAGGAACCAAGAAACATCTTTCCAAAAGCAGGCCACTTTTTTCTACCTATAGATGTCCAGAAAGCCCCAGAAAGACTTTGATATCCTCACTGAGAGTCTCTGCTTCATACTTTCACTCCAACATGATGATCTACACAGAAATGAACATTTCCTTTCCTCATCATTAATACAGGGCCAGACTGTGATGTAACGAATAACATACTTGTAAAATGTGTTTTTACTCATTTATGGATATGATTTGCATTTATGAAACAATAGTTAGAGAGAAGTCAGTTATGAAACAGATACACAAGGCAGTTGAGTGGCAGGCATCATCTTGAAAGCTCTTTCTATATATTTACATATGCAAATAGGGAGAATTCCTCATTGACTGCCTATTCTCACACCCATACATCAAACTTTACTCTGGGTATAAATTGCTTCTTGAATTCATCCCAGCAGAGCCACCATGAGGACAGCCATCATCTTAGTTCTGGTGGGTTTCATCACCGTGAAGCTGAGGGGGCAGCCCTGGCATGCAAAGGAGGATATAGAGTAGGCTGGTCTCTTGCAAGTGATGAGTCTTCAGACTACTAAGATCAATTTATTTATTTTTTTAAAGATTTATTTATTCATTATATGTAAGTACACTGTAGCTGTCTTCAGACACTCCAGAAGAGAGTGTCAGATATCGTTACTGATGGTTGTGAACCACCATGTTGTAGCTGGGATTTGAACTCAGGACTTGGGTAAGAGCAGTCACTGCTCTTAACTACTGAGCCATCTCTCCAGTCCCTCTAGTATCAATTTAAACTTTGTCTTCCTGACATCTTCAGGCTCGATAAACACTATTGTATATTTCAGCATTGGAAAAACCTGGCATTTGTCCCAAGATGCCATCAGGAGATTTTGGAGTTTGTTTTGATTTATGTTTAGGAGATAAATCATGTGCCCGTGACTGGAAGTGCTGCAAAATTGGATGTAGTCACATATGTGTACCTCCTGAGTTCACATCAATTTAAAGTTAGTATAATCCTTGGTTTGCTTTTCTATTCTTGTGATAAGACCATAACCAAGGGAGCTTACAGAAGAAGCAGTATATTAGAGCCTTAGTGAGTGAGTCCTTGACCATCGTAGTGAGGAATATGGCAGCAGAACATTGGGTTACCTCACAATAGTACTCTACTGTGTAAAAACAATCTCGCACTGTCTAAAGGCCACAAAAGTCATCATAACATAGGGTCATATGGTTATAACATGGGACATCATATTCTTTTCTTCCTTAGTCAAAGTAGTTTGACTCTTTCAGGAAAACACATGTTCCTGGGAGGGAGAAGACAATGATGTTAATGAGAATATTCATTTATTGAGTGCCTTATGTGTCAATCATTCATGTGCTAGAAAGGAGATTAAAAGTTCAATGTAACTAGACTACAGAAACATGCTGTGTGTTAGCATAAGCTCTGTACCAGTGTATAGTAAGAACTAACAGTAGTGATTAGTTTTGCCTGGGATGAATTCAGAGTGGAGTTCAACTAAGAGAAGATGAAGTTAGGACACACAAAAGGTAGCAGAAAAGGGAGGAAAGATCACACAGTTGGAGAAATGTGACCCCTCCTTAGGAGATGTGAATAGGTTACATGTGATAGCTGTGGTGTCTGGGTGAGGGACTCTACAAGAAGTTCACATCCAATCAGTGATGAGCTAATGAGCACAGAGTGAGGGCTGAACAACTAGATGTTTATAAGCAGAGGAACTGTCATGATCAAATCTGTATATCAGATGACTAACAGCCTTAGGAAAATGGATCTGGTCTTCATAAGTATAACTTCACATTTCTTCTGAATCCACAGAGCCCATTCTTGGACACTGCCTTGACCTAGAATTGCATCCTTAGGAGAAGAAGATCTATAATCTTGTGACAGCTTTCTAATCTGTTCATGTACAAAATAAACTATGCTTAGCCTTCTTTTTGTTGAAGTCTTATTTGTGTATGTTTGTGTGTGTGTGTGTGTATAACATATTGACTTCTCTAATTAGCAGAACCATGCCTTTAGACTCCTTTGAGCACTGAGCCCTCAGGATCCCAGCAGATGAAGGAAAAATTCCTCCCAATAATTCATCTCCCTCTGTCACATTGGCATCATAGACAAGGCTGTGGACATGAGGACATTTTCTATGGTGACTCTGTGGACATATGTCTGGTTAAACAGATGAAATGAGTTGAGCATGTTGCACTGAGAAGGCAGACTAGAACTATACTTATTTACAGGGTGGAGACTCTGGAGGAATAGGTATGTATAGCAAAATAGGCAAGCACTCTTCTTAGGGAAAAGAGACACTGCATCTTCTCCTAGGGCTTCTGTTGTTCCACTGCTCACATATGCAGTCTTCTGTATAAAGAACTGACTTAGAGGAAGGCATTTTTCAAAGATGACCTACAATCATTGTGGGACTTCCCTCTTAACTTTCAACTGACCCTAACCAATTTGAAATCTCTGAGTATCCATGTCTTCCAGGAGTGACCCCATTACCTACCTCAGCGGGTAAAAAGGGTCTAGATTCCACACCTGTTTAGGCAACTCGTCTATACAGATCCAAAGAACTCAAGCACCATCTCACCCAGAAGCAGGACACATTCTTAGAGAACTGGATTCCAGGAATTCCAAGGAAGACCTTGACACTCCTCTACAGGAGTCTCTGACTCAGCTCTCACTTGGTGACTCTGACCTACACAGAAATACATTTTTTTAACTCATCAATCATAAAAATGCCAAGTTGTGATGTAATGAGTAACTCACATGTCAAATGTGCTTGTGGGTATGACTTGTATGCTTTCATGGGTATCACTTGCATCTACAAAACAACAATTAGAGAGAAGTCAGTTATGAAACAGATAAAGGAGGCAGATAAGGATGGCAGCCACCTTCTTGAAAGCTCTTTCTGTATATTTACAAATATAAATATACACTGAGAATTCCTCAGTGACTGCCTAGTCCCACATCCAAACTTCTACCTTTATTGTGGGTATAAAATGCTTTGTGAGTTCAGCCCAGCCAGAGCCAACATGAAGACAGCAATCATCTTGGTTCTGCTTGGTTCCACTCACCATGGAGATGGACATTGCCTGTGCTCTGTCTAATCCCAAAAGTGGGTGTGTTAAAGATTTCCAAGCTGAAAGCATAGAGGACCCAAAGTCCACTAGGACCTGGGTATGAGATGGACATGGAAAAGTCATGTGCCAACTGCCTAGACCAAACTCACTCTCTTTGACCTATAAGAGTGATTACTCTGCATTCCTTATCTTTCTTAGAGACAGAGGCTGGAGAGTAGTTTGAGAGAAGCTAGCATAGAGATCAGGTACTTGCTCAGAAATGAACCATGTTTCTAGTAGATGAGAGAGATGTATCTGACATTAAAGATTTTATGGCATCTTCTAAGGTATAAAGACAGGGCTGTAGTGGTAGAAGCTTCTTTCTACTGAGACTGCATAGGCTGCAGAGAGAGAGAACACTCTCCCAAGGGCCAGAATCAACAGCTATGCTTAAGAGCAAGACTAGAGCTGGTGAAGCTTAGGGAAGAGCCCGGTGGTAGAAAGCTGGATATGGAATAAGCTAGTCTCTTACAAGTGATGAGCCTTCAGATCTCTAGCATTCATTCTCACTCTTGTCTCTCTGACATCATCAGGCCCTATAAATGCCATTTTAAAGTTCTGCATTAGAGAAACCTGGAGATTTTCCAATGTTACCCTGAAAAGGTTTTGGAAATTGGGTTGATGCATGCACAGGAGAGGAATCACGCCCCTATGACCAAAAGTGCTGCAGCATTGGACATGCTCACACATACACATCTCCAGAGTCCACATCACTTTAAAGTTAGTATTATCTTCTGTTTTGCTTTTCTATTGTTGTGATGAGGCTGTGGCTAAAGTAACGTACAGAAGTTTGAGGGGCTTGCAGTTTTAGTGAGCCCTTAGCCATTGTGGTGGGGAGCATGGTCACAGGACATTGTCCTTCAGGACGAAAAGCCCTCAACTATGTAAAAACAAACTCACAGTGACTGAAGGGGAGAAATTAACCATGACCTTGGGCCACATGGGACATCTCACTCTTCTCCTCAGCCAAAGAGTTTTGACTCTCTCAGAAATACACGTGTTCCAGGCAATGAGAAGATAATGACATTAATGAGAACATTGTTTTATAGAATGCCTTATATGCCAGACAGGCATGTGCTAGAAAGAAGATTCAAATGTCAGTGTAACTAGACTGCAGAAATACCCTGTGTTTCAGCATGAGCTCTGAATCAGTTTCTAGTAAGTTCTAACAATGGTTACTAGCTTCGCCAGGGAAGATGTCAGAGTGCAGATCAAGGAGGAAAAGTTTAAGTTAGCATCTACAAAGCCCACAAGACAAGAAAGGCAGGATCAGTTGGTGGGAGACATGTGAGAGCCCTTTTGGGACATGAGAAATGATTGCACATGATAACTGTGGTGTCTGGGTCTACTACAAGATGTCCACATACAAACAGCAATGAGTTACCAAGCCCAGAGACAGTGATGAACAACTCCAGCTTTCTAAGCACAGGAACGACCATGATCAAATCCATATTTCAGATGACTGACAACCAGTCCTGTGGAGGGTAGATTCATCCCTGTAACCAGGACTGATGGCCAGTTCCAAAAGATTTGTTCTGAATCCACACAGCCCATGCTTGGCTCCTCACTAGCCCTGGAACTGCACCATTAGAAGAGAAAGATCTATACTGTGGTGACAACATCCTCATGTGATTGTGTCCAAAATAAACCATCTGTACCTTTCTTCCCGTTGAAGAGTTCTCATTTGGCATCATATTGATTCTTCTGATCAGCAGAGCCATCCCTGCAGCCTCCCATAAACACTGCTCAGGATCCCAGCAGATTGAGGACGAGATCTTAATAAGTAATTCTTACCCCTCTGCTGTGACTGTATCTCCAGACAACATAGGGGACACGACAATTTTTTTGTTGTTGTTCTGCAAGTACAACCTGGTCAAACAATCAAAATGAGTTTAGCAGGTTCCATAGCGCAGCTCGGCTGATGATGTATTTACTGGATGGTGACTCAGGAGGAGCAGGAAGGGATTGGAATTCCCTGTGAGAGGCAATACAAGATCCTGCAGGACTGGATATGGAAGGGCAGGAGCTCAACAGTAAACAAGAACATGGGTTCTTCCTACCGAGGGCTAGGAGCATATGGAACTGGCTCGGTGGTTAATAGCACAAGCGGTTCTTCCAGAGCTCAGTGCTCAACATCTGCACCAGGTGGGTCAGAACTTCTAACGGCTCCATCTCCGGAGGGATCCGACACCTCTGCATGCAGCGCACAAATGCCCTACCGCAAGGAAACATACAGATTAATTAAAATAATTTTTAAATATTAAAGAAGTATTGATTAGAGCACCACTTTTTGTCTACATTGGGAGTTAAAATTAAGTGAAATACAGCCAAGAATTTTGAGCCATTCCCATCCTTCAAGGCCAGCATTTGGCATTTGCTGGTGCTTTTGGTCTGCCCCCGTCTTCCTGAATGAGTACAAGGCACATCCACGTTTGACTGCTGCTTCTCCCAGCATTGCTGGAGTTTATGGAGGATCACTGCAAAGGCTCAGTGAAGAAAAGGCAAACTCTTCCTGTTCAGAGGAGACTGTCACCAGCAAACTGTGAGCCTTCCTTACCTTTCCTAGATCCCCCAACTTCATCTGCAAAGTTAGGTGTCTGATGTCTGACTCTATCACAGCTCTGCTCCTGTGCCTCTCATGGTTTACCTGGTTACTTGACCTGTGTCTCCTTCTTGTTGTTCCTGTGTCTGTCTTCCTTTATGTTCACACATCTGGACCTGCCATCCATCTGTCTCCCAGTTCCTTTATCCAGGCCTGGTCAAGCACTTTGCTTCTGCAGTTACATGCACCCTGGAAAATTTGTTTTCAAGTCATTGACATGATGTGGTCTCATTTGGAGCCACCACAGTTTCTCCATCTTTTCTTCTACCCTGGAGAATTCTCTCTTAAATCTAGCTTCTTCTTACATGTCTTTATTTCTCTGCCTCTCAGGACTCTGAATCATCTTGAATTTTTCCGTGGACAGTTAACCTTTTGCAATCTTTTCTGTAACATATGTTTATATGGACATATAAGGATATTGATAAATGTATTTATTCTGTGTTATATAGTATGTGATCTGAGAGTTAATATTAATAATTAAAGTTGGAATAATTGAGCCTTTGTTTGCCTGGGTCAGGGCTGCCAAAGAAAGCAGAACTGTCTGTCCAGTTGCTTCCATTACAACTGCTGTATTTTAAGCCAAATGATGGTGAGGCACTCCTTTAATTCCAGTAGTGGGGAGGTAGAGGCAAGTGCTTCTCTGAGTTTGAGACCATCTGGTCTATGGGGAAAATTCCAGGACAGCCAGGGCTACACAGAAAAACCCTGTCACAAAAACAAACAAACAACCAAAACAAAAGAAAGTAACAGCTCCACCATGTTTGCTCCGGCGACAGAGCAGACAGGGAGTACAGGTTCAGATATATCCTGAGTATAATATTGCTTGGGACACAGCCAGCTAGGGTGCTGCCTGCACCCAAGAGCTGGGCAGCTCTGTGGTCATCTGTGTGCCAGCTCTGCTGTGGGACATTTGCCCTGCAGAATGACCAGATGGTTTTAGTGCAGAATTCTATCAGACCTTCAAAGAAGACCTAACACCAATACTCTTCAAACTATTCCACAAAATAGAAACAGAAGGAACACTACCCAACTCATTCTATGAAGCCACAATTTCACTGATACCAAAACCACACAAAGATCCAACAAAGAAAGAGACCAATTTCCCTTATGAATATCGATGCAAAAATACTCAATAAAATTCTTGCCAACCAAATCCAAGAAATGATCATTCACCATGATCAAGTAGGCTTCATCCCAGGAATGCAGGGATGGTTCAATATAAGGAAATCTATCAATGTAATCCACTACATAAACAAACTCAAAGAAAAAACCACATGGTCTTTCATTAGATGCTGAAAAAGCATTTGACAAAATTCAGCATCCTTTCATGTTAAAAGTCTTGGAAAGAACAGGAATGCAAGGTCTATACCTAAACATGTTAAAAGCAATATACAGCAAAACAGTAGTCAATATCAAACTAAATAGAGAGAAACTTGAAGCAATCCCACTAAAATCAGGGAGTAGACAAGGCTGCCCTCTCTCTCCTTATCTTTTCAATATAGTACTGGAAGTTCTAGCTAGAGCAATTAACCAACAAAAGGAGGTCAAAGGGATACAAATTGGAAAGGAAGAAGTCAAACTATCACTATTTGCAGATGATATGATAGTATACTTAAGCGACCGAAAAAAACTCCACCAGAGAACTTCTACAGCTGATAAACAACTTCAGCAAAGTGGCAGGATATAAAATTACCCTAAGCAAATCAGTAGCCTTCCTATACTCAAAGGATAAACAGGCTGAGAAAGAAATTAGGGAAATGACACCCTTCACAATAGCCACAAACAATATAAAGTATCTTGGTGTGACTCTAACCAAACAAGTGAAAGATCTGTGTGACAAGAGCTTCAAGTCTCTGAAGAAAGAAATCGAAGAAGACCTCAGAAGATGGAAAGATCTTCCATGCTCATGAATTGGCAGGATTAATATAGTAAAAATGGCTATCCTGCCAAAAGCAATATACAGATTCAATGCAATCCCCATCAAAATCCCAACACCATTCTTCATAGAGTTAGAAAGAGCAATTATCAAATTCATCTGGAATAACAAAAAAACCCAGGATAGCTAAAACTATTCTCAACAGTAAAAGAACTTCTGGGGGAATCAATATCCCTGACCTCAAGCAGTACTACAGAGCAATAGTGTTAAAAACTGCATGGTATCGGTACAGTGACAGGCAGGTAGATCAATGGAACAGAATTGAAGACCCAGAAATGAACCCACACACCTATGGTCACTTGATCTTTGACAAGGGAGCTACAACCACCCAGTGGAAAAAAGACTTTTCAATAGATGGTGCTGGTTCAACTGGAGATCAGCATGGAGAAGAATGCAAATCGATCCATTCTTATCTCCTTGTACCTAGTTCAAGTCCAAGTGGATCAAGGACCTCCACATAAAACCAGAAACACTGAAACTAATAGAAAAGAAACTGGGGAAGTGCCTTGAGCACAGGGGAAAATTTTCCTGAACAGAACACCAATAGCTTATGCTCTAAGATCAAGAATTGACAAATGGGACAAACTTACAAACTTTCTGTAAGGCAAAGGACACTGTCAAAAGGACAAAATGGCAACCAACTAATTGGGAAAAGATCTTTACCAACCCTACATCCAACAGAGGGCTAATATCCAAGATATACAAAGAACTCAAGAAGGTAGATTCCAGAGAGCCAAATAACCCTATTAAAAAATGGGGTACAGAGCTAAACAAAGAATTTTCACCTGAGGAATATCGAATGGCTGAGAAACACCTAAAAAAATGTTCAACATCCTTAGTCATCAGGGAACTGCAAATCAAAACAACCCTGAGATTTCACCTCACACTAGTCAGAATGGCTAAGGTCAAAAACTCAGGAGACAGCCGGTGCTGGTGAGGATGTGAAGAAAGAGGAACACTCCTCCATTGCTGGTGGGATTGCAAGCTGGTAAAACCACTCTGGAAATCTGTTTGGTGGTTCCTCAGAAAACTCGGCATAATACTACCGGAGGACCCAGCTATACCACTTCTGGCCATATACCCAGAGGACTCTCCAACATGCAATAAGGACATATGCCCCACTATGTTCATAGCAGCCTTATTTATAATAGCCAGAAGCTGGAAAGAACCCAGATGTCCCTCAACGGAGGAATGGATACAGAAAATTTGGTATATTTACACTATAGAATACTACTCAGCTATTAAAAACAATGAATTAATGAAATTCTTAGGCAAGTGGGTGGAACTGGAGAATGTCATCCTGAGTGAGGTGATCCACTCACAAAAAATCACACATGATATGCACTCACTGATAAGGGGATGCTAGCCCAGAAGTTTGGAATACCCAAGGAACAATTCACATATCAAAGGATACCCAAGAAGAAGGAAGGAGAGGCGCCTGGTCCTGGAAGGGCTCAATGTGGCAGTGTAGGGGAATACCAGGAAGGGGAGGCGGGAGTGGGTTAGTTGGGGAACAGGGGGAGTGAAGAGGGCATATGGGACTTTTGGGGAGGGGGGGGAACCAGTAAGAGGGAAATCATCTGAAATAAAAATAAAGAATATACATAATAAAAAAATTTAAAAATTAAAAAAAAAGAAACAAAAAAAAGAATGAATGTAACAAACCAAATCCCCACTGCTATATACTGTGATTTTATATGTATTACATAAATTATAACATTACAAAAAATAAGTCAGGCAGTAGTGGCACAGTCCTGAAATTCCAGCACTGGGGAGGTGGGCGCAGGCAGATTTCTGAGTTTGAGACCAGCCTGGTCTACAGAGTGAGTCCCAGGACAGCCAGGGCTGCACAGAGAAACCCTGTCTTGAAAAAAACAAAAACTAAAAACCAGGAAACAAAATTACAAAACATACAAATGAATTTGCCTGTGTTTCTGATAATGCATGCATGCAACAAAGGAGGAATATCTCCTCAATCTGAAGGAAGGACTGGAAACAAATGGAGTGAAGCATGTGACCAAACAAATCCCCTCAAACCCTGAGAAGAAACCCTACAGGGAAAAGACAGTGCAGAGCCAGCCACATAGTGTCTGGGCCTTTCCCACAGCTCCTGGACTCTCCAGCTACAATGTTGTCTCTGAGAGTGTATAGTGTGGAGAGCAAAAGAGGCAGGGTCTCTGCTGGGGACAAGGGACACTGCATGTTCTCCTAGGGCTCCCATCCCTCCACTGCTCACATATGCAGCCTTCTGTATGAAGACCTGACTTACAGAAATGAATTGGACAAAGACAATCACACATCATCTGGCAGCCTGCCTACTTACTTTCAACTGCCCCCTGCCAGTTGGAAGTCATTGAGTATCTATTTTTTCCAGGGGTGACTTCATTACCTATATCTGCAGGTAGGAGGGGCCCAGATTTCACAGTGTTTAGGAATGTCATCTGTAGAGCTCTAAAGACACAAGCCCCATCTTTCCCAGAAGAATGCTATCTCATTATGTGGCTGGATGTCCAGGAAGCCCCAGATCAGTCCTAACAATCCTCACTGGAGACTCTGCCTCAGCTCTTACTCTCAGACGCTGAGCTAAACAAATAAATATTTCCTTTCCTCATCATTCATACAAGGGTCAAGACGTGGTGTAACAAGTCACACTGAACTGAAATGTGCTTGTGACTCTTTCATGCATCTACCATAGAGTGATTAGAAAGAAGTCACTCATGAAACTGGAAAAAGTAGCCAGTTGACAGGCAGGCCCTTTCTGGAAAGCTCTACTTTTGATGGATTTCCCCATTGACTGCTTCCTTCCACACCCATACTTCTAGCTTTACTGAGGCTATAAATTATTTAGTGTGTTCAGTCGATCCAGAGCCAACATGTAGACAGCCACAGTCTTGTTTCTGGTGGCTTTGATCTCTGTGGGGATGAACATTACCTGTGCTCTGTCTTCTCCCAAAAGTAAGTGTGTTAATGGCATCCGAGCTGAAAAGAGAGGGGATTCTTCAAAGCTCACTAGGACCTGGGGATGTACTATTACAGGGAAAGCCATGTGACATCTGCTTGGATCAAACTCACTCTCTTTGACCTATAAGAGTGATCACTCTGCATTCCTTAGCTTTCTTATAGCCAGAGGCTGGGGAGTATTTTGAGAAAAACTGGCATAGAGATCAGGGCATCTCCCCTAGATTGGAGATGTGCCTTACATGTGGGACATGTGAGAGCACTTGCTCAGAGATGAACCATGGGTCTATAGGGATGACAGAGTGTGGCTGTCACTAGAGATTTTATGGTGTTGTGGATAGCCCTGGGCTTGTATTTTAATGGTAATTCCACTCCTGGGAGGGGCTACAGATGAGTTGCCTTTTGAACCTTCTCCCCACCTTAACTTTTCAAATTAAGGCTTGAGCCAATGATTGGACAGGAGGAAGGAAGAGCAGCTGAGGGTTTGGGGAAGGAGAAAAAGATCAAAGGAAAAGGGGAGGAGCTATGGAGGATCGCTGGGAAGGGGAAGGAGTGACTGGGGATCAATGGAGAGACTGGAGAGAACATCCTGGCCTGGACAAACCCCAAGTTATGTGGAATAATATAGATGGGAATAGAGTAGTGTAGTGGGAGATCTGCCCAATCTAGGCTTATAGCTTGTATTGCTACTGATTGAGTTGAGATTTCCTTTACTGGGTAATTGGGTTGGAAAGAAGTAGCAACATTATGGAATCTTCTAAGGTGTAAAGAAGGGGCAATGATGGTGGAAGTTTCTTTCTACTGAGATTGCACAGGCTGTGCAGAGAGAGAACACTTTCCCAAGGGCCAGAATCAACAGTTGGGCTTAAGAGCAAGACTGGAGCTGGTGAAGCTGAGTGAAGAGTCCTCGGGTGCAAAGGAGGGTATAGAGTAAGCTAGTCTCCTCAGGTGATGAGCCTTCAGGTCTCTAGCATTAATTCTTAAGCATCTTAATTCTTTAGAATTAATTCTTGTTTTCTGTTTGTTTCAGGCTGCATAAACACCATTCTATATTTCAGATTTAGAAAAACCAGGAATATGTCCCAAGATTTCCCCAGGAAGTGTTGGAATTTGTGTGTAATTATGCTCAGGAGATGAATCATGCCCTGGCAAAATGAAGTGCTGCTACAATTGCCGTGGTCGTGTGTGCAAACCTCCTGTCTTTTATGTGAGTATAGTCCTATTTTTCACTTTTCTATTGTTGTGAAAGGACATCATGATCAAGGCAACCTATATAAGAAAGCTTATTGGTGGCTTACAGGTTCAGAAAGTGAGTCCATGACCCTGTTGATGGGGAGCATTGCAACAGGGAGCTAGGTATGGCTCTGGAGCATTATCTGCAGGCTTACAGCTTGAGAGGCAATCCTGAGGCAGAGAGTGAACTAACTGGGCAGAATATGGGCAGCTGAAACCTCCCAGCCTGTCTCCTATCATACATACAATTCCTCCAACAAATCCATAACTCCCAAAATATTTCCTCAAAGTTCCAGAAATTATGAACTGATTATTCAAAAATATGAGGATAGAATGGCCATTATCATCCATACTACAACATCCTATCCAGATATGTCCAAGGGAATGAGAGAGTTTCCAGGGAACTTTCCTTGGACAGTCCCATGTTGCCTTGTCCACTGACTGCATGCAAGAGTCTGGATGTGTACTAGACAAAGGAACTGGAAGAAGATGGAAGAAGGACAACAGGTTACATGGTCTGTGCCCTCTACACTGCAAAGACAGCTCCACCATGACTAAAGTAACACAAGCCACCACAACTTAGATCCACATGGTGATAAACTGGGATATCTATCTCACTCTTCTCTCCCTTAGCCAAAGAGGTGTGACTCTCTCAGGAAAACAAGTGCTCCTGGGAGGGAGAAGACAATGAAGTGAATGGAAACATTCATTTATTGAATATATTAAATCCAGACAGGCATGTGTTACAAGGAAGAGTCAAAATTCGATGTAACTAGACTGTAGAACAGTCTGTGTGTCAGCGTGAGCTCTCCACCAGTTTTGAGTATGTTCTAACAGTGGTGAGTATATTTACCTGGGAAGGTGGCAGAATAGAGATCAACTAGGAGTAGGTTAAGTTAGGAGCACAAAGCCAACCAGACGAGGGAGTCAGGTTCAGACACAGAAGACTGGGCCCTCCTTGGGAGTTGGGGAATTGCTTGTTCCAGACAGCTGTGGTGTCTGGATGGGGGACAGGACAATAAGCAATGAACTTCTAAAAGAAAGTAAGGCCTGAACAACAAGAGTTTTCTAAGCTGAGGAAATGTCATGATCAAATCTGTATTGCAGATGACTTAGAGCCATGTGGAAGATGGATTCCATTTAATAAGCATGCCTGATGACCAGCCCCAGAAGATTTCTTCTGAATTTACAGAACCTGTACTTGGCTACTTCCTTGTGCCAGAATAGCATCCCTAAAAGACAAAGATATATAATGTGGTGCCAATGTATTTGTTTATTTCTGTCTAATATAAACTATCCTCAAATATCATCCTTAGTGAGGTAACCCAGTCACAAAAGAACACACAGGGTATGCAGTCACTGATAAGGGGATATTAACCGAGAACCTTGGAATACCCAAGACACAATTCACATATCAATAGATTTCCAAGAAGATGGAAGGAGAGACCCCTGGTCCTGGAAAGACTGGATGTAGGGGAATACCAGAACAGAGAAGCAAGAGGGGGTTGAATGGGGAACAGGGGGAGGGAAGGGGGCTTATGGGATTTTCGGGGAGGGAGGAAATAGGAAAGGGGAAATCATTTGGAATGTAAATAAAAAAATATAGAAAATAAAAAAATAAATAAAATTACCTTTAGAAAGAAAAAAAATAAACTATCCTCTGCATCATTTTGCTGTTCACTTCTTATTTTCACATCCCATTGGCTGTTCTGATGTGCAGAGCCATTCCTGCAGCCTACCATGCACACTGAGCTTTAAGCATCCCATCAGTACCAGGACCACGTCCTCCTAGGTAAATTCTCTCCAGGCCACATTTATAACAAGAGACAAGGCAGGAGACATAAGTATATTTTCAGGGGGCCTTCTTGCACATAAGTCCTGTCAAGCAACCAAAATGACATGAGCAGGTCTGTCTCATAAAGCAGCTCTCCTGGAGCAGCATTTCTTTAATGGATGATGATAGAGAAGCAGGTATAACTCTGGAATTCTCTCTTGTACAGCCATATAACATCCTGCAACAGTGGATATCAAACTTCCGTGGCACAGCCATGATCTTTGGTGTCGGGGTTCTTCTTAGCGTGAGTTGAGAGACTGGGGAGCTGGATGAGAGGTTTATAGCACATACTGCTCTTCCAGAGAACCTCAGCACAGTTGTCCGTATCAACTTGTGATGACTCAGAACTTCCAATTACTCCAGGTACAGAAGGGACCTAACAGCTCTGACCTCCTCAGAATCCTGCATTCAGTGCAGGTATACCAACCCACCTCACCACACATGAACATAATCTGAAAGAATGTAAAAAGATTTAAAAGCATAGATTAGAAACTCCAATTTCAGTCCATATTGGGAGTGAGAACTACAGTGAAATAGCCCCAGGAATGTTGGGCCCATTCCTATCCTTCAAGGTCAGCACTGGCATCTACGAGTTGCTTCTGTTCTTCCCGTGGCCTTCCTGGATGGGGTGTAAGCCATGTCCAGGGTTGATGACTGCTACTTTCAGAATTGTTGGCATTTATAGAGGATTGCTGCAAAGGATCAGTGAAGAAAGGCAAACCCTTCCTGTTCAGAGGAGAATGTCACCAGGAAACATTTAGCATCACTCCTGTTTTCTAGATCCCCCCCACTTCATCTGCCAATGTAAGGTGTCCCGTGTCTGTCTGTTTCACAGCACTGCTCCTGTGCCTCTCCTGCCTTACCTTCTTAGGTGATGACCTATGTCTCCTTCTATGTTGTTCCCTCATCTGTCTTTCATCTTGTTCACCCACCTGGACCTGCCATCCATCTGACCTCCAGGTCCTTCATCCAGGCCTGGTCCTGCTCATTGCTTCTGCAGTTAAACTCATCTCTAAAGCTTTGCTTTCAACATGATGACATGAAGTGGCCTCACGTGCACATACCCGTTTCTGCAGCTTCCTCACAACACACTGGTTCATTATCTCCTCAATCTGGATTCTTTTTACATTTCTCTGTTTCCATCCTTCTCAGGACTTGTGAGAGCTCCTGAATTCTGCTCTGGCCAGGTCGCCTTTCACAGTGCTCTCAGTAACACAAGTACACATGTACACAGGTGCATGTTGATAGATTTTTTTTGTCTTGTGTTGTGTACTATATGATCTGAGAGTTAATATTAGTGATTAAATTTGGAATAAATGAACGATCTTCTTCAGCCAGAGTTGCTAAAGAAGCAGAATTGCCTCGCCAGTTGCTTCCATCAAAACTGCTGGATCTGCAGCAGTGGTGGTGCCCTCCTATAATTCCAGCAGTGGGGAGCAAGAAGCAGCCGGATGTTTGACTCTGAGGCCTCCCTGGTCTACAGGGCAAATTCCAGGACAGCCAGGGCTACACAGAAAAATCCTGTCACAAAAACAAAAACAAAAACAAGAAAACAACAATAAAACCAAAGAAAGAAACAATCAAAAACCCCAATGCTATATATTGTACTAGTTTATACATATTATATAAATTATAACATTGAAAAAGTACAAATGAATTTGCCTCTGTTTCTGACAAGGCAAGCAGACAACATAGGAGGGGTGTTACACATACCCTGGAATGTCTCCTCAATCTGAAGGAAGGACTGAAAAAATATGGAGGGAAGCATGTGACCAAAAAAATCCCCTCAAACCCTGAGAAGAAACCCTACAGGGAGAAGACAGTGCAGAGCCAGCCACACAGTGTCTGGGCCTTTCCCACAGCTCTTGGACTGTCCTGCTACAATTTTGTCTCTGAGAGTGTATAGTGTGGAGAGCAAAAGAGGCAGGGTCTCTGCTGGGGACAAGGGACACTGCATGTTCTCCTAAAGCTCCCATCCCTCTACTGCTCACATGTGCAGCCTTCTGTATGAAGACCTGACTTACAGAAAAGCACTGGACAAAGACAAGCACCCACCATCATGGATCCTGCCTCTTGACCGTTAACTTCCCCTGGCCTGTATGAAGTCTATGGGTATCCATTTGGTCCAGGTGTGACCTCATTACCTATATCTGCAGGTAAGAGGAGTCTAGATTCCATACCTGCTTAGGAATCTCATCTATAGAGCTCAAAAGGAACCAAGAAACATCTTTCCAAAAGCAGGCCACTTTTTTCTACCTATAGATGTCCAGAAAGCCCCAGAAAGACTTTGATATCCTCACTGAGAGTCTCTGCTTCATACTTTCACTCCAACATGATGATCTACACAGAAATGAACATTTCCTTTCCTCATCATTAATACAGGGCCAGACTGTGATGTAACGAATAACATACTTGTAAAATGTGTTTTTACTCATTTATGGATATGATTTGCATTTATGAAACAATAGTTAGAGAGAAGTCAGTTATGAAACAGATACACAAGGCAGTTGAGTGGCAGGCATCATCTTGAAAGCTCTTTCTATATATTTACATATGCAAATAGGGAGAATTCCTCATTGACTGCCTATTCTCACACCCATACATCAAACTTTACTCTGGGTATAAATTGCTTCTTGAATTCATCCCAGCAGAGCCACCATGAGGACAGCCATCATCTTAGTTCTGGTGGGTTTCATCACCGTGAAGCTGAGGGGGCAGCCCTGGCATGCAAAGGAGGATATAGAGTAGGCTGGTCTCTTGCAAGTGATGAGTCTTCAGACTACTAAGATCAATTTATTTATTTTTTTAAAGATTTATTTATTCATTATATGTAAGTACACTGTAGCTGTCTTCAGACACTCCAGAAGAGAGTGTCAGATATCGTTACTGATGGTTGTGAACCACCATGTTGTAGCTGGGATTTGAACTCAGGACTTGGGTAAGAGCAGTCACTGCTCTTAACTACTGAGCCATCTCTCCAGTCCCTCTAGTATCAATTTAAACTTTGTCTTCCTGACATCTTCAGGCTCGATAAACACTATTGTATATTTCAGCATTGGAAAAACCTGGCATTTGTCCCAAGATGCCATCAGGAGATTTTGGAGTTTGTTTTGATTTATGTTTAGGAGATAAATCATGTGCCCGTGACTGGAAGTGCTGCAAAATTGGATGTAGTCACATATGTGTACCTCCTGAGTTCACATCAATTTAAAGTTAGTATAATCCTTGGTTTGCTTTTCTATTCTTGTGATAAGACCATGACCAAGGGAGCTTACAGAAGAAGCAGTATATTAGAGCCTTAGTGAGTGAGTCCTTGACCATCGTAGTGAGGAATATGGCAGCAGAACATTGGGTTACCTCACAATAGTACTCTACTGTGTAAAAACAATCTCGCACTGTCTAAAGGCCACAAAAGTCATCATAACATAGGGTCATATGGTTATAACATGGGACATCATATTCTTTTCTTCCTTAGTCAAAGTAGTTTGACTCTTTCAGGAAAACACATGTTCCTGGGAGGGAGAAGACAATGATGTTAATGAGAATATTCATTTATTGAGTGCCTTATGTGTCAATCATTCATGTGCTAGAAAGGAGATTAAAAGTTCAATGTAACTAGACTACAGAAACATGCTGTGTGTTAGCATAAGCTCTGTACCAGTGTATAGTAAGAACTAACAGTAGTGATTAGTTTTGCCTGGGATGAATTCAGAGTGGAGTTCAACTAAGAGAAGATGAAGTTAGGACACACAAAAGGTAGCAGAAAAGGGAGGAAAGATCACACAGTTGGAGAAATGTGACCCCTCCTTAGGAGATGTGAATAGGTTACATGTGATAGCTGTGGTGTCTGGGTGAGGGACTCTACAAGAAGTTCACATCCAATCAGTGATGAGCTAATGAGCACAGAGTGAGGGCTGAACAACTAGATGTTTATAAGCAGAGGAACTGTCATGATCAAATCTGTATATCAGATGACTAACAGCCTTAGGAAAATGGATCTGGTCTTCATAAGTATAACTTCACATTTCTTCTGAATCCACAGAGCCCATTCTTGGACACTGCCTTGACCTAGAATTGCATCCTTAGGAGAAGAAGATCTATAATCTTGTGACAGCTTTCTAATCTGTTCATGTACAAAATAAACTATGCTTAGCCTTCTTTTTGTTGAAGTCTTATTTGTGTATGTTTGTGTGTGTGTGTGTGTGTATAACATATTGACTTCTCTAATTAGCAGAACCATGCCTTTAGACTCCTTTGAGCACTGAGCCCTCAGGATCCCAGCAGATGAAGGAAAAATTCCTCCCAATAATTCATCTCCCTCTGTCACATTGGCATCATAGACAAGGCTGTGGACATGAGGACATTTTCTATGGTGACTCTGTGGACATATGTCTGGTTAAACAGATGAAATGAGTTGAGCATGTTGCACTGAGAAGGCAGACTAGAACTATACTTATTTACAGGGTGGAGACTCTGGAGGAATAGGTATGTATAGCAAAATAGGCAAGCACTCTTCTTAGGGAAAAGAGACACTGCATCTTCTCCTAGGGCTTCTGTTGTTCCACTGCTCACATATGCAGTCTTCTGTATAAAGAACTGACTTAGAGGAAGGCATTTTTCAAAGATGACCTACAATCATTGTGGGACTTCCCTCTTAACTTTCAACTGACCCTAACCAATTTGAAATCTCTGAGTATCCATGTCTTCCAGGAGTGACCCCATTACCTACCTCAGCGGGTAAAAAGGGTCTAGATTCCACACCTGTTTAGGCAACTCGTCTATACAGATCCAAAGAACTCAAGCACCATCTCACCCA
The DNA here is from genome assembly GCA_036184795.1 of Tokudaia tokunoshimensis. Taxonomy (NCBI): domain Eukaryota; kingdom Metazoa; phylum Chordata; class Mammalia; order Rodentia; family Muridae; genus Tokudaia; species Tokudaia tokunoshimensis. The sequence goes on along the minus strand of BTHU01000010.1, from coordinate 38,123,640 downwards.
GAAGCAGGACACATTCTTAGAGAACTGGATTCCAGGAATTCCAAGGAAGACCTTGACACTCCTCTACAGGAGTCTCTGACTCAGCTCTCACTTGGTGACTCTGACCTACACAGAAATACATTTTTTTAACTCATCAATCATAAAAATGCCAAGTTGTGATGTAATGAGTAACTCACATGTCAAATGTGCTTGTGGGTATGACTTGTATGCTTTCATGGGTATCACTTGCATCTACAAAACAACAATTAGAGAGAAGTCAGTTATGAAACAGATAAAGGAGGCAGATAAGGATGGCAGCCACCTTCTTGAAAGCTCTTTCTGTATATTTACAAATATAAATATACACTGAGAATTCCTCAGTGACTGCCTAGTCCCACATCCAAACTTCTACCTTTATTGTGGGTATAAAATGCTTTGTGAGTTCAGCCCAGCCAGAGCCAACATGAAGACAGCAATCATCTTGGTTCTGCTTGGTTCCACTCACCATGGAGATGGACATTGCCTGTGCTCTGTCTAATCCCAAAAGTGGGTGTGTTAAAGATTTCCAAGCTGAAAGCATAGAGGACCCAAAGTCCACTAGGACCTGGGTATGAGATGGACATGGAAAAGTCATGTGCCAACTGCCTAGACCAAACTCACTCTCTTTGACCTATAAGAGTGATTACTCTGCATTCCTTATCTTTCTTAGAGACAGAGGCTGGAGAGTAGTTTGAGAGAAGCTAGCATAGAGATCAGGTACTTGCTCAGAAATGAACCATGTTTCTAGTAGATGAGAGAGATGTATCTGACATTAAAGATTTTATGGCATCTTCTAAGGTATAAAGACAGGGCTGTAGTGGTAGAAGCTTCTTTCTACTGAGACTGCATAGGCTGCAGAGAGAGAGAACACTCTCCCAAGGGCCAGAATCAACAGCTATGCTTAAGAGCAAGACTAGAGCTGGTGAAGCTTAGGGAAGAGCCCGGTGGTAGAAAGCTGGATATGGAATAAGCTAGTCTCTTACAAGTGATGAGCCTTCAGATCTCTAGCATTCATTCTCACTCTTGTCTCTCTGACATCATCAGGCCCTATAAATGCCATTTTAAAGTTCTGCATTAGAGAAACCTGGAGATTTTCCAATGTTACCCTGAAAAGGTTTTGGAAATTGGGTTGATGCATGCACAGGAGAGGAATCACGCCCCTATGACCAAAAGTGCTGCAGCATTGGACATGCTCACACATACACATCTCCAGAGTCCACATCACTTTAAAGTTAGTATTATCTTCTGTTTTGCTTTTCTATTGTTGTGATGAGGCTGTGGCTAAAGTAACGTACAGAAGTTTGAGGGGCTTGCAGTTTTAGTGAGCCCTTAGCCATTGTGGTGGGGAGCATGGTCACAGGACATTGTCCTTCAGGACGAAAAGCCCTCAACTATGTAAAAACAAACTCACAGTGACTGAAGGGGAGAAATTAACCATGACCTTGGGCCACATGGGACATCTCACTCTTCTCCTCAGCCAAAGAGTTTTGACTCTCTCAGAAATACACGTGTTCCAGGCAATGAGAAGATAATGACATTAATGAGAACATTGTTTTATAGAATGCCTTATATGCCAGACAGGCATGTGCTAGAAAGAAGATTCAAATGTCAGTGTAACTAGACTGCAGAAATACCCTGTGTTTCAGCATGAGCTCTGAATCAGTTTCTAGTAAGTTCTAACAATGGTTACTAGCTTCGCCAGGGAAGATGTCAGAGTGCAGATCAAGGAGGAAAAGTTTAAGTTAGCATCTACAAAGCCCACAAGACAAGAAAGGCAGGATCAGTTGGTGGGAGACATGTGAGAGCCCTTTTGGGACATGAGAAATGATTGCACATGATAACTGTGGTGTCTGGGTCTACTACAAGATGTCCACATACAAACAGCAATGAGTTACCAAGCCCAGAGACAGTGATGAACAACTCCAGCTTTCTAAGCACAGGAACGACCATGATCAAATCCATATTTCAGATGACTGACAACCAGTCCTGTGGAGGGTAGATTCATCCCTGTAACCAGGACTGATGGCCAGTTCCAAAAGATTTGTTCTGAATCCACACAGCCCATGCTTGGCTCCTCACTAGCCCTGGAACTGCACCATTAGAAGAGAAAGATCTATACTGTGGTGACAACATCCTCATGTGATTGTGTCCAAAATAAACCATCTGTACCTTTCTTCCCGTTGAAGAGTTCTCATTTGGCATCATATTGATTCTTCTGATCAGCAGAGCCATCCCTGCAGCCTCCCATAAACACTGCTCAGGATCCCAGCAGATTGAGGACGAGATCTTAATAAGTAATTCTTACCCCTCTGCTGTGACTGTATCTCCAGACAACATAGGGGACACGACAATTTTTTTGTTGTTGTTCTGCAAGTACAACCTGGTCAAACAATCAAAATGAGTTTAGCAGGTTCCATAGCGCAGCTCGGCTGATGATGTATTTACTGGATGGTGACTCAGGAGGAGCAGGAAGGGATTGGAATTCCCTGTGAGAGGCAATACAAGATCCTGCAGGACTGGATATGGAAGGGCAGGAGCTCAACAGTAAACAAGAACATGGGTTCTTCCTACCGAGGGCTAGGAGCATATGGAACTGGCTCGGTGGTTAATAGCACAAGCGGTTCTTCCAGAGCTCAGTGCTCAACATCTGCACCAGGTGGGTCAGAACTTCTAACGGCTCCATCTCCGGAGGGATCCAACACCTCTGCATGCAGCGCACAAATGCCCTACCGCAAGGAAACATACAGATTAATTAAAATAATTTTTAAATATTAAAGAAGTATTGATTAGAGCACCACTTTTTGTCTACATTGGGAGTTAAAATTAAGTGAAATACAGCCAAGAATTTTGAGCCATTCCCATCCTTCAAGGCCAGCATTTGGCATTTGCTGGTGCTTTTGGTCTGCCCCCGTCTTCCTGAATGAGTACAAGGCACATCCACGTTTGACTGCTGCTTCTCCCAGCATTGCTGGAGTTTATGGAGGATCACTGCAAAGGCTCAGTGAAGAAAAGGCAAACCCTTCCTGTTCAGAGGAGACTGTCACCAGCAAACTGTGAGCCTTCCTTACCTTTCCTAGATCCCCCAACTTCATCTGCAAAGTTAGGTGTCTGATGTCTGACTCTATCACAGCTCTGCTCCTGTGCCTCTCATGGTTTACCTGGTTACTTGACCTGTGTCTCCTTCTTGTTGTTCCTGTGTCTGTCTTCCTTTATGTTCACACATCTGGACCTGCCATCCATCTGTCTCCCAGTTCCTTTATCCAGGCCTGGTCAAGCACTTTGCTTCTGCAGTTACATGCACCCTGGAAAATTTGTTTTCAAGTCATTGACATGATGTGGTCTCATTTGGAGCCACCACAGTTTCTCCATCTTTTCTTCTACCCTGGAGAATTCTCTCTTAAATCTAGCTTCTTCTTACATGTCTTTATTTCTCTGCCTCTCAGGACTCTGAATCATCTTGAATTTTTCCGTGGACAGTTAACCTTTTGCAATCTTTTCTGTAACATATGTTTATATGGACATATAAGGATATTGATAAATGTATTTATTCTGTGTTATATAGTATGTGATCTGAGAGTTAATATTAATAATTAAAGTTGGAATAATTGAGCCTTTGTTTGCCTGGGTCAGGGCTGCCAAAGAAAGCAGAACTGTCTGTCCAGTTGCTTCCATTACAACTGCTGTATTTTAAGCCAAATGATGGTGAGGCACTCCTTTAATTCCAGTAGTGGGGAGGTAGAGGCAAGTGCTTCTCTGAGTTTGAGACCATCTGGTCTATGGGGAAAATTCCAGGACAGCCAGGGCTACACAGAAAAACCCTGTCACAAAAACAAACAAACAACCAAAACAAAAGAAAGTAACAGCTCCACCATGTTTGCTCCGGCGACAGAGCAGACAGGGAGTACAGGTTCAGATATATCCTGAGTATAATATTGCTTGGGACACAGCCAGCTAGGGTGCTGCCTGCACCCAAGAGCTGGGCAGCTCTGTGGTCATCTGTGTGCCAGCTCTGCTGTGGGACATTTGCCCTGCAGAATGACCAGATGGTTTTAGTGCAGAATTCTATCAGACCTTCAAAGAAGACCTAACACCAATACTCTTCAAACTATTCCACAAAATAGAAACAGAAGGAACACTACCCAACTCATTCTATGAAGCCACAATTTCACTGATACCAAAACCACACAAAGATCCAACAAAGAAAGAGACCAATTTCCCTTATGAATATCGATGCAAAAATACTCAATAAAATTCTTGCCAACCAAATCCAAGAAATGATCATTCACCATGATCAAGTAGGCTTCATCCCAGGAATGCAGGGATGGTTCAATATAAGGAAATCTATCAATGTAATCCACTACATAAACAAACTCAAAGAAAAAACCACATGGTCTTTCATTAGATGCTGAAAAAGCATTTGACAAAATTCAGCATCCTTTCATGTTAAAAGTCTTGGAAAGAACAGGAATGCAAGGTCTATACCTAAACATGTTAAAAGCAATATACAGCAAAACAGTAGTCAATATCAAACTAAATAGAGAGAAACTTGAAGCAATCCCACTAAAATCAGGGAGTAGACAAGGCTGCCCTCTCTCTCCTTATCTTTTCAATATAGTACTGGAAGTTCTAGCTAGAGCAATTAACCAACAAAAGGAGGTCAAAGGGATACAAATTGGAAAGGAAGAAGTCAAACTATCACTATTTGCAGATGATATGATAGTATACTTAAGCGACCGAAAAAAACTCCACCAGAGAACTTCTACAGCTGATAAACAACTTCAGCAAAGTGGCCGGATATAAAATTACCCTAAGCAAATCAGTAGCCTTCCTATACTCAAAGGATAAACAGGCTGAGAAAGAAATTAGGGAAATGACACCCTTCACAATAGCCACAAACAATATAAAGTATCTTGGTGTGACTCTAACCAAACAAGTGAAAGATCTGTGTGACAAGAGCTTCAAGTCTCTGAAGAAAGAAATCGAAGAAGACCTCAGAAGATGGAAAGATCTTCCATGCTCATGAATTGGCAGGATTAATATAGTAAAAATGGCTATCCTGCCAAAAGCAATATACAGATTCAATGCAATCCCCATCAAAATCCCAACACCATTCTTCATAGAGTTAGAAAGAGCAATTATCAAATTCATCTGGAATAACAAAAAAACCCAGGATAGCTAAAACTATTCTCAACAGTAAAAGAACTTCTGGGGGAATCAATATCCCTGACCTCAAGCAGTACTACAGAGCAATAGTGTTAAAAACTGCATGGTATCGGTACAGTGACAGGCAGGTAGATCAATGGAACAGAATTGAAGACCCAGAAATGAACCCACACACCTATGGTCACTTGATCTTTGACAAGGGAGCTACAACCACCCAGTGGAAAAAAGACTTTTCAATAGATGGTGCTGGTTCAACTGGAGATCAGCATGGAGAAGAATGCAAATCGATCCATTCTTATCTCCTTGTACCTAGTTCAAGTCCAAGTGGATCAAGGACCTCCACATAAAACCAGAAACACTGAAACTAATAGAAAAGAAACTGGGGAAGTGCCTTGAGCACAGGGGAAAATTTTCCTGAACAGAACACCAATAGCTTATGCTCTAAGATCAAGAATTGACAAATGGGACAAACTTACAAACTTTCTGTAAGGCAAAGGACACTGTCAAAAGGACAAAATGGCAACCAACTAATTGGGAAAAGATCTTTACCAACCCTACATCCAACAGAGGGCTAATATCCAAGATATACAAAGAACTCAAGAAGGTAGATTCCAGAGAGCCAAATAACCCTATTAAAAAATGGGGGTACAGAGCTAAACAAAGAATTTTCACCTGAGGAATATCGAATGGCTGAGAAACACCTAAAAAAATGTTCAACATCCTTAGTCATCAGGGAACTGCAAATCAAAACAACCCTGAGATTTCACCTCACACTAGTCAGAATGGCTAAGGTCAAAAACTCAGGAGACAGCCGGTGCTGGTGAGGATGTGAAGAAAGAGGAACACTCCTCCATTGCTGGTGGGATTGCAAGCTGGTAAAACCACTCTGGAAATCTGTTTGGTGGTTCCTCAGAAAACTCGGCATAATACTACCGGAGGACCCAGCTATACCACTTCTGGCCATATACCCAGAGGACTCTCCAACATGCAATAAGGACATATGCCCCACTATGTTCATAGCAGCCTTATTTATAATAGCCAGAAGCTGGAAAGAACCCAGATGTCCCTCAACGGAGGAATGGATACAGAAAATTTGGTATATTTACACTATAGAATACTACTCAGCTATTAAAAACAATGAATTAATGAAATTCTTAGGCAAGTGGGTGGAACTGGAGAATGTCATCCTGAGTGAGGTGATCCACTCACAAAAAATCACACATGATATGCACTCACTGATAAGGGGATGCTAGCCCAGAAGTTTGGAATACCCAAGGAACAATTCACATATCAAAGGATACCCAAGAAGAAGGAAGGAGAGGCGCCTGGTCCTGGAAGGGCTCAATGTGGCAGTGTAGGGGAATACCAGGAAGGGGAGGCGGGAGTGGGTTAGTTGGGGAACAGGGGGAGTGAAGAGGGCATATGGGACTTTTGGGGAGGGGGGGGAACCAGTAAGAGGGAAATCATCTGAAATAAAAATAAAGAATATACATAATAAAAAAATTTAAAAATTAAAAAAAAAGAAACAAAAAAAAGAATGAATGTAACAAACCAAATCCCCACTGCTATATACTGTGATTTTATATGTATTACATAAATTATAACATTACAAAAAATAAGTCAGGCAGTAGTGGCACAGTCCTGAAATTCCAGCACTGGGGAGGTGGGCGCAGGCAGATTTCTGAGTTTGAGACCAGCCTGGTCTACAGAGTGAGTCCCAGGACAGCCAGGGCTGCACAGAGAAACCCTGTCTTGAAAAAAACAAAAACTAAAAACCAGGAAACAAAATTACAAAACATACAAATGAATTTGCCTGTGTTTCTGATAATGCATGCATGCAACAAAGGAGGAATATCTCCTCAATCTGAAGGAAGGACTGGAAACAAATGGAGTGAAGCATGTGACCAAACAAATCCCCTCAAACCCTGAGAAGAAACCCTACAGGGAAAAGACAGTGCAGAGCCAGCCACATAGTGTCTGGGCCTTTCCCACAGCTCCTGGACTCTCCAGCTACAATGTTGTCTCTGAGAGTGTATAGTGTGGAGAGCAAAAGAGGCAGGGTCTCTGCTGGGGACAAGGGACACTGCATGTTCTCCTAGGGCTCCCATCCCTCCACTGCTCACATATGCAGCCTTCTGTATGAAGACCTGACTTACAGAAATGAATTGGACAAAGACAATCACACATCATCTGGCAGCCTGCCTACTTACTTTCAACTGCCCCCTGCCAGTTGGAAGTCATTGAGTATCTATTTTTTCCAGGGGTGACTTCATTACCTATATCTGCAGGTAGGAGGGGCCCAGATTTCACAGTGTTTAGGAATGTCATCTGTAGAGCTCTAAAGACACAAGCCCCATCTTTCCCAGAAGAATGCTATCTCATTATGTGGCTGGATGTCCAGGAAGCCCCAGATCAGTCCTAACAATCCTCACTGGAGACTCTGCCTCAGCTCTTACTCTCAGATGCTGAGCTAAACAAATAAATATTTCCTTTCCTCATCATTCATACAAGGGTCAAGACGTGGTGTAACAAGTCACACTGAACTGAAATGTGCTTGTGACTCTTTCATGCATCTACCATAGAGTGATTAGAAAGAAGTCACTCATGAAACTGGAAAAAGTAGCCAGTTGACAGGCAGGCCCTTTCTGGAAAGCTCTACTTTTGATGGATTTCCCCATTGACACTTTCCTTCCACACCCATACTTCTAGCTTTACTGAGGCTATAAATTATTTAGTGTGTTCAGTCGATCCAGAGCCAACATGTAGACAGCCACAGTCTTGTTTCTGGTGGCTTTGATCTCTGTGGGGATGAACATTACCTGTGCTCTGTCTTCTCCCAAAAGTAAGTGTGTTAATGGCATCCGAGCTGAAAAGAGAGGGGATTCTTCAAAGCTCACTAGGACCTGGGGATGTACTATTACAGGGAAAGCCATGTGACATCTGCTTGGATCAAACTCACTCTCTTTGACCTATAAGAGTGATCACTCTGCATTCCTTAGCTTTCTTATAGCCAGAGGCTGGGGAGTATTTTGAGAAAAACTGGCATAGAGATCAGGGCATCTCCCCTAGATTGGAGATGTGCCTTACATGTGGGACATGTGAGAGCACTTGCTCAGAGATGAACCATGGGTCTATAGGGATGACAGAGTGTGGCTGTCACTAGAGATTTTATGGTGTTGTGGATAGCCCTGGGCTTGTATTTTAATGGTAATTCCACTCCTGGGAGGGGCTACAGATGAGTTGCCTTTTGAACCTTCTCCCCACCTTAACTTTTCAAATTAAGGCTTGAGCCAATGATTGGACAGGAGGAAGGAAGAGCAGCTGAGGGTTTGGGGAAGGAGAAAAAGATCAAAGGAAAAGGGGAGGAGCTATGGAGGATCGCTGGGAAGGGGAAGGAGTGACTGGGGATCAATGGAGAGACTGGAGAGAACATCCTGGCCTGGACAAACCCCAAGTTATGTGGAATAATATAGATGGGAATAGAGTAGTGTAGTGGGAGATCTGCCCAATCTAGGCTTATAGCTTGTATTGCTACTGATTGAGTTGAGATTTCCTTTACTGGGTAATTGGGTTGGAAAGAAGTAGCAACATTATGGAATCTTCTAAGGTGTAAAGAAGGGGCAATGATGGTGGAAGTTTCTTTCTACTGAGATTGCACAGGCTGTGCAGAGAGAGAACACTTTCCCAAGGGCCAGAATCAACAGTTGGGCTTAAGAGCAAGACTGGAGCTGGTGAAGCTGAGTGAAGAGTCCTCGGGTGCAAAGGAGGGTATAGAGTAAGCTAGTCTCCTCAGGTGATGAGCCTTCAGGTCTCTAGCATTAATTCTTAAGCATCTTAATTCTTTAGAATTAATTCTTGTTTTCTGTTTGTTTCAGGCTGCATAAACACCATTCTATATTTCAGATTTAGAAAAACCAGGAATATGTCCCAAGATTTCCCCAGGAAGTGTTGGAATTTGTGTGTAATTATGCTCAGGAGATGAATCATGCCCTGGCAAAATGAAGTGCTGCTACAATTGCCGTGGTCGTGTGTGCAAACCTCCTGTCTTTTATGTGAGTATAGTCCTATTTTTCACTTTTCTATTGTTGTGAAAGGACATCATGATCAAGGCAACCTATATAAGAAAGCTTATTGGTGGCTTACAGGTTCAGAAAGTGAGTCCATGACCCTGTTGATGGGGAGCATTGCAACAGGGAGCTAGGTATGGCTCTGGAGCATTATCTGCAGGCTTACAGCTTGAGAGGCAATCCTGAGGCAGAGAGTGAACTAACTGGGCAGAATATGGGCAGCTGAAACCTCCCAGCCTGTCTCCTATCATACATACAATTCCTCCAACAAATCCATAACTCCCAAAATATTTCCTCAAAGTTCCAGAAATTATGAACTGATTATTCAAAAATATGAGGATAGAATGGCCATTATCATCCATACTACAACATCCTATCCAGATATGTCCAAGGGAATGAGAGAGTTTCCAGGGAACTTTCCTTGGACAGTCCCATGTTGCCTTGTCCACTGACTGCATGCAAGAGTCTGGATGTGTACTAGACAAAGGAACTGGAAGAAGATGGAAGAAGGACAACAGGTTACATGGTCTGTGCCCTCTACACTGCAAAGACAGCTCCACCATGACTAAAGTAACACAAGCCACCACAACTTAGATCCACATGGTGATAAACTGGGATATCTATCTCACTCTTCTCTCCCTTAGCCAAAGAGGTGTGACTCTCTCAGGAAAACAAGTGCTCCTGGGAGGGAGAAGACAATGAAGTGAATGGAAACATTCATTTATTGAATATATTAAATCCAGACAGGCATGTGTTACAAGGAAGAGTCAAAATTCGATGTAACTAGACTGTAGAACAGTCTGTGTGTCAGCGTGAGCTCTCCACCAGTTTTGAGTATGTTCTAACAGTGGTGAGTATATTTACCTGGGAAGGTGGCAGAATAGAGATCAACTAGGAGTAGGTTAAGTTAGGAGCACAAAGCCAACCAGACGAGGGAGTCAGGTTCAGACACAGAAGACTGGGCCCTCCTTGGGAGTTGGGGAATTGCTTGTTCCAGACAGCTGTGGTGTCTGGATGGGGGACAGGACAATAAGCAATGAACTTCTAAAAGAAAGTAAGGCCTGAACAACAAGAGTTTTCTAAGCTGAGGAAATGTCATGATCAAATCTGTATTGCAGATGACTTAGAGCCATGTGGAAGATGGATTCCATTTAATAAGCATGCCTGATGACCAGCCCCAGAAGATTTCTTCTGAATTTACAGAACCTGTACTTGGCTACTTCCTTGTGCCAGAATAGCATCCCTAAAAGACAAAGATATATAATGTGGTGCCAATGTATTTGTTTATTTCTGTCTAATATAAACTATCCTCAAATATCATCCTTAGTGAGGTAACCCAGTCACAAAAGAACACACAGGGTATGCAGTCACTGATAAGGGGATATTAACCGAGAACCTTGGAATACCCAAGACACAATTCACATATCAATAGATTTCCAAGAAGATGGAAGGAGAGACCCCTGGTCCTGGAAAGACTGGATGTAGGGGAATACCAGAACAGAGAAGCAAGAGGGGGTTGAATGGGGAACAGGGGGAGGGAAGGGGGCTTATGGGATTTTCGGGGAGGGAGGAAATAGGAAAGGGGAAATCATTTGGAATGTAAATAAAAAAATATAGAAAATAAAAAAATAAATAAAATTACCTTTAGAAAGAAAAAAAATAAACTATCCTCTGCATCATTTTGCTGTTCACTTCTTATTTTCACATCCCATTGGCTGTTCTGATGTGCAGAGCCATTCCTGCAGCCTACCATGCACACTGAGCTTTAAGCATCCCATCAGTACCAGGACCACGTCCTCCTAGGTAAATTCTCTCCAGGCCACATTTATAACAAGAGACAAGGCAGGAGACATAAGTATATTTTCAGGGGGCCTTCTTGCACATAAGTCCTGTCAAGCAACCAAAATGACATGAGCAGGTCTGTCTCATAAAGCAGCTCTCCTGGAGCAGCATTTCTTTAATGGATGATGATAGAGAAGCAGGTATAACTCTGGAATTCTCTCTTGTACAGCCATATAACATCCTGCAACAGTGGATATCAAACTTCCGTGGCACAGCCATGATCTTTGGTGTCGGGGTTCTTCTTAGCGTGAGTTGAGAGACTGGGGAGCTGGATGAGAGGTTTATAGCACATACTGCTCTTCCAGAGAACCTCAGCACAGTTGTCCGTATCAATTTGTGATGACTCAGAACTTCCAATTACTCCAGGTACAGAAGGGACCTAACAGCTCTGACCTCCTCAGAATCCTGCATTCAGTGCAGGTATACCAACCCACCTCACCACACATGAACATAATCTGAAAGAATGTAAAAAGATTTAAAAGCATAGATTAGAAACTCCAATTTCAGTCCATATTGGGAGTGAGAACTACAGTGAAATAGCCCCAGGAATGTTGGGCCCATTCCTATCCTTCAAGGTCAGCACTGGCATCTACGAGTTGCTTCTGTTCTTCCCGTGGCCTTCCTGGATGGGGTGTAAGCCATGTCCAGGGTTGATGACTGCTACTTTCAGAATTGTTGGCATTTATAGAGGATTGCTGCAAAGGATCAGTGAAGAAAGGCAAACCCTTCCTGTTCAGAGGAGAATGTCACCAGGAAACATTTAGCATCACTCCTGTTTTCTAGATCCCCCCCACTTCATCTGCCAATGTAAGGTGTCCCGTGTCTGTCTGTTTCACAGCACTGCTCCTGTGCCTCTCCTGCCTTACCTTCTTAGGTGATGACCTATGTCTCCTTCTATGTTGTTCCCTCATCTGTCTTTCATCTTGTTCACCCACCTGGACCTGCCATCCATCTGACCTCCAGGTCCTTCATCCAGGCCTGGTCCTGCTCATTGCTTCTGCAGTTAAACTCATCTCTAAAGCTTTGCTTTCAACATGATGACATGAAGTGGCCTCACGTGCACATACCCGTTTCTGCAGCTTCCTCACAACACACTGGTTCATTATCTCCTCAATCTGGATTCTTTTTACATTTCTCTGTTTCCATCCTTCTCAGGACTTGTGAGAGCTCCTGAATTCTGCTCTGGCCAGGTCGCCTTTCACAGTGCTCTCAGTAACACAAGTACACATGTACACAGGTGCATGTTGATAGATTTTTTTGTCTTGTGTTGTGTACTATATGATCTGAGAGTTAATATTAGTGATTAAATTTGGAATAAATGAACGATCTTCTTCGGCCAGAGTTGCTAAAGAAGCAGAATTGCCTCGCCAGTTGCTTCCATCAAAACTGCTGGATCTGCAGCAGTGGTGGTGCCCTCCTATAATTCCAGCAGTGGGGAGCAAGAAGCAGCCGGATGTTTGACTCTGAGGCCTCCCTGGTCTACAGGGCAAATTCCAGGACAGCCAGGGCTACACAGAAAAATCCTGTCACAAAAACAAAAACAAAAACAAGAAAACAACAATAAAACCAAAGAAAGAAACAATCAAAAACCCCAATGCTATATATTGTACTAGTTTATACATATTATATAAATTATAACATTGAAAAAGTACAAATGAATTTGCCTCTGTTTCTGACAAGGCAAGCAGACAACATAGGAGGGGTGTTACACATACCCTGGAATGTCTCCTCAATCTGAAGGAAGGACTGAAAAAATATGGAGGGAAGCATGTGACCAAAAAAATCCCCTCAAACCCTGAGAAGAAACCCTACAGGGAGAAGACAGTGCAGAGCCAGCCACACAGTGTCTGGGCCTTTCCCACAGCTCTTGGACTGTCCTGCTACAATTTTGTCTCTGAGAGTGTATAGTGTGGAGAGCAAAAGAGGCAGGGTCTCTGCTGGGGACAAGGGACACTGCATGTTCTCCTAAAGCTCCCATCCCTCTACTGCTCACATGTGCAGCCTTCTGTATGAAGACCTGACTTACAGAAAAGCACTGGACAAAGACAAGCACCCACCATCATGGATCCTGCCTCTTGACCGTTAACTTCCCCTGGCCTGTATGAAGTCTATGGGTATCCATTTGGTCCAGGTGTGACCTCATTACCTATATCTGCAGGTAAGAGGAGTCTAGATTCCATACCTGCTTAGGAATCTCATCTATAGAGCTCAAAAGGAACCAAGAAACATCTTTCCAAAAGCAGGCCACTTTTTTCTACCTATAGATGTCCAGAAAGCCCCAGAAAGACTTTGATATCCTCACTGAGAGTCTCTGCTTCATACTTTCACTCCAACATGATGATCTACACAGAAATGAACATTTCCTTTCCTCATCATTAATACAGGGCCAGACTGTGATGTAACGAATAACATACTTGTAAAATGTGTTTTTACTCATTTATGGATATGATTTGCATTTATGAAACAATAGTTAGAGAGAAGTCAGTTATGAAACAGATACACAAGGCAGTTGAGTGGCAGGCATCATCTTGAAAGCTCTTTCTATATATTTACATATGCAAATAGGGAGAATTCCTCATTGACTGCCTATTCTCACACCCATACATCAAACTTTACTCTGGGTATAAATTGCTTCTTGAATTCATCCCAGCAGAGCCACCATGAGGACAGCCATCATCTTAGTTCTGGTGGGTTTCATCACCGTGAAGCTGAGGGGGCAGCCCTGGCATGCAAAGGAGGATATAGAGTAGGCTGGTCTCTTGCAAGTGATGAGTCTTCAGACTACTAAGATCAATTTATTTATTTTTTTAAAGATTTATTTATTCATTATATGTAAGTACACTGTAGCTGTCTTCAGACACTCCAGAAGAGAGTGTCAGATATCGTTACTGATGGTTGTGAACCACCATGTTGTAGCTGGGATTTGAACTCAGGACTTGGGTAAGAGCAGTCACTGCTCTTAACTACTGAGCCATCTCTCCAGTCCCTCTAGTATCAATTTAAACTTTGTCTTCCTGACATCTTCAGGCTCGATAAACACTATTGTATATTTCAGCATTGGAAAAACCTGGCATTTGTCCCAAGATGCCATCAGGAGATTTTGGAGTTTGTTTTGATTTATGTTTAGGAGATAAATCATGTGCCCGTGACTGGAAGTGCTGCAAAATTGGATGTAGTCACATATGTGTACCTCCTGAGTTCACATCAATTTAAAGTTAGTATAATCCTTGGTTTGCTTTTCTATTCTTGTGATAAGACCATGACCAAGGGAGCTTACAGAAGAAGCAGTATATTAGAGCCTTAGTGAGTGAGTCCTTGACCATCGTAGTGAGGAATATGGCAGCAGAACATTGGGTTACCTCACAATAGTACTCTACTGTGTAAAAACAATCTCGCACTGTCTAAAGGCCACAAAAGTCATCATAACATAGGGTCATATGGTTATAACATGGGACATCATATTCTTTTCTTCCTTAGTCAAAGTAGTTTGACTCTTTCAGGAAAACACATGTTCCTGGGAGGGAGAAGACAATGATGTTAATGAGAATATTCATTTATTGAGTGCCTTATGTGTCAATCATTCATGTGCTAGAAAGGAGATTAAAAGTTCAATGTAACTAGACTACAGAAACATGCTGTGTGTTAGCATAAGCTCTGTACCAGTGTATAGTAAGAACTAACAGTAGTGATTAGTTTTGCCTGGGATGAATTCAGAGTGGAGTTCAACTAAGAGAAGATGAAGTTAGGACACACAAAAGGTAGCAGAAAAGGGAGGAAAGATCACACAGTTGGAGAAATGTGACCCCTCCTTAGGAGATGTGAATAGGTTACATGTGATAGCTGTGGTGTCTGGGTGAGGGACTCTACAAGAAGTTCACATCCAATCAGTGATGAGCTAATGAGCACAGAGTGAGGGCTGAACAACTAGATGTTTATAAGCAGAGGAACTGTCATGATCAAATCTGTATATCAGATGACTAACAGCCTTAGGAAAATGGATCTGGTCTTCATAAGTATAACTTCACATTTCTTCTGAATCCACAGAGCCCATTCTTGGACACTGCCTTGACCTAGAATTGCATCCTTAGGAGAAGAAGATCTATAATCTTGTGACAGCTTTCTAATCTGTTCATGTACAAAATAAACTATGCTTAGCCTTCTTTTTGTTGAAGTCTTATTTGTGTATGTTTGTGTGTGTGTGTGTGTGTATAACATATTGACTTCTCTAATTAGCAGAACCATGCCTTTAGACTCCTTTGAGCACTGAGCCCTCAGGATCCCAGCAGATGAAGGAAAAATTCCTCCCAATAATTCATCTCCCTCTGTCACATTGGCATCATAGACAAGGCTGTGGACATGAGGACATTTTCTATGGTGACTCTGTGGACATATGTCTGGTTAAACAGATGAAATGAGTTGAGCATGTTGCACTGAGAAGGCAGACTAGAACTATACTTATTTACAGGGTGGAGACTCTGGAGGAATAGGTATGTATAGCAAAATAGGCAAGCACTCTTCTTAGGGAAAAGAGACACTGCATCTTCTCCTAGGGCTTCTGTTGTTCCACTGCTCACATATGCAGTCTTCTGTATAAAGAACTGACTTAGAGGAAGGCATTTTTCAAAGATGACCTACAATCATTGTGGGACTTCCCTCTTAACTTTCAACTGACCCTAACCAATTTGAAATCTCTGAGTATCCATGTCTTCCAGGAGTGACCCCATTACCTACCTCAGCGGGTAAAAAGGGTCTAGATTCCACACCTGTTTAGGCAACTCGTCTATACAGATCCAAAGAACTCAAGCACCATCTCACCCAGAAGCAGGACACATTCTTAGAGAACTGGATTCCAGGAATTCCAAGGAAGACCTTGACACTCCTCTACAGGAGTCTCTGACTCAGCTCTCACTTGGTGACTCTGACCTACACAGAAATACATTTTTTTAACTCATCAATCATAAAAATGCCAAGTTGTGATGTAATGAGTAACTCACATGTCAAATGTGCTTGTGGGTATGACTTGTATGCTTTCATGGGTATCACTTGCATCTACAAAACAACAATTAGAGAGAAGTCAGTTATGAAACAGATAAAGGAGGCAGATAAGGATGGCAGCCTCCTTCTTGAAAGCTCTTTCTGTATATTTACAAATATAAATATACACTGAGAATTCCTCAGTGACTGCCTAGTCCCACATCCAAACTTCTACCTTTATTGTGGGTATAAAATGCTTTGTGAGTTCAGCCCAGCCAGAGCCAACATGAAGACAGCAATCATCTTGGTTCTGCTTGGTTCCACTCACCATGGAGATGGACATTGCCTGTGCTCTGTCTAATCCCAAAAGTGGGTGTGTTAAAGATTTCCAAGCTGAAAGCATAGAGGACCCAAAGTCCACTAGGACCTGGGTATGAGATGGACATGGAAAAGTCATGTGCCAACTGCCTAGACCAAACTCACTCTCTTTGACCTATAAGAGTGATTACTCTGCATTCCTTATCTTTCTTAGAGACAGAGGCTGGAGAGTAGTTTGAGAGAAGCTAGCATAGAGATCAGGTACTTGCTCAGAAATGAACCATGTTTCTAGTAGATGAGAGAGATGTATCTGACATTAAAGATTTTATGGCATCTTCTAAGGTATAAAGACAGGGCTGTAGTGGTAGAAGCTTCTTTCTACTGAGACTGCATAGGCTGCAGAGAGAGAGAACACTCTCCCAAGGGCCAGAATCAACAGCTATGCTTAAGAGCAAGACTAGAGCTGGTGAAGCTTAGGGAAGAGCCCGGTGGTAGAAAGCTGGATATGGAATAAGCTAGTCTCTTACAAGTGATGAGCCTTCAGATCTCTAGCATTCATTCTCACTCTTGTCTCTCTGACATCATCAGGCCCTATAAATGCCATTTTAAAGTTCTGCATTAGAGAAACCTGGAGATTTTCCAATGTTACCCTGAAAAGGTTTTGGAAATTGGGTTGATGCATGCACAGGAGAGGAATCACGCCCCTATGACCAAAAGTGCTGCAGCATTGGACATGCTCACACATACACATCTCCAGAGTCCACATCACTTTAAAGTTAGTATTATCTTCTGTTTTGCTTTTCTATTGTTGTGATGAGGCTGTGGCTAAAGTAACGTACAGAAGTTTGAGGGGCTTGCAGTTTTAGTGAGCCCTTAGCCATTGTGGTGGGGAGCATGGTCACAGGACATTGTCCTTCAGGACGAAAAGCCCTCAACTATGTAAAAACAAACTCACAGTGACTGAAGGGGAGAAATTAACCATGACCTTGGGCCACATGGGACATCTCACTCTTCTCCTCAGCCAAAGAGTTTTGACTCTCTCAGAAATACACGTGTTCCAGGCAATGAGAAGATAATGACATTAATGAGAACATTGTTTTATAGAATGCCTTATATGCCAGACAGGCATGTGCTAGAAAGAAGATTCAAATGTCAGTGTAACTAGACTGCAGAAATACCCTGTGTTTCAGCATGAGCTCTGAATCAGTTTCTAGTAAGTTCTAACAATGGTTACTAGCTTCGCCAGGGAAGATGTCAGAGTGCAGATCAAGGAGGAAAAGTTTAAGTTAGCATCTACAAAGCCCACAAGACAAGAAAGGCAGGATCAGTTGGTGGGAGACATGTGAGAGCCCTTTTGGGACATGAGAAATGATTGCACATGATAACTGTGGTGTCTGGGTCTACTACAAGATGTCCACATACAAACAGCAATGAGTTACCAAGCCCAGAGACAGTGATGAACAACTCCAGCTTTCTAAGCACAGGAACGACCATGATCAAATCCATATTTCAGATGACTGACAACCAGTCCTGTGGAGGGTAGATTCATCCCTGTAACCAGGACTGATGGCCAGTTCCAAAAGATTTGTTCTGAATCCACACAGCCCATGCTTGGCTCCTCACTAGCCCTGGAACTGCACCATTAGAAGAGAAAGATCTATACTGTGGTGACAACATCCTCATGTGATTGTGTCCAAAATAAACCATCTGTACCTTTCTTCCCGTTGAAGAGTTCTCATTTGGCATCATATTGATTCTTCTGATCAGCAGAGCCATCCCTGCAGCCTCCCATAAACACTGCTCAGGATCCCAGCAGATTGAGGACGAGATCTTAATAAGTAATTCTTACCCCTCTGCTGTGACTGTATCTCCAGACAACATAGGGGACACGACAATTTTTTTTGTTGTTGTTCTGCAAGTACAACCTGGTCAAACAATCAAAATGAGTTTAGCAGGTTCCATAGCGCAGCTCGGCTGATGATGTATTTACTGGATGGTGACTCAGGAGGAGCAGGAAGGGATTGGAATTCCCTGTGAGAGGCAATACAAGATCCTGCAGGACTGGATATGGAAGGGCAGGAGCTCAACAGTAAACAAGAACATGGGTTCTTCCTACCGAGGGCTAGGAGCATATGGAACTGGCTCGGTGGTTAATAGCACAAGCGGTTCTTCCAGAGCTCAGTGCTCAACATCTGCACCAGGTGGGTCAGAACTTCTAACGGCTCCATCTCCGGAGGGATCCAACACCTCTGCATGCAGCGCACAAATGCCCTACTGCAAGGAAACATACAGATTAATTAAAATAATTTTTAAATATTAAAGAAGTATTGATTAGAGCACCACTTTTTGTCTACATTGGGAGTTAAAATTAAGTGAAATACAGCCAAGAATTTTGAGCCATTCCCATCCTTCAAGGCCAGCATTTGGCATTTGCTGGTGCTTTTGGTCTGCCCCCGTCTTCCTGAATGAGTACAAGGCACATCCACGTTTGACTGCTGCTTCTCCCAGCATTGCTGGAGTTTATGGAGGATCACTGCAAAGGCTCAGTGAAGAAAAGGCAAACCCTTCCTGTTCAGAGGAGACTGTCACCAGCAAACTGTGAGCCTTCCTTACCTTTCCTAGATCCCCCAACTTCATCTGCAAAGTTAGGTGTCTGATGTCTGACTCTATCACAGCTCTGCTCCTGTGCCTCTCATGGTTTACCTGGTTACTTGACCTGTGTCTCCTTCTTGTTGTTCCTGTGTCTGTCTTCCTTTATGTTCACACATCTGGACCTGCCATCCATCTGTCTCCCAGTTCCTTTATCCAGGCCTGGTCAAGCACTTTGCTTCTGCAGTTACATGCACCCTGGAAAATTTGTTTTCAAGTCATTGACATGATGTGGTCTCATTTGGAGCCACCACAGTTTCTCCATCTTTTCTTCTACCCTGGAGAATTCTCTCTTAAATCTAGCTTCTTCTTACATGTCTTTATTTCTCTGCCTCTCAGGACTCTGAATCATCTTGAATTTTTCCGTGGACAGTTAACCTTTTGCAATCTTTTCTGTAACATATGTTTATATGGACATATAAGGATATTGATAAATGTATTTATTCTGTGTTATATAGTATGTGATCTGAGAGTTAATATTAATAATTAAAGTTGGAATAATTGAGCCTTTGTTTGCCTGGGTCAGGGCTGCCAAAGAAAGCAGAACTGTCTGTCCAGTTGCTTCCATTACAACTGCTGTATTTTAAGCCAAATGATGGTGAGGCACTCCTTTAATTCCAGTAGTGGGGAGGTAGAGGCAAGTGCTTCTCTGAGTTTGAGACCATCTGGTCTATGGGGAAAATTCCAGGACAGCCAGGGCTACACAGAAAAACCCTGTCACAAAAACAAACAAACAACCAAAACAAAAGAAAGTAACAGCTCCACCATGTTTGCTCCGGCGACAGAGCAGACAGGGAGTACAGGTTCAGATATATCCTGAGTATAATATTGCTTGGGACACAGCCAGCTAGGGTGCTGCCTGCACCCAAGAGCTGGGCAGCTCTGTGGTCATCTGTGTGCCAGCTCTGCTGTGGGACATTTGCCCTGCAGAATGACCAGATGGTTTTAGTGCAGAATTCTATCAGACCTTCAAAGAAGACCTAACACCAATACTCTTCAAACTATTCCACAAAATAGAAACAGAAGGAACACTACCCAACTCATTCTATGAAGCCACAATTTCACTGATACCAAAACCACACAAAGATCCAACAAAGAAAGAGACCAATTTCCCTTATGAATATCGATGCAAAAATACTCAATAAAATTCTTGCCAACCAAATCCAAGAAATGATCATTCACCATGATCAAGTAGGCTTCATCCCAGGAATGCAGGGATGGTTCAATATAAGGAAATCTATCAATGTAATCCACTACATAAACAAACTCAAAGAAAAAACCACATGGTCTTTCATTAGATGCTGAAAAAGCATTTGACAGAATTCAGCATCCTTTCATGTTAAAAGTCTTGGAAAGAACAGGAATGCAAGGTCTATACCTAAACATGTTAAAAGCAATATACAGCAAAACAGTAGTCAATATCAAACTAAATAGAGAGAAACTTGAAGCAATCCCACTAAAATCAGGGAGTAGACAAGGCTGCCCTCTCTCTCCTTATCTTTTCAATATAGTACTGGAAGTTCTAGCTAGAGCAATTAACCAACAAAAGGAGGTCAAAGGGATACAAATTGGAAAGGAAGAAGTCAAACTATCACTATTTGCAGATGATATGATAGTATACTTAAGCGACCGAAAAAAACTCCACCAGAGAACTTCTACAGCTGATAAACAACTTCAGCAAAGTGGCCGGATATAAAATTACCCTAAGCAAATCAGTAGCCTTCCTATACTCAAAGGATAAACAGGCTGAGAAAGAAATTAGGGAAATGACACCCTTCACAATAGCCACAAACAATATAAAGTATCTTGGTGTGACTCTAACCAAACAAGTGAAAGATCTGTGTGACAAGAGCTTCAAGTCTCTGAAGAAAGAAATCGAAGAAGACCTCAGAAGATGGAAAGATCTTCCATGCTCATGAATTGGCAGGATTAATATAGTAAAAATGGCTATCCTGCCAAAAGCAATATACAGATTCAATGCAATCCCCATCAAAATCCCAACACCATTCTTCATAGAGTTAGAAAGAGCAATTATCAAATTCATCTGGAATAACAAAAAAACCCAGGATAGCTAAAACTATTCTCAACAGTAAAAGAACTTCTGGGGGAATCAATATCCCTGACCTCAAGCAGTACTACAGAGCAATAGTGTTAAAAACTGCATGGTATCGGTACAGTGACAGGCAGGTAGATCAATGGAACAGAATTGAAGACCCAGAAATGAACCCACACACCTATGGTCACTTGATCTTTGACAAGGGAGCTACAACCACCCAGTGGAAAAAAGACTTTTCAATAGATGGTG
This sequence comes from Tokudaia tokunoshimensis, assembly GCA_036184795.1. Lineage (NCBI taxonomy): Eukaryota > Metazoa > Chordata > Mammalia > Rodentia > Muridae > Tokudaia > Tokudaia tokunoshimensis. The sequence goes on along the minus strand of BTHU01000010.1, from coordinate 38,102,304 downwards.
CTGGTTCAACTGGAGATCAGCATGGAGAAGAATGCAAATCGATCCATTCTTATCTCCTTGTACCTAGTTCAAGTCCAAGTGGATCAAGGACCTCCACATAAAACCAGAAACACTGAAAGTAATAGAAAAGAAACTGGGGAAGTGCCTTGAGCACAGGGGAAAATTTTCCTGAACAGAACACCAATAGCTTATGCTCTAAGATCAAGAATTGACAAATGGGACAAACTTACAAACTTTCTGTAAGGCAAAGGACACTGTCAAAAGGACAAAATGGCAACCAACTAATTGGGAAAAGATCTTTACCAACCCTACATCCAACAGAGGGCTAATATCCAAGATATACAAAGAACTCAAGAAGGTAGATTCCAGAGAGCCAAATAACCCTATTAAAAAATGGGGTACAGAGCTAAACAAAGAATTTTCACCTGAGGAATATCGAATGGCTGAGAAACACCTAAAAAAATGTTCAACATCCTTAGTCATCAGGGAACTGCAAATCAAAACAACCCTGAGATTTCACCTCACACTAGTCAGAATGGCTAAGGTCAAAAACTCAGGAGACAGCCGGTGCTGGTGAGGATGTGAAGAAAGAGGAACACTCCTCCATTGCTGGTGGGATTGCAAGCTGGTAAAACCACTCTGGAAATCTGTTTGGTGGTTCCTCAGAAAACTCGGCATAATACTACCGGAGGACCCAGCTATACCACTTCTGGCCATATACCCAGAGGACTCTCCAACATGCAATAAGGACATATGCCCCACTATGTTCATAGCAGCCTTATTTATAATAGCCAGAAGCTGGAAAGAACCCAGATGTCCCTCAACGGAGGAATGGATACAGAAAATTTGGTATATTTACACTATAGAATACTACTCAGCTATTAAAAACAATGAATTAATGAAATTCTTAGGCAAGTGGGTGGAACTGGAGAATGTCATCCTGAGTGAGGTGATCCACTCACAAAAAATCACACATGATATGCACTCACTGATAAGGGGATGCTAGCCCAGAAGTTTGGAATACCCAAGGAACAATTCACATATCAAAGGATACCCAAGAAGAAGGAAGGAGAGGCGCCTGGTCCTGGAAGGGCTCAATGTGGCAGTGTAGGGGAATACCAGGAAGGGGAGGCGGGAGTGGGTTAGTTGGGGAACAGGGGGAGTGAAGAGGGCATATGGGACTTTTGGGGAGGGGGGGGAACCAGTAAGAGGGAAATCATCTGAAATAAAAATAAAGAATATACATAATAAAAAAATTTAAAAATTAAAAAAAAAGAAACAAAAAAAAGAATGAATGTAACAAACCAAATCCCCACTGCTATATACTGTGATTTTATATGTATTACATAAATTATAACATTACAAAAAATAAGTCAGGCAGTAGTGGCACAGTCCTGAAATTCCAGCACTGGGGAGGTGGGCGCAGGCAGATTTCTGAGTTTGAGACCAGCCTGGTCTACAGAGTGAGTCCCAGGACAGCCAGGGCTGCACAGAGAAACCCTGTCTTGAAAAAAACAAAAACTAAAAACCAGGAAACAAAATTACAAAACATACAAATGAATTTGCCTGTGTTTCTGATAATGCATGCATGCAACAAAGGAGGAATATCTCCTCAATCTGAAGGAAGGACTGGAAACAAATGGAGTGAAGCATGTGACCAAACAAATCCCCTCAAACCCTGAGAAGAAACCCTACAGGGAAAAGACAGTGCAGAGCCAGCCACATAGTGTCTGGGCCTTTCCCACAGCTCCTGGACTCTCCAGCTACAATGTTGTCTCTGAGAGTGTATAGTGTGGAGAGCAAAAGAGGCAGGGTCTCTGCTGGGGACAAGGGACACTGCATGTTCTCCTAGGGCTCCCATCCCTCCACTGCTCACATATGCAGCCTTCTGTATGAAGACCTGACTTACAGAAATGAATTGGACAAAGACAATCACACATCATCTGGCAGCCTGCCTACTTACTTTCAACTGCCCCCTGCCAGTTGGAAGTCATTGAGTATCTATTTTTTCCAGGGGTGACTTCATTACCTATATCTGCAGGTAGGAGGGGCCCAGATTTCACAGTGTTTAGGAATGTCATCTGTAGAGCTCTAAAGACACAAGCCCCATCTTTCCCAGAAGAATGCTATCTCATTATGTGGCTGGATGTCCAGGAAGCCCCAGATCAGTCCTAACAATCCTCACTGGAGACTCTGCCTCAGCTCTTACTCTCAGATGCTGAGCTAAACAAATAAATATTTCCTTTCCTCATCATTCATACAAGGGTCAAGACGTGGTGTAACAAGTCACACTGAACTGAAATGTGCTTGTGACTCTTTCATGCATCTACCATAGAGTGATTAGAAAGAAGTCACTCATGAAACTGGAAAAAGTAGCCAGTTGACAGGCAGGCCCTTTCTGGAAAGCTCTACTTTTGATGGATTTCCCCATTGACTGCTTCCTTCCACACCCATACTTCTAGCTTTACTGAGGCTATAAATTATTTAGTGTGTTCAGTCGATCCAGAGCCAACATGTAGACAGCCACAGTCTTGTTTCTGGTGGCTTTGATCTCTGTGGGGATGAACATTACCTGTGCTCTGTCTTCTCCCAAAAGTAAGTGTGTTAATGGCATCCGAGCTGAAAAGAGAGGGGATTCTTCAAAGCTCACTAGGACCTGGGGATGTACTATTACAGGGAAAGCCATGTGACATCTGCTTGGATCAAACTCACTCTCTTTGACCTATAAGAGTGATCACTCTGCATTCCTTAGCTTTCTTATAGCCAGAGGCTGGGGAGTATTTTGAGAAAAACTGGCATAGAGATCAGGGCATCTCCCCTAGATTGGAGATGTGCCTTACATGTGGGACATGTGAGAGCACTTGCTCAGAGATGAACCATGGGTCTATAGGGATGACAGAGTGTGGCTGTCACTAGAGATTTTATGGTGTTGTGGATAGCCCTGGGCTTGTATTTTAATGGTAATTCCACTCCTGGGAGGGGCTACAGATGAGTTGCCTTTTGAACCTTCTCCCCACCTTAACTTTTCAAATTAAGGCTTGAGCCAATGATTGGACAGGAGGAAGGAAGAGCAGCTGAGGGTTTGGGGAAGGAGAAAAAGATCAAAGGAAAAGGGGAGGAGCTATGGAGGATCGCTGGGAAGGGGAAGGAGTGACTGGGGATCAATGGAGAGACTGGAGAGAACATCCTGGCCTGGACAAACCCCAAGTTATGTGGAATAATATAGATGGGAATAGAGTAGTGTAGTGGGAGATCTGCCCAATCTAGGCTTATAGCTTGTATTGCTACTGATTGAGTTGAGATTTCCTTTACTGGGTAATTGGGTTGGAAAGAAGTAGCAACATTATGGAATCTTCTAAGGTGTAAAGAAGGGGCAATGATGGTGGAAGTTTCTTTCTACTGAGATTGCACAGGCTGTGCAGAGAGAGAACACTTTCCCAAGGGCCAGAATCAACAGTTGGGCTTAAGAGCAAGACTGGAGCTGGTGAAGCTGAGTGAAGAGTCCTCGGGTGCAAAGGAGGGTATAGAGTAAGCTAGTCTCCTCAGGTGATGAGCCTTCAGGTCTCTAGCATTAATTCTTAAGCATCTTAATTCTTTAGAATTAATTCTTGTTTTCTGTTTGTTTCAGGCTGCATAAACACCATTCTATATTTCAGATTTAGAAAAACCAGGAATATGTCCCAAGATTTCCCCAGGAAGTGTTGGAATTTGTGTGTAATTATGCTCAGGAGATGAATCATGCCCTGGCAAAATGAAGTGCTGCTACAATTGCCGTGGTCGTGTGTGCAAACCTCCTGTCTTTTATGTGAGTATAGTCCTATTTTTCACTTTTCTATTGTTGTGAAAGGACATCATGATCAAGGCAACCTATATAAGAAAGCTTATTGGTGGCTTACAGGTTCAGAAAGTGAGTCCATGACCCTGTTGATGGGGAGCATTGCAACAGGGAGCTAGGTATGGCTCTGGAGCATTATCTGCAGGCTTACAGCTTGAGAGGCAATCCTGAGGCAGAGAGTGAACTAACTGGGCAGAATATGGGCAGCTGAAACCTCCCAGCCTGTCTCCTATCATACATACAATTCCTCCAACAAATCCATAACTCCCAAAATATTTCCTCAAAGTTCCAGAAATTATGAACTGATTATTCAAAAATATGAGGATAGAATGGCCATTATCATCCATACTACAACATCCTATCCAGATATGTCCAAGGGAATGAGAGAGTTTCCAGGGAACTTTCCTTGGACAGTCCCATGTTGCCTTGTCCACTGACTGCATGCAAGAGTCTGGATGTGTACTAGACAAAGGAACTGGAAGAAGATGGAAGAAGGACAACAGGTTACATGGTCTGTGCCCTCTACACTGCAAAGACAGCTCCACCATGACTAAAGTAACACAAGCCACCACAACTTAGATCCACATGGTGATAAACTGGGATATCTATCTCACTCTTCTCTCCCTTAGCCAAAGAGGTGTGACTCTCTCAGGAAAACAAGTGCTCCTGGGAGGGAGAAGACAATGAAGTGAATGGAAACATTCATTTATTGAATATATTAAATCCAGACAGGCATGTGTTACAAGGAAGAGTCAAAATTCGATGTAACTAGACTGTAGAACAGTCTGTGTGTCAGCGTGAGCTCTCCACCAGTTTTGAGTATGTTCTAACAGTGGTGAGTATATTTACCTGGGAAGGTGGCAGAATAGAGATCAACTAGGAGTAGGTTAAGTTAGGAGCACAAAGCCAACCAGACGAGGGAGTCAGGTTCAGACACAGAAGACTGGGCCCTCCTTGGGAGTTGGGGAATTGCTTGTTCCAGACAGCTGTGGTGTCTGGATGGGGGACAGGACAATAAGCAATGAACTTCTAAAAGAAAGTAAGGCCTGAACAACAAGAGTTTTCTAAGCTGAGGAAATGTCATGATCAAATCTGTATTGCAGATGACTTAGAGCCATGTGGAAGATGGATTCCATTTAATAAGCATGCCTGATGACCAGCCCCAGAAGATTTCTTCTGAATTTACAGAACCTGTACTTGGCTACTTCCTTGTGCCAGAATAGCATCCCTAAAAGACAAAGATATATAATGTGGTGCCAATGTATTTGTTTATTTCTGTCTAATATAAACTATCCTCAAATATCATCCTTAGTGAGGTAACCCAGTCACAAAAGAACACACAGGGTATGCAGTCACTGATAAGGGGATATTAACCGAGAACCTTGGAATACCCAAGACACAATTCACATATCAATAGATTTCCAAGAAGATGGAAGGAGAGACCCCTGGTCCTGGAAAGACTGGATGTAGGGGAATACCAGAACAGAGAAGCAAGAGGGGGTTGAATGGGGAACAGGGGGAGGGAAGGGGGCTTATGGGATTTTCGGGGAGGGAGGAAATAGGAAAGGGGAAATCATTTGGAATGTAAATAAAAAAATATAGAAAATAAAAAAATAAATAAAATTACCTTTAGAAAGAAAAAAAATAAACTATCCTCTGCATCATTTTGCTGTTCACTTCTTATTTTCACATCCCATTGGCTGTTCTGATGTGCAGAGCCATTCCTGCAGCCTACCATGCACACTGAGCTTTAAGCATCCCATCAGTACCAGGACCACGTCCTCCTAGGTAAATTCTCTCCAGGCCACATTTATAACAAGAGACAAGGCAGGAGACATAAGTATATTTTCAGGGGGCCTTCTTGCACATAAGTCCTGTCAAGCAACCAAAATGACATGAGCAGGTCTGTCTCATAAAGCAGCTCTCCTGGAGCAGCATTTCTTTAATGGATGATGATAGAGAAGCAGGTATAACTCTGGAATTCTCTCTTGTACAGCCATATAACATCCTGCAACAGTGGATATCAAACTTCCGTGGCACAGCCATGATCTTTGGTGTCGGGGTTCTTCTTAGCGTGAGTTGAGAGACTGGGGAGCTGGATGAGAGGTTTATAGCACATACTGCTCTTCCAGAGAACCTCAGCACAGTTGTCCGTATCAATTTGTGATGACTCAGAACTTCCAATTACTCCAGGTACAGAAGGGACCTAACAGCTCTGACCTCCTCAGAATCCTGCATTCAGTGCAGGTATACCAACCCACCTCACCACACATGAACATAATCTGAAAGAATGTAAAAAGATTTAAAAGCATAGATTAGAAACTCCAATTTCAGTCCATATTGGGAGTGAGAACTACAGTGAAATAGCCCCAGGAATGTTGGGCCCATTCCTATCCTTCAAGGTCAGCACTGGCATCTACGAGTTGCTTCTGTTCTTCCCGTGGCCTTCCTGGATGGGGTGTAAGCCATGTCCAGGGTTGATGACTGCTACTTTCAGAATTGTTGGCATTTATAGAGGATTGCTGCAAAGGATCAGTGAAGAAAGGCAAACCCTTCCTGTTCAGAGGAGAATGTCACCAGGAAACATTTAGCATCACTCCTGTTTTCTAGATCCCCCCCACTTCATCTGCCAATGTAAGGTGTCCCGTGTCTGTCTGTTTCACAGCACTGCTCCTGTGCCTCTCCTGCCTTACCTTCTTAGGTGATGACCTATGTCTCCTTCTATGTTGTTCCCTCATCTGTCTTTCATCTTGTTCACCCACCTGGACCTGCCATCCATCTGACCTCCAGGTCCTTCATCCAGGCCTGGTCCTGCTCATTGCTTCTGCAGTTAAACTCATCTCTAAAGCTTTGCTTTCAACATGATGACATGAAGTGGCCTCACGTGCACATACCCGTTTCTGCAGCTTCCTCACAACACACTGGTTCATTATCTCCTCAATCTGGATTCTTTTTACATTTCTCTGTTTCCATCCTTCTCAGGACTTGTGAGAGCTCCTGAATTCTGCTCTGGCCAGGTCGCCTTTCACAGTGCTCTCAGTAACACAAGTACACATGTACACAGGTGCATGTTGATAGATTTTTTTTTGTCTTGTGTTGTGTACTATATGATCTGAGAGTTAATATTAGTGATTAAATTTGGAATAAATGAACGATCTTCTTCGGCCAGAGTTGCTAAAGAAGCAGAATTGCCTCGCCAGTTGCTTCCATCAAAACTGCTGGATCTGCAGCAGTGGTGGTGCCCTCCTATAATTCCAGCAGTGGGGAGCAAGAAGCAGCCGGATGTTTGACTCTGAGGCCTCCCTGGTCTACAGGGCAAATTCCAGGACAGCCAGGGCTACACAGAAAAATCCTGTCACAAAAACAAAAACAAAAACAAGAAAACAACAATAAAACCAAAGAAAGAAACAATCAAAAACCCCAATGCTATATATTGTACTAGTTTATACATATTATATAAATTATAACATTGAAAAAGTACAAATGAATTTGCCTCTGTTTCTGACAAGGCAAGCAGACAACATAGGAGGGGTGTTACACATACCCTGGAATGTCTCCTCAATCTGAAGGAAGGACTGAAAAAATATGGAGGGAAGCATGTGACCAAAAAAATCCCCTCAAACCCTGAGAAGAAACCCTACAGGGAGAAGACAGTGCAGAGCCAGCCACACAGTGTCTGGGCCTTTCCCACAGCTCTTGGACTGTCCTGCTACAATTTTGTCTCTGAGAGTGTATAGTGTGGAGAGCAAAAGAGGCAGGGTCTCTGCTGGGGACAAGGGACACTGCATGTTCTCCTAAAGCTCCCATCCCTCTACTGCTCACATGTGCAGCCTTCTGTATGAAGACCTGACTTACAGAAAAGCACTGGACAAAGACAAGCACCCACCATCATGGATCCTGCCTCTTGACCGTTAACTTCCCCTGGCCTGTATGAAGTCTATGGGTATCCATTTGGTCCAGGTGTGACCTCATTACCTATATCTGCAGGTAAGAGGAGTCTAGATTCCATACCTGCTTAGGAATCTCATCTATAGAGCTCAAAAGGAACCAAGAAACATCTTTCCAAAAGCAGGCCACTTTTTTCTACCTATAGATGTCCAGAAAGCCCCAGAAAGACTTTGATATCCTCACTGAGAGTCTCTGCTTCATACTTTCACTCCAACATGATGATCTACACAGAAATGAACATTTCCTTTCCTCATCATTAATACAGGGCCAGACTGTGATGTAACGAATAACATACTTGTAAAATGTGTTTTTACTCATTTATGGATATGATTTGCATTTATGAAACAATAGTTAGAGAGAAGTCAGTTATGAAACAGATACACAAGGCAGTTGAGTGGCAGGCATCATCTTGAAAGCTCTTTCTATATATTTACATATGCAAATAGGGAGAATTCCTCATTGACTGCCTATTCTCACACCCATACATCAAACTTTACTCTGGGTATAAATTGCTTCTTGAATTCATCCCAGCAGAGCCACCATGAGGACTGCCATCATCTTAGTTCTGGTGGGTTTCATCACCGTGAAGCTGAGGGGGCAGCCCTGGCATGCAAAGGAGGATATAGAGTAGGCTGGTCTCTTGCAAGTGATGAGTCTTCAGACTACTAAGATCAATTTATTTATTTTTTTAAAGATTTATTTATTCATTATATGTAAGTACACTGTAGCTGTCTTCAGACACTCCAGAAGAGAGTGTCAGATATCGTTACTGATGGTTGTGAACCACCATGTTGTAGCTGGGATTTGAACTCAGGACTTGGGTAAGAGCAGTCACTGCTCTTAACTACTGAGCCATCTCTCCAGTCCCTCTAGTATCAATTTAAACTTTGTCTTCCTGACATCTTCAGGCTCGATAAACACTATTGTATATTTCAGCATTGGAAAAACCTGGCATTTGTCCCAAGATGCCATCAGGAGATTTTGGAGTTTGTTTTGATTTATGTTTAGGAGATAAATCATGTGCCCGTGACTGGAAGTGCTGCAAAATTGGATGTAGTCACATATGTGTACCTCCTGAGTTCACATCAATTTAAAGTTAGTATAATCCTTGGTTTGCTTTTCTATTCTTGTGATAAGACCATGACCAAGGGAGCTTACAGAAGAAGCAGTATATTAGAGCCTTAGTGAGTGAGTCCTTGACCATCGTAGTGAGGAATATGGCAGCAGAACATTGGGTTACCTCACAATAGTACTCTACTGTGTAAAAACAATCTCGCACTGTCTAAAGGCCACAAAAGTCATCATAACATAGGGTCATATGGTTATAACATGGGACATCATATTCTTTTCTTCCTTAGTCAAAGTAGTTTGACTCTTTCAGGAAAACACATGTTCCTGGGAGGGAGAAGACAATGATGTTAATGAGAATATTCATTTATTGAGTGCCTTATGTGTCAATCATTCATGTGCTAGAAAGGAGATTAAAAGTTCAATGTAACTAGACTACAGAAACATGCTGTGTGTTAGCATAAGCTCTGTACCAGTGTATAGTAAGAACTAACAGTAGTGATTAGTTTTGCCTGGGATGAATTCAGAGTGGAGTTCAACTAAGAGAAGATGAAGTTAGGACACACAAAAGGTAGCAGAAAAGGGAGGAAAGATCACACAGTTGGAGAAATGTGACCCCTCCTTAGGAGATGTGAATAGGTTACATGTGATAGCTGTGGTGTCTGGGTGAGGGACTCTACAAGAAGTTCACATCCAATCAGTGATGAGCTAATGAGCACAGAGTGAGGGCTGAACAACTAGATGTTTATAAGCAGAGGAACTGTCATGATCAAATCTGTATATCAGATGACTAACAGCCTTAGGAAAATGGATCTGGTCTTCATAAGTATAACTTCACATTTCTTCTGAATCCACAGAGCCCATTCTTGGACACTGCCTTGACCTAGAATTGCATCCTTAGGAGAAGAAGATCTATAATCTTGTGACAGCCTTCTAATCTGTTCATGTACAAAATAAACTATGCTTAGCCTTCTTTTTGTTGAAGTCTTATTTGTGTATGTTTGTGTGTGTGTGTGTGTGTATAACATATTGACTTCTCTAATTAGCAGAACCATGCCTTTAGACTCCTTTGAGCACTGAGCCCTCAGGATCCCAGCAGATGAAGGAAAAATTCCTCCCAATAATTCATCTCCCTCTGTCACATTGGCATCATAGACAAGGCTGTGGACATGAGGACATTTTCTATGGTGACTCTGTGGACATATGTCTGGTTAAACAGATGAAATGAGTTGAGCATGTTGCACTGAGAAGGCAGACTAGAACTATACTTATTTACAGGGTGGAGACTCTGGAGGAATAGGTATGTATAGCAAAATAGGCAAGCACTCTTCTTAGGGAAAAGAGACACTGCATCTTCTCCTAGGGCTTCTGTTGTTCCACTGCTCACATATGCAGTCTTCTGTATAAAGAACTGACTTAGAGGAAGGCATTTTTCAAAGATGACCTACAATCATTGTGGGACTTCCCTCTTAACTTTCAACTGACCCTAACCAATTTGAAATCTCTGAGTATCCATGTCTTCCAGGAGTGACCCCATTACCTACCTCAGCGGGTAAAAAGGGTCTAGATTCCACACCTGTTTAGGCAACTCGTCTATACAGATCCAAAGAACTCAAGCACCATCTCACCCAGAAGCAGGACACATTCTTAGAGAACTGGATTCCAGGAATTCCAAGGAAGACCTTGACACTCCTCTACAGGAGTCTCTGACTCAGCTCTCACTTGGTGACTCTGACCTACACAGAAATACATTTTTTTAACTCATCAATCATAAAAATGCCAAGTTGTGATGTAATGAGTAACTCACATGTCAAATGTGCTTGTGGGTATGACTTGTATGCTTTCATGGGTATCACTTGCATCTACAAAACAACAATTAGAGAGAAGTCAGTTATGAAACAGATAAAGGAGGCAGATAAGGATGGCAGCCTCCTTCTTGAAAGCTCTTTCTGTATATTTACAAATATAAATATACACTGAGAATTCCTCAGTGACTGCCTAGTCCCACATCCAAACTTCTACCTTTATTGTGGGTATAAAATGCTTTGTGAGTTCAGCCCAGCCAGAGCCAACATGAAGACAGCAATCATCTTGGTTCTGCTTGGTTCCACTCACCATGGAGATGGACATTGCCTGTGCTCTGTCTAATCCCAAAAGTGGGTGTGTTAAAGATTTCCAAGCTGAAAGCATAGAGGACCCAAAGTCCACTAGGACCTGGGTATGAGATGGACATGGAAAAGTCATGTGCCAACTGCCTAGACCAAACTCACTCTCTTTGACCTATAAGAGTGATTACTCTGCATTCCTTATCTTTCTTAGAGACAGAGGCTGGAGAGTAGTTTGAGAGAAGCTAGCATAGAGATCAGGTACTTGCTCAGAAATGAACCATGTTTCTAGTAGATGAGAGAGATGTATCTGACATTAAAGATTTTATGGCATCTTCTAAGGTATAAAGACAGGGCTGTAGTGGTAGAAGCTTCTTTCTACTGAGACTGCATAGGCTGCAGAGAGAGAGAACACTCTCCCAAGGGCCAGAATCAACAGCTATGCTTAAGAGCAAGACTAGAGCTGGTGAAGCTTAGGGAAGAGCCCGGTGGTAGAAAGCTGGATATGGAATAAGCTAGTCTCTTACAAGTGATGAGCCTTCAGATCTCTAGCATTCATTCTCACTCTTGTCTCTCTGACATCATCAGGCCCTATAAATGCCATTTTAAAGTTCTGCATTAGAGAAACCTGGAGATTTTCCAATGTTACCCTGAAAAGGTTTTGGAAATTGGGTTGATGCATGCACAGGAGAGGAATCACGCCCCTATGACCAAAAGTGCTGCAGCATTGGACATGCTCACACATACACATCTCCAGAGTCCACATCACTTTAAAGTTAGTATTATCTTCTGTTTTGCTTTTCTATTGTTGTGATGAGGCTGTGGCTAAAGTAACGTACAGAAGTTTGAGGGGCTTGCAGTTTTAGTGAGCCCTTAGCCATTGTGGTGGGGAGCATGGTCACAGGACATTGTCCTTCAGGACGAAAAGCCCTCAACTATGTAAAAACAAACTCACAGTGACTGAAGGGGAGAAATTAACCATGACCTTGGGCCACATGGGACATCTCACTCTTCTCCTCAGCCAAAGAGTTTTGACTCTCTCAGAAATACACGTGTTCCAGGCAATGAGAAGATAATGACATTAATGAGAACATTGTTTTATAGAATGCCTTATATGCCAGACAGGCATGTGCTAGAAAGAAGATTCAAATGTCAGTGTAACTAGACTGCAGAAATACCCTGTGTTTCAGCATGAGCTCTGAATCAGTTTCTAGTAAGTTCTAACAATGGTTACTAGCTTCGCCAGGGAAGATGTCAGAGTGCAGATCAAGGAGGAAAAGTTTAAGTTAGCATCTACAAAGCCCACAAGACAAGAAAGGCAGGATCAGTTGGTGGGAGACATGTGAGAGCCCTTTTGGGACATGAGAAATGATTGCACATGATAACTGTGGTGTCTGGGTCTACTACAAGATGTCCACATACAAACAGCAATGAGTTACCAAGCCCAGAGACAGTGATGAACAACTCCAGCTTTCTAAGCACAGGAACGACCATGATCAAATCCATATTTCAGATGACTGACAACCAGTCCTGTGGAGGGTAGATTCATCCCTGTAACCAGGACTGATGGCCAGTTCCAAAAGATTTGTTCTGAATCCACACAGCCCATGCTTGGCTCCTCACTAGCCCTGGAACTGCACCATTAGAAGAGAAAGATCTATACTGTGGTGACAACATCCTCATGTGATTGTGTCCAAAATAAACCATCTGTACCTTTCTTCCCGTTGAAGAGTTCTCATTTGGCATCATATTGATTCTTCTGATCAGCAGAGCCATCCCTGCAGCCTCCCATAAACACTGCTCAGGATCCCAGCAGATTGAGGACGAGATCTTAATAAGTAATTCTTACCCCTCTGCTGTGACTGTATCTCCAGACAACATAGGGGACACGACAATTTTTTTGTTGTTGTTCTGCAAGTACAACCTGGTCAAACAATCAAAATGAGTTTAGCAGGTTCCATAGCGCAGCTCGGCTGATGATGTATTTACTGGATGGTGACTCAGGAGGAGCAGGAAGGGATTGGAATTCCCTGTGAGAGGCAATACAAGATCCTGCAGGACTGGATATGGAAGGGCAGGAGCTCAACAGTAAACAAGAACATGGGTTCTTCCTACCGAGGGCTAGGAGCATATGGAACTGGCTCGGTGGTTAATAGCACAAGCGGTTCTTCCAGAGCTCAGTGCTCAACATCTGCACCAGGTGGGTCAGAACTTCTAACGGCTCCATCTCCGGAGGGATCCAACACCTCTGCATGCAGCGCACAAATGCCCTACCGCAAGGAAACATACAGATTAATTAAAATAATTTTTAAATATTAAAGAAGTATTGATTAGAGCACCACTTTTTGTCTACATTGGGAGTTAAAATTAAGTGAAATACAGCCAAGAATTTTGAGCCATTCCCATCCTTCAAGGCCAGCATTTGGCATTTGCTGGTGCTTTTGGTCTGCCCCCGTCTTCCTGAATGAGTACAAGGCACATCCACGTTTGACTGCTGCTTCTCCCAGCATTGCTGGAGTTTATGGAGGATCACTGCAAAGGCTCAGTGAAGAAAAGGCAAACCCTTCCTGTTCAGAGGAGACTGTCACCAGCAAACTGTGAGCCTTCCTTACCTTTCCTAGATCCCCCAACTTCATCTGCAAAGTTAGGTGTCTGATGTCTGACTCTATCACAGCTCTGCTCCTGTGCCTCTCATGGTTTACCTGGTTACTTGACCTGTGTCTCCTTCTTGTTGTTCCTGTGTCTGTCTTCCTTTATGTTCACACATCTGGACCTGCCATCCATCTGTCTCCCAGTTCCTTTATCCAGGCCTGGTCAAGCACTTTGCTTCTGCAGTTACATGCACCCTGGAAAATTTGTTTTCAAGTCATTGACATGATGTGGTCTCATTTGGAGCCACCACAGTTTCTCCATCTTTTCTTCTACCCTGGAGAATTCTCTCTTAAATCTAGCTTCTTCTTACATGTCTTTATTTCTCTGCCTCTCAGGACTCTGAATCATCTTGAATTTTTCCGTGGACAGTTAACCTTTTGCAATCTTTTCTGTAACATATGTTTATATGGACATATAAGGATATTGATAAATGTATTTATTCTGTGTTATATAGTATGTGATCTGAGAGTTAATATTAATAATTAAAGTTGGAATAATTGAGCCTTTGTTTGCCTGGGTCAGGGCTGCCAAAGAAAGCAGAACTGTCTGTCCAGTTGCTTCCATTACAACTGCTGTATTTTAAGCCAAATGATGGTGAGGCACTCCTTTAATTCCAGTAGTGGGGAGGTAGAGGCAAGTGCTTCTCTGAGTTTGAGACCATCTGGTCTATGGGGAAAATTCCAGGACAGCCAGGGCTACACAGAAAAACCCTGTCACAAAAACAAACAAACAACCAAAACAAAAGAAAGTAACAGCTCCACCATGTTTGCTCCGGCGACAGAGCAGACAGGGAGTACAGGTTCAGATATATCCTGAGTATAATATTGCTTGGGACACAGCCAGCTAGGGTGCTGCCTGCACCCAAGAGCTGGGCAGCTCTGTGGTCATCTGTGTGCCAGCTCTGCTGTGGGACATTTGCCCTGCAGAATGACCAGATGGTTTTAGTGCAGAATTCTATCAGACCTTCAAAGAAGACCTAACACCAATACTCTTCAAACTATTCCACAAAATAGAAACAGAAGGAACACTACCCAACTCATTCTATGAAGCCACAATTTCACTGATACCAAAACCACACAAAGATCCAACAAAGAAAGAGACCAATTTCCCTTATGAATATCGATGCAAAAATACTCAATAAAATTCTTGCCAACCAAATCCAAGAAATGATCATTCACCATGATCAAGTAGGCTTCATCCCAGGAATGCAGGGATGGTTCAATATAAGGAAATCTATCAATGTAATCCACTACATAAACAAACTCAAAGAAAAAACCACATGGTCTTTCATTAGATGCTGAAAAAGCATTTGACAAAATTCAGCATCCTTTCATGTTAAAAGTCTTGGAAAGAACAGGAATGCAAGGTCTATACCTAAACATGTTAAAAGCAATATACAGCAAAACAGTAGTCAATATCAAACTAAATAGAGAGAAACTTGAAGCAATCCCACTAAAATCAGGGAGTAGACAAGGCTGCCCTCTCTCTCCTTATCTTTTCAATATAGTACTGGAAGTTCTAGCTAGAGCAATTAACCAACAAAAGGAGGTCAAAGGGATACAAATTGGAAAGGAAGAAGTCAAACTATCACTATTTGCAGATGATATGATAGTATACTTAAGCGACCGAAAAAAACTCCACCAGAGAACTTCTACAGCTGATAAACAACTTCAGCAAAGTGGCCGGATATAAAATTACCCTAAGCAAATCAGTAGCCTTCCTATACTCAAAGGATAAACAGGCTGAGAAAGAAATTAGGGAAATGACACCCTTCACAATAGCCACAAACAATATAAAGTATCTTGGTGTGACTCTAACCAAACAAGTGAAAGATCTGTGTGACAAGAGCTTCAAGTCTCTGAAGAAAGAAATCGAAGAAGACCTCAGAAGATGGAAAGATCTTCCATGCTCATGAATTGGCAGGATTAATATAGTAAAAATGGCTATCCTGCCAAAAGCAATATACAGATTCAATGCAATCCCCATCAAAATCCCAACACCATTCTTCATAGAGTTAGAAAGAGCAATTATCAAATTCATCTGGAATAACAAAAAAACCCAGGATAGCTAAAACTATTCTCAACAGTAAAAGAACTTCTGGGGGAATCAATATCCCTGACCTCAAGCAGTACTACAGAGCAATAGTGTTAAAAACTGCATGGTATCGGTACAGTGACAGGCAGGTAGATCAATGGAACAGAATTGAAGACCCAGAAATGAACCCACACACCTATGGTCACTTGATCTTTGACAAGGGAGCTACAACCACCCAGTGGAAAAAAGACTTTTCAATAGATGGTGCTGGTTCAACTGGAGATCAGCATGGAGAAGAATGCAAATCGATCCATTCTTATCTCCTTGTACCTAGTTCAAGTCCAAGTGGATCAAGGACCTCCACATAAAACCAGAAACACTGAAACTAATAGAAAAGAAACTGGGGAAGTGCCTTGAGCACAGGGGAAAATTTTCCTGAACAGAACACCAATAGCTTATGCTCTAAGATCAAGAATTGACAAATGGGACAAACTTACAAACTTTCTGTAAGGCAAAGGACACTGTCAAAAGGACAAAATGGCAACCAACTAATTGGGAAAAGATCTTTACCAACCCTACATCCAACAGAGGGCTAATATCCAAGATATACAAAGAACTCAAGAAGGTAGATTCCAGAGAGCCAAATAACCCTATTAAAAAATGGGGTACAGAGCTAAACAAAGAATTTTCACCTGAGGAATATCGAATGGCTGAGAAACACCTAAAAAAATGTTCAACATCCTTAGTCATCAGGGAACTGCAAATCAAAACAACCCTGAGATTTCACCTCACACTAGTCAGAATGGCTAAGGTCAAAAACTCAGGAGACAGCCGGTGCTGGTGAGGATGTGAAGAAAGAGGAACACTCCTCCATTGCTGGTGGGATTGCAAGCTGGTAAAACCACTCTGGAAATCTGTTTGGTGGTTCCTCAGAAAACTCGGCATAATACTACCGGAGGACCCAGCTATACCACTTCTGGCCATATACCCAGAGGACTCTCCAACATGCAATAAGGACATATGCCCCACTATGTTCATAGCAGCCTTATTTATAATAGCCAGAAGCTGGAAAGAACCCAGATGTCCCTCAACGGAGGAATGGATACAGAAAATTTGGTATATTTACACTATAGAATACTACTCAGCTATTAAAAACAATGAATTAATGAAATTCTTAGGCAAGTGGGTGGAACTGGAGAATGTCATCCTGAGTGAGGTGATCCACTCACAAAAAATCACACATGATATGCACTCACTGATAAGGGGATGCTAGCCCAGAAGTTTGGAATACCCAAGGAACAATTCACATATCAAAGGATACCCAAGAAGAAGGAAGGAGAGGCGCCTGGTCCTGGAAGGGCTCAATGTGGCAGTGTAGGGGAATACCAGGAAGGGGAGGCGGGAGTGGGTTAGTTGGGGAACAGGGGGAGTGAAGAGGGCATATGGGACTTTTGAGGAGGGGGGGGGAACCAGTAAGAGGGAAATCATCTGAAATAAAAATAAAGAATATACATAATAAAAAAATTTAAAAATTAAAAAAAAAGAAACAAAAAAAAGAATGAATGTAACAAACCAAATCCCCACTGCTATATACTGTGATTTTATATGTATTACATAAATTATAACATTACAAAAAATAAGTCAGGCAGTAGTGGCACAGTCCTGAAATTCCAGCACTGGGGAGGTGGGCGCAGGCAGATTTCTGAGTTTGAGACCAGCCTGGTCTACAGAGTGAGTCCCAGGACAGCCAGGGCTGCACAGAGAAACCCTGTCTTGAAAAAAACAAAAACTAAAAACCAGGAAACAAAATTACAAAACATACAAATGAATTTGCCTGTGTTTCTGATAATGCATGCATGCAACAAAGGAGGAATATCTCCTCAATCTGAAGGAAGGACTGGAAACAAATGGAGTGAAGCATGTGACCAAACAAATCCCCTCAAACCCTGAGAAGAAACCCTACAGGGAAAAGACAGTGCAGAGCCAGCCACATAGTGTCTGGGCCTTTCCCACAGCTCCTGGACTCTCCAGCTACAATGTTGTCTCTGAGAGTGTATAGTGTGGAGAGCAAAAGAGGCAGGGTCTCTGCTGGGGACAAGGGACACTGCATGTTCTCCTAGGGCTCCCATCCCTCCACTGCTCACATATGCAGCCTTCTGTATGAAGACCTGACTTACAGAAATGAATTGGACAAAGACAATCACACATCATCTGGCAGCCTGCCTACTTACTTTCAACTGCCCCCTGCCAGTTGGAAGTCATTGAGTATCTATTTTTTCCAGGGGTGACTTCATTACCTATATCTGCAGGTAGGAGGGGCCCAGATTTCACAGTGTTTAGGAATGTCATCTGTAGAGCTCTAAAGACACAAGCCCCATCTTTCCCAGAAGAATGCTATCTCATTATGTGGCTGGATGTCCAGGAAGCCCCAGATCAGTCCTAACAATCCTCACTGGAGACTCTGCCTCAGCTCTTACTCTCAGACGCTGAGCTAAACAAATAAATATTTCCTTTCCTCATCATTCATACAAGGGTCAAGACGTGGTGTAACAAGTCACACTGAACTGAAATGTGCTTGTGACTCTTTCATGCATCTACCATAGAGTGATTAGAAAGAAGTCACTCATGAAACTGGAAAAAGTAGCCAGTTGACAGGCAGGCCCTTTCTGGAAAGCTCTACTTTTGATGGATTTCCCCATTGACTGCTTCCTTCCACACCCATACTTCTAGCTTTACTGAGGCTATAAATTATTTAGTGTGTTCAGTCGATCCAGAGCCAACATGTAGACAGCCACAGTCTTGTTTCTGGTGGCTTTGATCTCTGTGGGGATGAACATTACCTGTGCTCTGTCTTCTCCCAAAAGTAAGTGTGTTAATGGCATCCGAGCTGAAAAGAGAGGGGATTCTTCAAAGCTCACTAGGACCTGGGGATGTACTATTACAGGGAAAGCCATGTGACATCTGCTTGGATCAAACTCACTCTCTTTGACCTATAAGAGTGATCACTCTGCATTCCTTAGCTTTCTTATAGCCAGAGGCTGGGGAGTATTTTGAGAAAAACTGGCATAGAGATCAGGGCATCTCCCCTAGATTGGAGATGTGCCTTACATGTGGGACATGTGAGAGCACTTGCTCAGAGATGAACCATGGGTCTATAGGGATGACAGAGTGTGGCTGTCACTAGAGATTTTATGGTGTTGTGGATAGCCCTGGGCTTGTATTTTAATGGTAATTCCACTCCTGGGAGGGGCTACAGATGAGTTGCCTTTTGAACCTTCTCCCCACCTTAACTTTTCAAATTAAGGCTTGAGCCAATGATTGGACAGGAGGAAGGAAGAGCAGCTGAGGGTTTGGGGAAGGAGAAAAAGATCAAAGGAAAAGGGGAGGAGCTATGGAGGATCGCTGGGAAGGGGAAGGAGTGACTGGGGATCAATGGAGAGACTGGAGAGAACATCCTGGCCTGGACAAACCCCAAGTTATGTGGAATAATATAGATGGGAATAGAGTAGTGTAGTGGGAGATCTGCCCAATCTAGGCTTATAGCTTGTATTGCTACTGATTGAGTTGAGATTTCCTTTACTGGGTAATTGGGTTGGAAAGAAGTAGCAACATTATGGAATCTTCTAAGGTGTAAAGAAGGGGCAATGATGGTGGAAGTTTCTTTCTACTGAGATTGCACAGGCTGTGCAGAGAGAGAACACTTTCCCAAGGGCCAGAATCAACAGTTGGGCTTAAGAGCAAGACTGGAGCTGGTGAAGCTGAGTGAAGAGTCCTCGGGTGCAAAGGAGGGTATAGAGTAAGCTAGTCTCCTCAGGTGATGAGCCTTCAGGTCTCTAGCATTAATTCTTAAGCATCTTAATTCTTTAGAATTAATTCTTGTTTTCTGTTTGTTTCAGGCTGCATAAACACCATTCTATATTTCAGATTTAGAAAAACCAGGAATATGTCCCAAGATTTCCCCAGGAAGTGTTGGAATTTGTGTGTAATTATGCTCAGGAGATGAATCATGCCCTGGCAAAATGAAGTGCTGCTACAATTGCCGTGGTCGTGTGTGCAAACCTCCTGTCTTTTATGTGAGTATAGTCCTATTTTTCACTTTTCTATTGTTGTGAAAGGACATCATGATCAAGGCAACCTATATAAGAAAGCTTATTGGTGGCTTACAGGTTCAGAAAGTGAGTCCATGACCCTGTTGATGGGGAGCATTGCAACAGGGAGCTAGGTATGGCTCTGGAGCATTATCTGCAGGCTTACAGCTTGAGAGGCAATCCTGAGGCAGAGAGTGAACTAACTGGGCAGAATATGGGCAGCTGAAACCTCCCAGCCTGTCTCCTATCATACATACAATTCCTCCAACAAATCCATAACTCCCAAAATATTTCCTCAAAGTTCCAGAAATTATGAACTGATTATTCAAAAATATGAGGATAGAATGGCCATTATCATCCATACTACAACATCCTATCCAGATATGTCCAAGGGAATGAGAGAGTTTCCAGGGAACTTTCCTTGGACAGTCCCATGTTGCCTTGTCCACTGACTGCATGCAAGAGTCTGGATGTGTACTAGACAAAGGAACTGGAAGAAGATGGAAGAAGGACAACAGGTTACATGGTCTGTGCCCTCTACACTGCAAAGACAGCTCCACCATGACTAAAGTAACACAAGCCACCACAACTTAGATCCACATGGTGATAAACTGGGATATCTATCTCACTCTTCTCTCCCTTAGCCAAAGAGGTGTGACTCTCTCAGGAAAACAAGTGCTCCTGGGAGGGAGAAGACAATGAAGTGAATGGAAACATTCATTTATTGAATATATTAAATCCAGACAGGCATGTGTTACAAGGAAGAGTCAAAATTCGATGTAACTAGACTGTAGAACAGTCTGTGTGTCAGCGTGAGCTCTCCACCAGTTTTGAGTATGTTCTAACAGTGGTGAGTATATTTACCTGGGAAGGTGGCAGAATAGAGATCAACTAGGAGTAGGTTAAGTTAGGAGCACAAAGCCAACCAGACGAGGGAGTCAGGTTCAGACACAGAAGACTGGGCCCTCCTTGGGAGTTGGGGAATTGCTTGTTCCAGACAGCTGTGGTGTCTGGATGGGGGACAGGACAATAAGCAATGAACTTCTAAAAGAAAGTAAGGCCTGAACAACAAGAGTTTTCTAAGCTGAGGAAATGTCATGATCAAATCTGTATTGCAGATGACTTAGAGCCATGTGGAAGATGGATTCCATTTAATAAGCATGCCTGATGACCAGCCCCAGAAGATTTCTTCTGAATTTACAGAACCTGTACTTGGCTACTTCCTTGTGCCAGAATAGCATCCCTAAAAGACAAAGATATATAATGTGGTGCCAATGTATTTGTTTATTTCTGTCTAATATAAACTATCCTCAAATATCATCCTTAGTGAGGTAACCCAGTCACAAAAGAACACACAGGGTATGCAGTCACTGATAAGGGGATATTAACCGAGAACCTTGGAATACCCAAGACACAATTCACATATCAATAGATTTCCAAGAAGATGGAAGGAGAGACCCCTGGTCCTGGAAAGACTGGATGTAGGGGAATACCAGAACAGAGAAGCAAGAGGGGGTTGAATGGGGAACAGGGGGAGGGAAGGGGGCTTATGGGATTTTCGGGGAGGGAGGAAATAGGAAAGGGGAAATCATTTGGAATGTAAATAAAAAAATATAGAAAATAAAAAAATAAATAAAATTACCTTTAGAAAGAAAAAAAATAAACTATCCTCTGCATCATTTTGCTGTTCACTTCTTATTTTCACATCCCATTGGCTGTTCTGATGTGCAGAGCCATTCCTGCAGCCTACCATGCACACTGAGCTTTAAGCATCCCATCAGTACCAGGACCACGTCCTCCTAGGTAAATTCTCTCCAGGCCACATTTATAACAAGAGACAAGGCAGGAGACATAAGTATATTTTCAGGGGGCCTTCTTGCACATAAGTCCTGTCAAGCAACCAAAATGACATGAGCAGGTCTGTCTCATAAAGCAGCTCTCCTGGAGCAGCATTTCTTTAATGGATGATGATAGAGAAGCAGGTATAACTCTGGAATTCTCTCTTGTACAGCCATATAACATCCTGCAACAGTGGATATCAAACTTCCGTGGCACAGCCATGATCTTTGGTGTCGGGGTTCTTCTTAGCGTGAGTTGAGAGACTGGGGAGCTGGATGAGAGGTTTATAGCACATACTGCTCTTCCAGAGAACCTCAGCACAGTTGTCCGTATCAATTTGTGATGACTCAGAACTTCCAATTACTCCAGGTACAGAAGGGACCTAACAGCTCTGACCTCCTCAGAATCCTGCATTCAGTGCAGGTATACCAACCCACCTCACCACACATGAACATAATCTGAAAGAATGTAAAAAGATTTAAAAGCATAGATTAGAAACTCCAATTTCAGTCCATATTGGGAGTGAGAACTACAGTGAAATAGCCCCAGGAATGTTGGGCCCATTCCTATCCTTCAAGGTCAGCACTGGCATCTACGAGTTGCTTCTGTTCTTCCCGTGGCCTTCCTGGATGGGGTGTAAGCCATGTCCAGGGTTGATGACTGCTACTTTCAGAATTGTTGGCATTTATAGAGGATTGCTGCAAAGGATCAGTGAAGAAAGGCAAACCCTTCCTGTTCAGAGGAGAATGTCACCAGGAAACATTTAGCATCACTCCTGTTTTCTAGATCCCCCCCACTTCATCTGCCAATGTAAGGTGTCCCGTGTCTGTCTGTTTCACAGCACTGCTCCTGTGCCTCTCCTGCCTTACCTTCTTAGGTGATGACCTATGTCTCCTTCTATGTTGTTCCCTCATCTGTCTTTCATCTTG
Source organism: Tokudaia tokunoshimensis (assembly GCA_036184795.1). Taxonomy (NCBI): domain Eukaryota; kingdom Metazoa; phylum Chordata; class Mammalia; order Rodentia; family Muridae; genus Tokudaia; species Tokudaia tokunoshimensis. The sequence continues at coordinate 38,079,806 of BTHU01000010.1, read as the reverse complement.
TTCACCCACCTGGACCTGCCATCCATCTGACCTCCAGGTCCTTCATCCAGGCCTGGTCCTGCTCATTGCTTCTGCAGTTAAACTCATCTCTAAAGCTTTGCTTTCAACATGATGACATGAAGTGGCCTCACGTGCACATACCCGTTTCTGCAGCTTCCTCACAACACACTGGTTCATTATCTCCTCAATCTGGATTCTTTTTACATTTCTCTGTTTCCATCCTTCTCAGGACTTGTGAGAGCTCCTGAATTCTGCTCTGGCCAGGTCGCCTTTCACAGTGCTCTCAGTAACACAAGTACACATGTACACAGGTGCATGTTGATAGATTTTTTTTTGTCTTGTGTTGTGTACTATATGATCTGAGAGTTAATATTAGTGATTAAATTTGGAATAAATGAACGATCTTCTTCGGCCAGAGTTGCTAAAGAAGCAGAATTGCCTCGCCAGTTGCTTCCATCAAAACTGCTGGATCTGCAGCAGTGGTGGTGCCCTCCTATAATTCCAGCAGTGGGGAGCAAGAAGCAGCCGGATGTTTGACTCTGAGGCCTCCCTGGTCTACAGGGCAAATTCCAGGACAGCCAGGGCTACACAGAAAAATCCTGTCACAAAAACAAAAACAAAAACAAGAAAACAACAATAAAACCAAAGAAAGAAACAATCAAAAACCCCAATGCTATATATTGTACTAGTTTATACATATTATATAAATTATAACATTGAAAAAGTACAAATGAATTTGCCTCTGTTTCTGACAAGGCAAGCAGACAACATAGGAGGGGTGTTACACATACCCTGGAATGTCTCCTCAATCTGAAGGAAGGACTGAAAAAATATGGAGCGAAGCATGTGACCAAAAAAATCCCCTCAAACCCTGAGAAGAAACCCTACAGGGAGAAGACAGTGCAGAGCCAGCCACACAGTGTCTCGGCCTTTCCCACAGCTCTTGGACTCTCCAGCTACAATGTTGTTTCTGAGAGTTTATAGTCTGGAGAACAAAAGAGGCAGGGTCTCTGCTCAGGGACAAGGGACACTGCATGTTCTCCTAGGGCTCCCATCCCTCTACTGCTCACAGTATGTGCAGCCTTCTGTATGAAGACCTGACTTACAGAAAAGCACTGGACAAAGACAAGCACCCACCATCATGGATCCTGCCTCTTGACCATTAACTTCCCCTAGCCTGTATGAAGTCTATGGGTATCCATTTGGTCCAGGTGTGACCTCATTACCTATATCTGCAGTTAAGAGGAGTCTAGATTCCATACCTGCTTAGGAATCTCATCTACAGAGCTCAAAAGGAATCAAGAAACATCTTTCCAAAAGCAGGCCACTTTTTTCTACCTATAGATGTCCAGAAAGCCCAGAAAGACTTTGATATCCTCACTGAGAGTCTCTGCTTCATACTTTCACTCCAACATGATGGTCTACATAGAAATGTACATTTCCTTTCCTCATCATTAATACAGGGCCAGACTGTGATGTAATGAATAACATACTTGTAAAATGTGTTTTTACTCATTTATGGATATGATTTGCATTTATGAAACAATAGTTAGAGAGAAGTCAGTTATGAAACAGATACAGGAGGCAGTTGAGTGGCAGGCATCTTCTTGAAAACTCTTTCTATGTATTTACATATGTAAATAAGGAGAATTCCTCATTGACTGCCTATTCTCACACCCATACTTTGAGCTTTCCTCTGGGTATAAATTGCTTCTTGAGTTCATCCCAGCCAGAGCCACCATGAGGACAGCCATCATCTTAGTTCTGGTGGGTTTCATCACCATGGAGATGAACATTGCCTGTGTTCTACCTTCTCCCAAATGTAAGTGTGTTAAGGTCTTCCAAACAGAAAAGAGAGAAGACTCAAAGACCACTAGAACCTGGGCATGAGTTAGCACACAGGAATGCCACGTGCCAACAGCTTGGGTCATACTTACTCCTTTGGCCTATAAGAGTAATCACTCGAATTCCTTAGCTTTCCTAAAGACAGGCAGAAGAATAGTGTGAGAGAAGCTGACCTAGAGATCAGGGCAGCTCCCCTAGTTTGTAGATGTGCCTCTTATTTGGGACTTGTGGGACCACTTGCTCAGAGATGAACCATGGCTCTGTTGGGATGAGAGAGTGTGGCTGTCATTAGAAATTTTATTGCATGTTCTAAGGTGCAAAGAAGGGGCTGTGATGGTGGATGGTTCTTTCTACTGAGACTGCATAGTCTGTGTAGGGGGGAACACTCTCCCAATGGCCTGAATCAATAGCTGGGCTTAAGCGCAGGACTGGAGCTGGTGAAGCTGAGGGGACAGCCCTGGCATGCAAAGGAGGATATAGAGTAGGCTGGTCTCCTGCAAGTGATGAGTCTTCAGACTTCTAGCATCAATTTAAATCTTGTATTTATGATTTCTTCAGGCTCTATAAACACCATTGTATATTTCAGCATTCGAAAAACCTGGAAATTGTCCCACATTGAAAGAGATTTTGAATATTGTCTTCTTGGATGCATAGGAGATGAATCATGCCCCCGTGAGCAGAAGTGCTGCAAAATTGGATGTCGTTCCTTATGTCAACCTCCTGTGTTCACATCACTTTACAGTGAGTATAATCCTTGGTTTGCTTTTCTATTCTTGTGATATGACCATGACCAAGGGAGCTTACAGATGAAGCAGTATATGAGAGCCTTGCGGGTTCAGTGAGTGAGTCCTTGACCATCATAATGGGGAATATGGCAGCAGAACATTGGGTTACCTCTCAATTACCCTCTACTGTGTAAAAATAATCTCCCAGTTACTAAAGGACACAAAAGTCATCATAATTTAGGGTCATACACTCATAATATGGGACATTATACTCTTCTCTACCTCAGCCAAAGTGGTTTGACTCTCTCAGGAAAACACATGTGCCTGGGAGGGAGAAGACGATGAAGTTAATGGGAACATTCATTTATTGAATGCCTTATGGGTCAGGAAGGCATGTGCTTGAAAGGAGATTCAAAGGCCAATGTAATTAGGCTGCAGAAACATATTGTGTGCTAGCATGAGCTCTGTACCAATTTCTAATAAGTACCAACAGTGGTGATTAGTTTTGCCTGGGAATAATTCAGAGTGGAGTTCAACTAGGAGAAACTGAAGTTAGGACACACAAAAGGTAGCAGACAAGGGAAGCAAGATCACACAGTTGGAGAAATATGGCCCCTTCCTTAGGAGATGTGAAAAGGTTGCATGTGATAGCTGCAGTGTCTGGGTGAGGGACATCAGAAGAAGCCCACATCCAATCAGTGATGAGCTAATGAGCAGAGAATGAGGACTGAACAACCTGAGTATTATATTCAGAGGAACTGTGATAATCAAATCTGTATTTCAGATGACTGACAGCACTGTGGAAAATGGATCTGGTCATTATAACTGATCATATTACTTCTGAATCCACCCAGCCCATGGTTGGCTACTGCCTAGTCCTAGAACTGAATCCTTACAAGAGGAAGATCTTTAATCTTGTGACAGATTCTTAATCTGTTCATGTACAAAATAAACTATCCTTAACATTCTTTTTTTTAAGTCTTGTGTGTGTGTGTGTGTGTGTGTGTGTGTGTGTGTGTGTGTGTGTGTAACATATTGGCTCCTGTAATTAGCAGAGCCATGCCTTCAGACTCCATTGAACACTAAGATCTCAGGATCCCAGCAAAACCCTCTTCTGGGGCGTCTGAAGACAGCTACAGTGTACTCACATATAATAAATCAATAAATCTTTAAAAAAAAAAAAGGAAGAAAGAAAGAAAAACCTGGAGTTTTTCTCATGTTGCCCTGAAAAGGTTTTGGAAGTTGGCTTGATGAATGCACAGGAGAGGAATCACCTCCCTATGACCGGAAGTGTTGCAATATTGGACATGCTCACACATACACATCTCCTGAGTCCACATCACTTTAAAGTTAGTATAATCTTCTGTTTTGCTTTTCTATTGTTGTGATGAGACCATGACTAAAGTAACTTACAGAAGAAACAGTATTGGGGGCTTACAAGTTAAGTGAATTCTTGACCATCATGATGGGGAGCATGGCAACAGGACATGGTAGTTCAGGATGCATAGCCCTCTACTGTGTAAAAACAAACTCACAGTGACCGAAGAGAAGAAAATTAACCATGCCCTTGGGCCACATGGTCCTAACCTGGGACATCTCACTCTTCTCCTCAGCCAAAGAGTTTGCATTATCTCAGAAATACACAAGTTCTAGGGAATGAGAAGAGACGAGATTAATGCGAACAATGATTTATTGAATGCCTTATATACCAGGCAGGCATGTGCTAGAAAGGAGATACAAAGATCAGTGTACTAGACTACAGAAACACCCTGTGTGTCAGAATGAGCTCTGAACCAGTTTCTAGTAATTTCTAACACTGGTGACTAGCTTTTCCAGGGAAGATGTCAGAGTGCAGATCAAGTAGGAGAAGCTTAAGTTGGGATACACAAAACCCACAAGAAAAGAAAGGTAGAATCAGATGGGGGGAGATGTGTGAGCATTTTGGGACATGGGAAATGATTGCACATGATAGCTGTGGTGTCTGTGTCAGGGATGACACTACAAGATGTCCACGTACAAACAGCAATGAGTTACCAAGCACAGAGACAGGGCTGAACAACTCCAGCTTTCTAAGCACAAGAACAGCCATGATCAAATCTATATTTCAGACAACTGACAGTCAGCCATATGGAAGTAGATTCATTCCCTATAACCAGGACTGATGGCTAGCCCCAAAAGATTTGTTCTGAATCCACACAGCCCATGCTTGGCTCCTCACTAGCCCTAGAATTGCATCCTTAGAAGAGAAAGATCTATACTGTGGTGTCAATATCCTAATGTGATTGTGTCCAAAATAAACCATCTGTACCTCTCTTCCCATTGAAGAGTTCTCATTTGGCATCATATTGATTCTTCTGATCAGCAGAGTCATCCCTGCAGCCTCCCATAAACACTTCTCAGGATCCCAGCAGATTGAGGACAAGATCCTCCTAAGCAATTCCTCTCCCTCTGCTATGTTTTTATCTCCTAACAACATAGGGGACATGAGAATTTTTTTCTATTCTGTAAATATAATTTGGTCAGGCAATCAAAATGAGTTTAGCAGGTTCCATAGGGCAGGTCTGCTGATGATGTATTTACTGGGTGGTGACTAAGGAGGAGCAGGAAGGGCTTGGAATTCCCTGTGATAGACAATGTAAGATCCTGCAGGACTGGATATGGAACTCAAGGAACTCAACAGTAAAGATGAATATGATTTCTTCTTACCGAGGGCTAGGAGCATTATCGAGTTGGCTCAGTGGTCAATAGCACATACAGAGATCAGTGCTCAACATCTGCACCAGGTGGGTCAGAACTTCTAACGGCTCCATCTCTGGAGGGATCCGACACCTCTGCATGCAGCGCACAAATGCCCTACCGCAAGGAAACATACAGATTAATTAAAATAATTTTTAAATATTAAAGAAGCATTGATTAGAGCACCACTTTTTGTCTACATTGGGAGGTAAAATTAAGTGAAATGCAACCAAGAATTTTGAGCTATTCCTGTCCTTCAAGGTCAGCACTTGGCAATTGTAAGGTGCCTTTGGTCTTCTCCCTTTCTTCCTGAATGGGGTACAAGGTATATCCAGGTTTGATTGCTGGGGTTTGTGGAGTATCACTGCAAAGGCTCAGTGAAGAAAAGGCAAACCCTTCCTGTTCAGAGAAATTGTCACCAGCAAACAGTGAGCCTCCATTATCTTTCCTAGATCCCCCAACTTCATCTGCAAAGTTAGGTGTCTGATGTCTGACTCTATCACAGCTCTGCTCCTGTGCCTCTCATGTTTACCTGGTTACTTGACCTGTGTCTCCTTCTATGTTGTTCCTGTCTTCCTTCACGTTCACCCATCTGGACCTGCCATCCATCTGTCTCCCAGGTCCTTCATCCAGGCCTGGTCAGGCACTATGCTTCTGCAGTTACACGCACCCTGGAAAACTTGTGTTCAAGCCATTGACATGACATGGTCTCATTTGGAGCCACAGTTTCTCCATCTTTTCTCCTACACCCTGGTGAATTCTCTCATCCATCTAGATTCTTCTTCCATTTCTGTGTTTCTCTGCCTCTCAGGACTTGGAAACCTCTTGAATATTTCTGTGGACAGTTAGCTTTTTGCCATCTTTTCTGTAACACATATTTATATGGACATATGAGGAAATAGATAAATGTATTTATTGTGTGTTAAATAGTATGTGATCTAAGAGTTAATATTAATAATTAAAGTTGGAATAAATGAGCCTCTGTTTGCCTGGGTCAGGGCTTCCAAAGAAAGCAGAACTCTCTGGCCAGTTGCTTCTATTACAACTGCTGTACTTTAAGCCAAATGATGGTGGTGCACTCCTTTAATTCCAGAAGTGGGGAGGTAGAGGCAGGTTCATCTCTGAGTTCGAGCCCATTGTGGTCTACAGGGCAAATTCCAGGACAGCCAGGGCTACACAGAAAAACCCTGTCACAAAATCAAACAACCAAAACAAGAGAAAGTAACAGACCAAATCCCCACTGCTATATACTGTGATTTTACATGTATTACATAAATTATAACGTTACAAAAAATAAGCCAGGCAGTGGTAGCACATCCCTGTAATCCCAGCACTGGGGAAGCAGAGGCAGGCAGATTTCTGAGTTTGAGACCAGCCTGGTCTACAAAGTGAGTTCCAGGACAGCAAGGAACCCCGTCTTAAACAAATCAAACCGAAAATTAAAAAATTAAAAATTATGAAAAATACAAATGAATTTGCCTGTGTTTCTGATAACGCATGCATGCAACAAAGGAGGAATGTCTCCTCAATCTGAAGGAAGGACTGGAAACAAATGGAGTGAAGCATGTGACCAAACAAATCCCCTCAAACCCTGAGAAGAAACCCTACAGGGAGAAGACAGTGCAGAGCCAGCCACACAGTGTCTGGGCCTTTCCCACAGATCCTGGACTCTCCAGCTACAATGTTGTCTCTGAGAGTGTATAGTGTGGAGAGCAAAAGAGGCAGGGTCTCTGCTGGGTACAAGGGACACTGCATGTTCTCCCAGGGCTCCCATCCCTCCACTGCTCACATATGCAGCCTTCTGTATGAAGACCTGACTTACAGAAATGAATTGGACAAAGAATCACACATCTTCTGGCAGCCTGCCTACTTACTTTCAACTGCCCCCTGCCAGTTGGAAGTCTTTGAGTATCTATTTTTTTCCAGGAGTGACTTCATTACCTATATCTGCAGGTAGGAGGGGCCCAGATTTCACAGTGTTTAGGAATCTCATCTGTAAAGCTCTAAAGACACAAGCCCATCTTTCCCAGAAGAATGCTACCTCATTATGTGGCTGGATTTCCAGGAAGCCCCTGATCGGTCCTAACAATCCTCACTGGAGACTCTGCCTCAGCTCTTACTCTCAGATGCTGAGCTAAACAAATAAATATTTCCTTTCCTCATCATTATTACAAGGGTCAAGATGTGGTGTAACAAGTTATGCTGTACTGAAATATGTTCGTGACTCTTTCATGGTTATCTCTTGCATCTGCCAAAGAATGATTAGAAAGAAGTAACTCATGAAACTGGAAAAAGTAGCCAGGTGACAGTCATGCCCTTTCTGGAAAGCTCTACTTTTGATGGATTTCCCCATTGACTGTTTCCTTCCACACCCATACTTCTAGCTTTACTGAGGCTAGAAGTCTGGATCAGTCGATCCAGAGCCAACATGTAGACAGCCACAGTCTTGTTTCTGGTGGCTTTGATCTCTGTGAGTATGAACATTACCTGTGCTCTGTCTTCTCCCAAAAGTAAGTGTGTTAAGGGCATCCAAGCTGAGTGTACTGTATGATCTGAGAGTTCATATTAGTGATTAAAGTTGGAATAAACGAACCTGTGTTTTCCTCGGCCAGAGTTGCCAAAGAAAGCAGAATTGCCTCACCAGTTGCTTCCATTACAACTGCTGGATCTGCAGCAAAGTGGTGGAGCCCTCCTATAATTCCAGCAGTGGGGAGCAAGAGGCAACTGGATGTTTGAGTCTGAGGCCTCCCTGGACTACAGGACAGCCAGTGCTACACAGAAAAATCCTGTCACAAAAACAAAAAAAAAACAAAAAAAAAAACAAAAAAAAAACCAACAAACAACAAAACCAAAAGAAAGAAACAAAGAAAAACCCCACTGCTATATATTTTAATTTTATACATATTATATAAATAGAACATTACAAAAACACAAATGAATTTGCCTCTGTTTCTGACAAGGCAAGCAGACAACATAGGAGGGGTGTTACACATACCCTGAAATGTCTCCTCAATCTGAAGGAAGGACTGAAAAAATATGGAGCAAAGCATGTGACCAAACAAATCCCCTCAAACCCTGAGAAGGACCCTACAGGGAGAAGACAGTGCAGAGCCAGCCACACAGTGTCTGGGCCTTTCCCACAGCTCTTGGACTCTCCAGCTACAATGTTGTTTCTGAGAGTTTATAGTCTGTTGCTTTGTCCCCTGATTTCACAAAAGAGTCTGGATGTGTGCAAGAGAAAGGAACTGGAAGAAGACAGAAGAAGGACACCAGGTTACATGATCTGTGTCCTCCACACTGCAAAGACAGTTCCACCATGACTAAAGTGACACAAGCCACCACAACTTAGATCCACATGGTCATAAACTGGGATATCTCACTCTTCTCTCCCTCAGCCAAAGAGGTTTGACTCTCTCAGGAAAACAAGTGCTCCTTATAGGGAGAAGACAATGAAGTTAATGGGAACATTCATTTACTGAATATCTTACATGTCAGGCAGGCATGTACTAGAAAGGAAATTCAAAGGTCAATGTAACTAGACTATAGAAACAGTCAGTGTGTCAACATGTGCTCTGTACCAGTTTCTAGTAAGTTCTAACAGTGGCGACTAGCTTTGTCCAGGAAGATGTCAGAGTAGAGATCAATAAGGAGAAGCTTAAGTTAGGACGCACAAAGCCAACCAGACAAGAGTGTCTCAGGTTCAGATGATGGGAAGAGTGTGACCCTAGTTGAGAGTTGGGAGATTTATTGTTACAGATAAATGAGGTGTGTTGGTGGAAGATGGTAAAAACAAGCCCACACCCAGTCAGCAATGAGCTACCAAGCATAGAGTGAGGGCTGAACAAGGAGAGGCTTCTTAGCAGAGGAAATGGCATGATCAAATCTGTATTGTAGGTTACTTACAGTCATGTGGAAGATGGATTTGATCTTCATAAGCATGACTGATGGCCAGCCCCAGATTTCTTCTGAATCCACAGAGCCCATGTTTGTCTATTACCTAGCCCCAGAAACGCACCCTTGGAAAAGGAGGATCTATATTGTGGTGACAACTTCTTTTTTTTTTTTTTTTTTTTTTGGTTTTTCGAGACAGGGTTTCTCTGTATAGCCCTGGCTATCCTGGAACTCACTTTGTAGACCAGGCTGGCCTCGAACTCAGAAATCCGCCTGCCTCTGCCTCCCAAGTGCTGGGATTAAAGGCGTGCGCCACCACTGCCTGGCTAGGTGACAACTTCTTAATGTGTTTGTGTCCTAAATAAACTATCCTTAGCATTCTTCTTGCACAGTTCATATTTTCGCATCCCATTTACTCTTCTGATCAGTTGAGCCATCCCTGCAGCCTCCCATGAACACTGAGCCTTCCTTCATGATCCCAGCAGTTACAGGAAAATGTCCTTCTAGGTAATTCCTCTCCCCCTGCCTTGTTCATATGTACCAACAAGCCAATGAACATAAGTATATTTTCTGGGGGCACTCTTGAACATAATTCCATTCAAGCCAGCAAAATGAATGGATTATGTCTCATATAGCAGGCCTGCTGGAACTTCATTTATTTAATGGATGATAATACAGGAGGAGCAGGTATGACTCAGGAATTCCCCATTGTAAAGCAATACAACATCCTGCATCAGTAGATATCAAACTCCTAGGCCACAAGCATGACCTTTGGGGTATGGGTTCTTCTTAGCATGAGTTAAGAGGATGGGGAGCTGGTTCAGTGGTAAATAGCACATACTGCTCTTCCAGAGAACCTCAGTACAGTTACAAGAGTCCACATGAGGTGGCTCAGAACTTACTATTACTCCAGGTCTAGGTGGGCTCTAACACCTCTGGCCTCCTTGAACTCCTGCATTCAGTGCAGGTATACCAATACACCTTATCACACATGAACATAATTTAAAATAATGTTTAAAATTTTGAGAGGGGTACATTTAAAAACCAGACTTCCTGTCTATATTGAGGACAGGAATTTCTGTCTATATAGAGGCCTGCTCTATGAGACATAATTAGTTCATTAAGTTAGAACTCAACTAAAATGCAACCAGGAATTTGGGGTACATTCCTATTCTACAAGGGCAGTATTGGGATCTATGAGGTGCATTTTTTCATCCCCTGGCCTTACTGGATGGGGTGCAAGCCATGTCCAGGTTTGATTGCTGCTTCTCTCTGAATTGTTGGGGTTCATGGAGGATGCTGCAGAGGATCAGTGATGAAATGGCAAACCCTCTGTACAGAGGAGAATCTCACCAGGAAACATTTAGCATCTGTTATGTTTCCTCAATCCTCCCCCACCCCCATTTCATCTGCCAGCATAAGGTGTCCATGTCTGTCTCTATCACAGCACTGTTTCTGTGCCCTTCATGGCTTACCTTGTTATGTGATGATCCGTGTATTCTTCTATGTAGCCTCATTGTCTGTCTTTCTTCTTGCTCACCCATCTGGACCCGCCATCCATCTGTCTTCCAGCTTCTTCACCCAGATCTGGTTCTGCTCTTTGCGTCTACAGTTCAACTCAACAACTCGACAGCTTTTCTTCAAGCTGGTGACATGAAGTGGCCTCACTTGCAGCCACCACAGTTTGTCCACCTTCCCCCCTACACCCTGGTTCATCAGCTCATCCATCTAGATTCTTCTTACATTTCTCTGTTTCTCTGCTTCTCAGGACTCTGAAACCTCTTGTATGCTTCTGTGGCCAGTGAGCCCTTTACAGCTCTTTTTGTAATACACACACACACACACACACACACACACACACACACACACACACACGCACGCACACACACACGCACAAGGATAGAGAAACACATTTACAGTTTCTTATGTAATATGTGATCCAAGAGTTAACAATAATAATTAGGGTTGAAATAGAAAAGCCTGTGTTTTCTTGGCCAAAGTTGCCAAAGAAAGCAGAACTGTCTGGCCAGTTGCTTCCATACAACTGCTATGTCTTAAGCCAATTGGTAGGTGTGCACAGCTTTAATCCCAGAACTGGTGAGGTGCAGACAGGTGAATCTCTGAGCTTGAGGCCAGCCTGGTCTATAGAGCTAGTTCCAGGACAGCCAGAGCTATAGAGAGAAACCCTGTCACAACAACCAAAAACAAACAACAAAAGCAAAATATCAAGCAAGCAAACAAACAACAACAAAAAACCCACAACACTGCTGTTGTGAGTTTATGGTTATTCCAAAATCATGGCATTAAAAACAACTACAAGGGATTTTTTTGTATTTTTTGCCAATGTTTTGACATGACATTCACACAACAGAAGGGGAAAGTTACAGACACCCAGAAATGTCTCCTCAAAATGAAGGAAGAACTGGACACATATGGAACAAAACATGTGAGCAAACAACCCCCCTTAAACTCTGAGAAGGAATCATATAGAGAGAAGACATTCCAAAGTCAGCCGCACATTCCCACAGCTCTTGGACTGCCCAACCATAGCTCTGTCTCTGAGTCTCTAGACTGGAGAGGAAAAGAGGCAGACTCTCTGCTGGGGACAAGGGACACTGCATGTTCTCCTAGGGCTCCCATCCCTCTACTGCTCACATGTGCAGCCTTCTGTATGAAGACCTGACTTACAGAAAAGCATTGATCAAAGACAACCAACCATCATACTGGAGCCTGATTCTTTATTTTCAACTGACCCTAATCAGTTTGAAGTCTTCCCAGAGTGACTGCATTACCTATTCTGCACATAAGAGTGTCCCAGATTCCACAGTGTTTAGGTATCATCTATAAAGCTCTAAAGGATACAACCACCATCTCAGAAGCATGCCACATCTTTATGTAACAGGATGTCCAGGAAGCTGCAGATGCACCCTGACCCTCCTCACTGAGAGTCTGCATCAGCTCATACTCTGAGATGCTGATATATAGAGAAATAAACACTTCCTTGTGTGAGTATGAGATCATCACTCATACAAGAGCCAAGCAGTGATGGAAGGAGGAACACAGTGCTAAACTGTGTTCTTGACTTTTTTCCTGGTTGTTATGTGAACCAACCAAGGAACAATACTCCAATTATAACTAGAGACAAGTCAGATATGAAGTATAAAAAGAGCCAAGTTCTCAGCTTGCACCACTGGAAAGCTCTTTTTTCTATATTTCCTTATTGACTGCTTCCTCCCGCACCCATGCTTCTACCTTTACCAAGGGTATAAATTGCTTCATGAATCCAGCCGAGCCAGAGCCGACATGAAGACAGCTACAGTCTTTGTTCTGGTAGCTTTGATTTTCATGAAGATGAATATTGCCTGGGCTCTGTCTGATTCCAAAAGTAAGTGTGTTAAGGGGATCCAAACTGAAAGCAGAGAGGGCTCAAAACCCACTAGGTCCTGGGGATGAGCTAGCACAGGGGAAAGTCATGTACATACTGCTTGGATCAAACTTGCTCCCCTTGCCCTATAATAATGATCGCTCTGCATTTCTTGTATTGAGAGAGAGAGACAGACAGACAGACAGACAGACAGACGGACAGAGGGAGGGAGGGAGAGAGGGAGGGAAGGCCAGGATGGAGGGAAATGTATCTGACAGAAGCTGGGATAGAGATCAGGGCCGTTCCCCTAGTTTGGAAATGTGCCTTACATTTGAGACTTGTGAAATCACATGCTCAGAGATGAACCATGGGCCTGGTGTGATGAGAGAGTGTGGCTGTCATTAGAGATTTTATGGCAATTTATTTTGGGGAAATATATCAAGAGGTGTGGATTTGTTGGAGGAATTGTATGACAAGGGACAGGCTGGGAGGTTTCAGAGGCCCATATCCTTCCTAGTTAGCTCCTAGTTAGATTTTCTAAGGTGTAAAGAAGGGGCTGTAATGGTGGAAGTTCCTTTCTACTGAGGCTATATTGTCAGTGGAGGGGGAGAACACTCTCCCAAGGGCCAGAGTCAACAGTTGGGCTTAAGAGCAAGACTGGAGCTGGTAAAGCTGAGGGAAGAACCCCTGGGGTGGATTGGAGGATCTGTAATGAGCTAGGCTTCTGCAGGCAATGAGCCTTTAGACCTTGAGCATCAATTCTCACCCTTGCCTTTCTGACTGCTTCAGGCTCCATAAACACCATTGTATGTTTCAGCATCAGAAAAACCTGGAGCTTGTCCTAAGCCGCCCCCACAGAGTTTTGGAACTTGTGATGAACAATGCTGGGGAGATGAATCGTGCTCTGGCGAAATGAAGTGCTGTAGCAATGGCTGTGGTCATGTGTGCAAGGCTCCTGTCTTCTAAGTGAGTATTTCTTACTCTTCTATTGTGACAGGACACCACAACCAAGGTGACTTATAGAAGAAAGTTTATTGGGCGCTTACAGGTTCAGAGAGTGAGTCCATGACCCTGGGGGTGAAAAACACAGCAGCAGGGAGGTAGGCATGGGACTGGAGCATTGACTGCAGGCTTACATCTTGAGAAGCAATCCTGAGGCAGAGAGGGAGCTAACTAGGAAGGATATGGGCCTCTGAAACCTCCCAGCCTATCCCTTGTCATACAATTCCTCTAACAAATCCACACCTCTTGATATATTTCCCCAAAGTTCCAAAAACCGTAAACTGATTATTCAAATACATAAGGCTAGAAGGGCCATTATCATCCATACTACAACATCCTGTCCAGATATGTCCAAGGAACTGAGTCAGTTTACAGGGGACTTTCCTTGAACAGTCCCTTATTGCTTTGTCCCCTGACTTCACACAAGTGGCTGGATGTGTGCAAGAGAAAGGAACTGGAAGAAGATGGAAGAAGGACACCAGGTTACATGATCTGTGTCCTCCGCACTGCAAAGACAGTTCCACCATGACTAAAGTGACACAAGCCACCACAACTTAGATCTACATGGTCATAAACTGGGATATCTCACTCTTCTCTCCCTCAGCCAAAGAGGTTTGACTCTCTCAGGAAACTCCCTCAATGCTCCTGGGAGGGAGAAGACAATGAAGTTAATGGGAATATTCATTTACTGAACACCTTATATGTCAGGCAGCATATGGGCTAGAAAGGATATTCAAAGGTCAATGTAACTAGACTGTAGAAAGAGCCTGTGTGTCAGCATGAGCTCTATATTGGTTTCTAGTAAGTTCTAACAGTGGTGACTAGCTTTGTCCAGGAAGATGTCAGGGTAGAGAGTAACTGGGAGAAGCTTAAGTTAGGACACACAAAGCCCACCAAACAAAGAAGGTAGGATCAGACAGTGGAAGAAATGTGGTCCTCCTTAAAAATTTGGAACATGATTAAAACAGAAAACTCCAGTATCTAGGTGGGAGACTCTCCAACAAGCCCACATCCAATCAGTAACGAGCTAACCAGCAGACAGTGGGAGCTGAACAATTAGAGGTTTATAAACAGAGGAAATATCATGATCAAATCTGTATTATAGATCTCTTACAGCCATGTGGAAGATGGATCTTTATAAGCCTGACTGATGGCCAGCCCCAGAAGATTTCTTCTGAATCTACAGTTCCCATGCTTGGGTCCTCCCTAGACATAGAGTTGCATCCTTGGAAGAGGAAGATCTATACTGTACTGACAACTTCCTAATGTGTTTGTGTCTAAAATAAACTATCCTCAGCATTCTTCTTGTTGAATAGTTCTTATTTGTGTATGATATTGACTATTTTATTTATGAGAGCCATCCCTGTAGCCTCCAGAGAGTCCATGAACACAGACAGAGCCCTTAGAATCTCAGTACATCGTAGACAAGGTCCTCCCAAGTAACTCCTCTTCCCCTGCCATTTCTGTATCTACAGACAAGACAGAGGACAGGAGAATATATTCTGGGGGCATTCTTGAACATAAGTCTCATCAAGCAATCAAAATGAACTGAGCATGTCTCACAGAGCAAGCCTGCTGAAGTTGTATTTATTTAATGGGTTATGACACGGGAGGAGCAGAAAGGGCTCAGTAACTCTATATTCTGAGGCAATTCCACATCCTGAAGGACTAGATAGCTAATTCAGGAGTGCAACCATGACTTTGGGGTGTGGGTTCTTCTTAGCATGAGTTACGAGGCTGGGGAGCTAGACCTGTGGGTTCTTTTGAGCATGAGGTAAGAAGCTGGAGAGCTGGATCAGTGGTTAATACTTCATGTCGCTCTTCCAGACGACCTGAGTTCAGTTCTTAGCATCCATTATCAGATGGCTCAAAACTTCCCCTAATTCCAGCTCCAGGAGGATCCGATACCTGTAACCTCCTGAGTCACCTGCCTTCATGTGCACCTATTATCACCATAACACAATACATAATGTAAAATAATTTTTCAAATTTTTAAGAAGCGTGAATTAGAAACACCAGTTCCTGTATACATTGGGAGTTAGAACTTAACTAAAATATCTTTAGGAATTTGGGGCCAGTTCCTAAGCGTCAAGCTCAGCACTAGTGTCTTGGGTGCTTAGACCTTCCCCTGACCTTAGTGGGTGGCATGCAAGCCATCTCCAGGTTTAGTTGTCTGCTTTTCTCAGCATTGTTTAGGGTTCACGGAGGACAGCTGCAAAGGATCAGTGATAAAAAAGCAACCCTGTTTTCCCAGGAGAGAATCTCACCAGAAAACATTTTGTGTCTGCTATCTTTCCTAGATTCCTCAACTTTGCTGAAGTTTGGTGTCCCCTGTCTGACTCTATTAGAACACTTCTCCTCTGCCTCACATGGCTTACCTTATAACTTAATAACCTATGTCTCCTTCTATGTAGTTCCCCCGAGAATGTTTGTTCTATGTCTTGCTCTCTCTGATTCACTAGGCCCATTTCCTCCAGAAGCCTTGCTAAATGTATAGCTCTCTTTCATATCAGTCCTGATTCCCAAGTGCCTTGTTTTTCATCCCTCCCCGAGTTCATATTTTCTCTTGAGAGCTCACCTTCTGTGTGTCTTCATATGCTAAATCCCAACTCCTTACTTGCACCTTCCTAGTGATTTTTTTATGGACTCAGGTGGGACATCCTACCCAACAGAGTAGGATATCCCATCATATGGAGGGCTATTATCATCTGGGCTCATCTAGTCTCAACTTGTCAACTATATATAGTCCAGTCAGTGACTCTGTATCTCAGCCTCTCTGAACTTCTTTCAGTTTGGGTTCAACCAGATAAACAAGCTGGATATACATTAAGAAAGCTTGGAGTTGGTTCCTGTGGTTGGGCCTTGCCTTGACAGCTGTAAACCTGGGCAACCAGGCAGTAGGCCAGTTTAGAAACCCCAGGCAAGAGCACTTTTACCAGGGGAGCCACAGCTCCACTCCTCAAGCATCTCAACTGACTCAGTCTCCCCGACCCCAGTCTAAGCTGAATTTTCCTAAGGTCATTGATTTTGAACTCAGATGACAGCAACATCTAGTTAAGCATTTGAATGCTAGACTGTTATATAACTGAGTTGGCACACAAAACTAACCACCACAGTGCCCTTGACTGAGTGCATCCCTTCTTCAATAGCTATCACCCTTGGGTGCTATATTAGCTAAACTTCAGTGTTGAGAAATGGGGAGGTGGGAAATGAAAGAACTTCCTTAGAGATGATAGACCAGCCTCCATCTATTATATGTCTCTCTAGCTAACTATAATATTCCATCATTCTGACACCATACAGGACTGTTTCTGTTGGTGTCTTCCAGCAGCAATCTTCCTGGGAAAAGGTGGGGCAAAAGAGAGCAGAGCATAATCTAAAAGCCTTCCTCCAGTCTAGTGTCTCTCTGTGGTCCCAATCCCCTTCTGCAATAACTCAAACATCTACTACTCCCTTGTAAACACAATACACCAGAGTTTCTCAAGGGGCTCACCATCTTTCTATTCATTACAAAAGGTTCCAGAGATACACAAAGAAGCTACAAGTCATCTAATGAAGCAAAGAAAGATAAGGCCATCAACTGGGCTTTCAGGCAGACCTCAAAATGCTCAATACTAGCTCCCAATAATGGAAGGAAAAGTTCCATGGTAGCTGGAGAGTTTTTCTCTATTATAAAACCCCTCCTATGGGGGGGGTGTGCTCACTGCTTGGCTTGTTTGTAACAGGCTTGCCTTGGTCATTGATTGAACAGT
This sequence comes from Tokudaia tokunoshimensis, assembly GCA_036184795.1. Lineage (NCBI taxonomy): Eukaryota > Metazoa > Chordata > Mammalia > Rodentia > Muridae > Tokudaia > Tokudaia tokunoshimensis. Next base: position 38,062,491 of record BTHU01000010.1, on the reverse strand, counting down.
AAGTGCTCAGTTTTCAGGAGTGTTGCTTGCTGGACCCAGCACATGGGAGGCTCAAGGATCACAAGTCTGGCTATGTAACAAACTCTCATTCCCCAAAATAAAATGTAACTGGGCCATGGTGTTGCTGGAATTTCCAACCCCAATAAGCCCATATTAAAAAAAAAAAAACCACACAATCCAGTTATTATAATTATAAGCTATATGCCTAGATTGGGCAGGTCTAACACTGTACTAACTTATTCCCCAGCTATAAGATCCCTTGCTACTTGCAGTTTCTCCTGGCCACGTGGTTCTGGTCCATCATGGCTTCCTCCTCCTTTTCTTCAGTCCTCTCTCCTTCCCCTCTCGGCCTCTTCTCCTTGCCACTTGCCCCCACTCTCAAACCTCCCATCCCACCCTTCTCTAGACTTTATTGACCAGTTAAATGGGGAGAAGGTTCACATGAGGTCACCTGAGTTCATGATGGATTGCTCATTAGGGGCAATCCCTCTTGAGGGAGCAGAATTAACATCAGAATTTCAATAGTATCAGGACAACCCACAAGACTGTGGTGATGCATACCATTAGTGCCAGCACATGGGAGGCAGTGGCAGATAGATCTCTTTGAGTTCAAATCCAGCCTGATCTACAGAGTGAGTTCTAGGTTAGGCAAGCCCACACAGAGAAACCCTGTCTAAAACAAAACAAAACAAAAAACAAAAACAAAAACAAACAAACAGAAAATCCCTAAATAAATAAATATACATAAATACAATAACAAATAAATACATAAATATAGTAAATAGTTTGTAAGTGAGCTAAACAAGGAGTGCTAGCTGTTTTACTGTGTTCTCTTTTCTTGCTATTTCCTTTTCCATTGCTAATTCTCAATAATAGTTGTTGGGACTTTAATTTTCTCATAACTTAACCTTGCAGGCAGGACTGTGTAAACCCAATGTCCCTTTGCCCCAGTGGACTAAGGAGAGAATAGGTAGCATTCAGTTTGCTCATACTTTCATCCTGCTGTTAGAAGTTACCATCTCACACTGGTGAGTCTACCCCTGTCCTTATCCTAACATGTATATCCTGAGCATCTCTAAGGGTGGTCCAAGAACAAGGCCAGCTCATATCATCTAACATGGCCTCTAAGGTGCATCTGCTCACTGCCAAGCAATCTGTGGCTTAAGCCTATCAATTCTTTCCAGATGCTCCCAAACATGCAAGACTCTCTGAGGACCACTGTCTTAGTCAGGGTTTCTATTCCTGCACAAACATCATGGTCAAGAAGCAAGTTGAAGGGGAAAGGGTTTATTCAGCTTACACCTTCCATATTGCTGTTGATCACCAAAGGAAATCAGGACTGGAACTCAAGCAGGTCAGGAAGCAGGAGCTGATGCAGAGGCCATGGAGGGATGTTTCTTACTGGCTTGCTTTCCCTGGCTTGTTCAGCTTGCTTTCTTATAGAACCCAAGACTACCAGCCCAGGGATGGTACCACCCACTAGGGGCCCTCCCCCCTTGATCAGTAATTGAGAAAATGCATTACAGCTGGATCTCACGGAGGCATTTTTCTCACCTGAATGTCATTTCTCTGTGATAACTCCAGCTTGTGTCAAGTTGACACAAAACCAGTCAGTGCAATCACAATGGCACTCATTCTCATCAAGCCCTGCTCTGTTTGTCACTGTATTCTGGGAAGAAATGACTTGAAACAATATTACTGTCTCCAAGAGAGTTCAGAACCCCTGGGGGTATTAGGCTATAGAACATAGTGAACTGCTTCCTGAAGCTCTCTTGTTGTCTCTAACCTGGACACGCTGTACTTTTCCCACAGCCTCTCCCAGTTGATGCAAATATAGCAGTCAGGTGCCTCTGCTAAGTACCCTGTGGTCATGAGTGAGTTTGAAGCAACAGCAAGCAGACTTACCCTGAGAGGAAAGAAAAAGCCTTAAAGATGAGCAGAGTCAGTAATGGCACCTTGCTGCAAAGGGGGAGGGGGAAAATCAGGAGGAGTCTACACCCTGGGTTGTCCTGGCCTCCATTAAGTCTATAAGGCCATGGAATAAAACAGCAACAACAACAAACAACCACAAACCCTGAAAGTAAGTTTTCCTTCAACACTGTGAAAGATGGAAAGTTCTGGAACTCAAGCTGCCACTGAATTGTCTGCCCAGATCCCTGTAAGCTTTTGGCCAATACTTCTCCCAGCCTAAGCATCAAGCCATGTAATTGGAAACAATGGATGCCTAGCTGGGAATTTTGATTTATTATAAATTATATACACAATCAAAATTAACTGAGTCTCTTTGTAGAGACTTTACTCTGTCAAAAACCTGTGAATGAAGTTAAGGGAGGAAGCGTATAAGAGACCTCTTTATATTGTCTTCAAGTAACTCTTCTATAAATCTAAAAATTATCACCAGTAAAAACTTTCCACAAACATAGCTAGGAGGGGCAGGTATACCCCAGGGGTACTCCTCAGTGGTAATAAAGCCAAATCCCATGAGCTATCACATGGGTTATGTAGTTACACATGTAAGAGTTGAGTCTAGCCTCTTGCATTTTGATGTTGGATAGCCACATCAAGTTGAATATTTCCTAAAGTTCAAACCTCTTAATAAATAGGCATGTGGCTTGGTGGTAGTGTACTTACCTACTATGGACAAGGCCCTGGGTTCAACCCGAAGCACTGGGTAGGCGAAGAGAAGTCATTGTTTCTCCCTTAGGAGTTTGCAGTCTGTTAAGTGGAAATCCTAAGAATGTTGAATGTTATTGGGTCTATCATAACATAAGATCCTAATGCTGAAGATACCATACATCTGGGCTGTAAGGCACTGAGAAAGCAGGCTGAATGTCAGGTAGAAGCTTCCTTTCTGCTCACTGCCTTCCAAGGAATTGGAAGGCGCTATGCAACCTGTTGGGAAAGAAGCGTCACCAGTAGTCCCACCCAGCTTGGACCCCATGAGCTACAGTAGTGACCTGCTTGGCAAATATGCTCACTAGTACAACAGGAGCGTGACTGTCATGGTGTCAACCAACAAGCTTTCTGATTAGATCTGAGGCCCACACCATGGGAGGAAACTCATGTCTGGTACTGTAAACCTGGTCAAAAATGCATGGCTGAGGTATTATAAGCCCTAGTGGGTTTCTATAAAAGCATAAAGGCCAAATAAAGTATCTAATAAGGACAAATAAAATTATATAATTAAAACAACCAAAATAACAATATCTAATCCTGCAGAAGATATTTTTCCGTCGTTAAATGCAGACATTATATTTGATAACTGAAAAGTTTATTTGTGTGCTTGTACATTAGTTGAAAACATCCAGTGAGATGTCTCAACAGGTAAAGATGCTTGCTGCCAATCAGGCTGACCTGAGTTCAATCCCTGAAATACACACAATGGAATGTGAAAACTAACTTTGCAAGTTGTCCTCGACCTCCACATACACACTGTGAGATTCCCACATCCATAAACACATGGCACACAACCACCTGTAACTCCAGTCTAGTGTACCTAACACCTGTTCTGGTCTTGAAAAATACCAACACACATGTGCACATATACACACATATATTCACATACACATACATATACACATAAACAAAAATCAATCTTTTAAAATAATTTGGTTGACTCAGTCAAATGCAGCATCTCCAAATTCAGGATAAAACAACCACACACACACACATACAACCACAGAGAGAGAGAGAGAGAGAGAGAGAGAGAGAGACCCTTTGTAGTAAAGAATGATTTGTTGTATATCTACCATCAGCCTTTCGCAAGTGAACCTTCAGAGTTTGTGTTTCTAAATTCTGGATATTTGTGCTATGTCAGCTCACAAAATGTGGATGAGAACATACTTTAGGCAGGTTCCTGTTACATCACGTACTGGTATCTTAAGAGTTCTCTGCTCTCCCATCATCCTGTTTGTGAAACCTGGGAGATCCCCCATGATCATGCTCACATTTCCTAGAAGAACTTGCAGAACTCAGAAAAGCCATTGTGTCCATGCTTATGGCTTTTATTTTTAGCTGCAACCAGAGATCCATAAAAACTGGCAAAAAAAAAAAAAAAAAAAAAAAAAGAAGTGCCTAGGCAAAGAGCCAGAAGGCTCAAGGCAGAGAGAGCCCAGTTGTCCTTGGCCTAGAGAGCCACGGGGGCAGATTTTGCTTTTCCCATTGGCAGGGTGTGGTGATGCCCATGGAGTATTGCCAGCTTAGGGAAGCCCACCCCACCAGACTCTATTCTCAGCAAGCGGGGATATCTGCCTCTCCCTTAGGCTCACCTGGAAGTTTTTAAAGAACCCCAGTGCCAGTTCTCTTGAGTCTCATTCATTAAATCGGGACTCTCTGGATGTCTCCAACTGTGTGGCAAGCTTAAGGAGATACAATTCAAGTAGTTACAAATGTTAGTGTGCATTTACAATGTGCAGCAGCTGCCAGCACTGTCTGATGCAGAACAATTCTACAACTTTAAAAAAAAAAAAGACTCTGTAAATATTTAGGAAGACATCAATGTTCTTGTCCTTCCTTTGCCCTTGGCAACCAATCTCATTGCCATATTGAAGCATTTTCCTACTCTGGACATTTCACATAATGGAATCAAATAACGTCTAGTCTTTTAAGTGTGGCATTTCCCAATTTTTTCATAGTTCATCTGTGTCCACCATCCGTGTCCAACTTGACTCTTTGTAGGGGATAAATAATGCCCATGGTATGTTTGTGCCATATGGAGTCTGCACATTCATTGATTGGAAGGCACTTGGGCGGTTTCCACCTTGTAAATTTTGCAAAATACTCTCAGCAATGTTCATTCAGCAAATTTTGTCTGAACATGTTTCTGACTCAGTTGCTCCATTATGTCACAACTCTATGTCTTATTTCTGAAGAGTTTCCAAAACCTTCCCATCAGCTGTGGATGAGGCTCCTAGTTTCTCCACAGTTGTAATCAAATTTATGGCTTACCTAGCTTTGGTTTTTAATTGACTGATTAACTGTGTACCGTAAGTGGAGGTCAGAAGAAAACTTCCAGGAGTTGGTTCTCTCTTTCTATCATGTGGGGGCTGAGGTCTGAACTCAGGTGGTCAGGTTTGGTGACAAGCATCTTTACCTATCAAAGCATCTGACCAGCTTGGTACCTGACCCTAGAGCCTAAAGCAAACTAGGCAAGCACTCTACCATTGGCCTCTTGGTTTTTTGGTTTTGGGTTTAGGAGTTCTTGTTGTTGTTGTTGCTTCACTTTTTTTCATTAATTAATTTATTCACTCTACATCCTGATTGCAAGCCCCCTTCCTCTTCCCAGTCCCACTCTCATACTCCCCTCCCCCATTTTCCCTCCCCTTCTCCTCTGAAAAGGGGAGGACCCCCAAGGGTAACAGCCCACCCTGGCTCATCAAGTCACATCAGGATTAAGTGCATCCTCTCCCACTGAGGCCCAGCAGCCCAGAGAGGGGACCCAAAGGCAACAACAGAGTCAGAGACAGCCACCGCTCCAGTTGTTAGCAGACCCACACGAAGACCAAGCTTCACATCTACTCCAAATGTGTAGTGGGCCTAGGTCCAACCCATGCAAACTTTTTGGTTGGTGGTTCAGTCTCTGTGAGCCCCATGGGCACAGGTTAGTTTCCTCTGTAGGTCTTCTTATGGTGTCCTTGATCCTTCTGGCTCTCTCAATCCCCCCCAGCACCCACCGTACCCCCGATCCTCACCGCTGTTCTACAAGACTCTCTGAGCTCTGTCTATGGGTTGGCTGTGGGTCTCTGCATCTGTTTCCATCAGCTGCTGGGTGTAGCCTCAGAGGACACAGTTATGCTAGGCTCCTGTCTGCAAGCATTGCAGAGTATCATTAATAGTATCATGGGTTGGCTCTCTTCCTTGAGGTGGGTCTCAAGTTGGGTTAGTCATTGGTTGGCCTTTCCCTCGATTTGCTCCCTCTTGATCTCTGCATATCTTCTAGGCAGAACAAATTTGGGGTCAAAGGTTTTGTAGGTGAGCTGGTGTGCCCCTCTCCCCTCTGGAAACCCACCTGGCTACAGGAGGTAGCCACCTCAGCCTCCTTATTACTTTTATTTTGAGATAAAGTCTCAGTAATTTGCCCAGGCTGGTCTTATGCCTCAGACTCCCAGGGTGTTAGGATCATAGACATTCAACACATACCCAGCTAAATCAAAATCCCATCTGATTATGTGATTATTAACCATTTTAATAAAATTCTTCTTTGGAGAAGCATCTTTCACACTCCTTTGCCCTTTTAAAATTGTGTCTTCTTTTTCTTGTTGAGTCACAGGAATTCTTTACCTACTCTGACTTCTAGTCTTTTTTGTTTTTTTAGAGACTGGGTCTCTCTACAGAGCCTTGGCTGTCCTGAAACTCACTGTGTAGACGAGGTTATCCCTAAACTCACAAAAACCCGCCTACCTCTGCCTCCCAAGTACTGGGATTAGAGGTCTGTATATACTACCACACCCAGCACAGTCCATTCTTAAATTTATGATTTGTAAAGATTTTCTCCCATCTTATGAACAACCTCTCATTTTCTTGGTCCTTTGATGCATGAAAGTCTTTAATTTTGATGGAATCCAGCTTACTTATCTTTTTTTTTATTCTATCTGATTTTTACACCACATTTTAAAAATGAGTATTTAATCCAAGGTCAAAGATCCATACCTCAACATCTTTCTGAGAGTCTTTATTTTGAGAGAGATATTTGTTTTGTTTTGTTAAGTTTTTATTGGTTATGTAGTGTATCTGTGCGCAAACACACAGGACACTTGCACATGAAAGTCAGAGGGACCTTCGGGAGAACCTTGGGTTCCAGGTTGAACTCAGTTTGTCAGAGTTGCGTAGCCAACCCCTTACTGACTGAGCCACCCCACTGGCCCACTGAGTGAATTTTTCATAGGATGAGTGTAGGGATCTACAGTTACTCTTTCATGTGTAGAAGTCCAGGGAATTTTCTAGAACCATTTATTGAAAACACATTTTTCCCCTTTGATTGATCCTTGTTGCATCCTTGTTGCATGTGCAGATCATGTTTAAATAATAAAGTAGCCGAGGGAGGTACAGACTGTGTCATTATGCCAGATCACATGCATAAACTGTATTTGCTGAAGTCGAGTGTTTAAACTGAAGCTTTTGAAAGATTTTCTCCTCCCAATAAAAATATGTGCTTGGTCTTGCTCAACCATTCAAAGCCTGTACTCAATAATGATTGATGCACCTGTGAGAGACACTCAGCGAAGGACCTTTATTTGCCAGGCATCCAGAGCAGGCTTCTGCCAGAAAGAACTTTCAAGGCAGGGTTGGGCTCATGAAGCCAAAACCCACAGTTAAGAAATACAGGAGGTAGGTCAACAGGCAGATGTTTCTAAATTTTCAGTTCTGTTGACTTAAAATTCTGTTTTCCATTGTAACACAATGGACCCTGCAAAGCGGCACAGGAATGCTCTGCACAACAGGGAGAACTTGGGGGGAGGGGGGTAGCGGGGGGGGGCTGGAATCCCTTTTCGGTTTCAGTAAGGAACTTTTTCTCTTTTAATTTTCCTAAGACAGAGCCTTGCTATGTAGACCAGGCTAGCTCTACCTCCTGTTTCAGTCTCCTAAAGGTGCTAAGTCACCACACCCAGCTCAGTGATGAACTCGTTCTATTCTTTTTTTAAAGTGAGAGTCTCACTCTGCAGAAGTTCAGGCTGGCCTTGAACTTGTGGCAATCCTCTTGCCTAGGCCTTCCAAGTACTGAGAGTCTAGGCTCATACCCCCTCCCCTTGCTCTGTTATAAACAGCACTTCAAATCATAAAACTTGAATAGCGTTAGGTTTTATCATTAAAATCTTTTCTCTTTCCCTTATCCCTAACTCTACTGCATTTGATCATTCTTGACTTTTCTGTATTTATCTTCCCAAAATTCATACTTATGGTTGAAAAGCAAGTCCATATGCAAAGATGTCTAACACTGAATGAAGGACTAGCTCCTGCTATCTCACCAGCCTCGTCACCCAGAGAAACTTACCTGCTCATCTCCCAGTGCATATTTTCCCACACTTCTGTGTTTATTCTGTATGTAGCCCAGGTTATCCTTGAGCTTGCGATTCTCTTGCCTCGGCCTCTTGAGTGCTGGGATGTAGGTGTGCGCCACTATGCCTAGTCCTTTGCGTGATTTTGCTTGTATAACCCCTCTCTGTTGCTATTTTTTTCTTTTTATTTTTTATTTATTTTTATTTCATGTGCATTGGTGTTTTGCCTGCATGTATGTCTGTGTGAGGGTGTTGGATCCTCTGGAACTGGAGTTACAGACAGCTGTGAGCCGCCATGTGGTTGCTGGGATTTGAACTCAGGACCTCTGGAAGAGCAGTCAGTGCTCTTAACCAGCTGAGCCAGCTTCCCAGCCCGCTCCTATTTTTTTCCCAGTGTGGGGATCGAACATAAGGCCTTATCCATGCTAGAAAGTGCCCAACTGTGCATCTGTCCTCACACTCTGGATTTTAATATGAGTAATATTAATAACATGAACCAAGACTACTTTCTTCCTTCCCTGTTTTCCATCTCTGTTCGTGAAGAGCTGGCTGACGTAGTCTTTGTCTCTACTTCCTCATGCCGGGAGCCATCCAGCTCACCGCCTTTTCAGAGGCTCTTTCCATTTCATTGGCATAGAACGCTCTGTCCAGGATCTATGTAGGTCAGTTTGCAACATTACCATGTTGACAGCTGAAGTTCTAGGTTTCATAACTGACTAATACAGAACTAGATGAACTCTGTAACTCAAAACCTTACTAGGCCCAAGATGGTCCAGAAAATGTATTCCAAAGACTTCAGCTCTGAACTGGGGCTGCACTGGAAGACCTTTGAGTCTCGGTGTCTCTGTCAGAGTGTACGTGTGTCCTGAGTCTTCCTCCAGCGCTCATCCCATTCCTACTCAGTTCTCATTACCGTCGTAGCTTGTGATCTCCTGGATCGGTTTGATGACGGAACATCAAAATGCCAACATGATTATTGAGAAAAATTTGCATTATATGAAACTGCTTACATACATTGACCTGTATTTTAAAATCCTCATATGGTTTGTTTTCTTACATTTACTTTGCTGATTAGTTTGGCAATAAAACAACATGCTCCCCCACAATATCTGAGAATTCTATTGTGGTTAGATTGTCAGATCACACAGTCATTGTTATAGGCTGCTTGCTTAAATGATTATGTGGATTTATTTCTACAGCATTGTATTTTACTGTCCTTAGTGGTCCCCTGCAGTCTCTCTCTCCCTCCCTCACCCTCTCTCTTTCTCTCCCTCCATTTTTATTTTTCTCTCTCCCTCTCTCTTCCTCCCTCTCTTTCCCTCTCTCCCTCTCTTCCTCCCTCCCTTCCCTCCTTCTCTGTCCTCTCTCCCTCCATCCCTTTCCCTCCCTCTCCCTTCTCCTCCTTCCTCTCTCTCCCTCTCCCTCTTCTCCCTCTCTCTCTCTCTCTCTCTCTCTCTCTCTCTCTCTCTCTCTCTCTCTTTTTTGGTCTTTCAAGACAGGGTTTCTCTGTATAGTCCTGGCTGTCCTGGAACTCACTCTGTAGACCAGGCTGGCCTCGAACTCAGAAATTCACAAGTCTCCCAAGTGCTGGGATTAAAGGTGTGCACCACCACTGCCCCCCCTTCTCTCTCTCTCTCTTTCTGTCATCATTTTTGTTGAATGAAGCTCTGTCACAGATCCCACAGTAAGTTCTTAGGGGAACCCTAGCCCTGGCTGCACTGCCTTCCTGGCTTCTAAGCTGATTTATGGCACTCTGGTGTCTGGGGGTGGTGATGCGTCTGTCCTAGCCGTGCCCGTTCATAGGTTGGACTTGAGGGAGACACCTTGCTTCCTGATTTGTTGTCTGTGTGTTTTAAAGTTTGTTATTTGAATTCTCCAATGAAGAGTCAAAATTATGTCAATGTTATACAGCTAAATCCTCCTTGCCAGAGTGAAGATTGAAATTTTCATCTTTGTGAGGTGTCTGAGTATTCAATACTTTTGCCCATTTCCCTGTATTTTTGTGTTGATTTATAAGGGATTCTACACATGAGTAGTTTGTTGGAGACTGTATTTCATCTGGTATACCTTTTCTTTCCACCCTCTGTGCCACTGAATGAAGAAATACCCTTAATTTAAACGCCATCTGATTGACCAATTATTATAAACAGTCATATATTTTATAAAGTGTTCCCCACGGAGTCTCCCAAGCTTTTATTTTATCTCTCACATTTAGGCCTATGATCTATTTGGAACAGATTTTGGGAGTGGCATGAAATAAGAGTCATGTTTTCTTCTAGTTTATGTGAGTAATTCAACTAATAAAATTCCTTTATTCATAAAGTCATAGAGAGCATATCTTATGTCTGTATGGATGTAGGTACCTGTCATTACTAAATCCGATAAGGCAGACTTAGGCAGGAAATAGGAGGTGGAACATCCTGGAGACAGAAAGAATTCTGGGATAGAATGAGGCGCGGGAGATTCACCTGGGGTCAGCTGAGTCTTATTTCTGAGAGCATGGTACTGAGAGGGAGAACCAGACGAACTTCTACAGTCATTCTTTCTTTAACATTTGTTTGAGCTGCTGGGGCTGCCCTCACGTAACTGGAAAACAGTAGCTTCTCTCACTTTGATTGGTTGCTATTGTGTGTCCATTTACAATACATTATAAGTCTGTATAGAGAGAACCTGAAATCCTGTGACTCTGGCTGGAATTATCTTGGATATTATTGCCTTTTGGAATTCTCATGTAAATTTCAGAATAATTTTTTTTCGTTTTAAAAGCCTTTGCAATATTTGACTGTGCACTCAATGTATAGTTCAATTTAGGGGAAATTATTTTCTCATCACAAATGGAAGCTCCTCTAACTCTGAACAAGGTATGTGCTTCCATTTGTTAAGTCTCTTAATTTTTTTTTTTGTAATATGTAATTTTCAGCAGATAATTTGCTAGATTGATTTGTGGGTAACTAATGTGTTTTAATGATAGAATAAGAATTTTTTAAATTTTTATGACTTATAAGGCCCAGACACTTTTATTGGAATCACTCTCCTCTTTCTAGGCATCGGATAAAGCAGTGTAAGAGAGCAAGGGGATGTAGGGAAGGAAGAGGACCCATCGCGATGGACTATAGCCCATTTGCCCTGGTCATCCTTCCCTAGTCGTGGATGTATTTCCAAAGTTCCACACACCCCCCCATACAAAGGACTCAGTTCTACCTACTAACTGTAGACCCACAGGCACTTCTTGATATTTAGCCACCACATGATTCTCACAAGCTAAATCTTTCCACGCACTCTTGACTGGACCAAGTTAATGTCTTTCTCCAAATTGCACTTGGTGGTGCCCGAGTCTGCCAATTTGCACTAAAGATTAGTGTCCTGGCCCTTGGTCTGGACGAAGCAGTCTGGGAGAAGCAGTCTGGGTTTTGCTTCAAGAGCAGGGAGGCGGGGATGGAGGTGGGGGATGGGGGGGGGAATAGGGACCCTGGTTGTGAAGTCTATTGCGCCATCTGCTGGCTGATGCTATGTAGTGCAGAATGAGAAAATCCCTGCAAAGTTCACCTTTCTTCCCTTAATCTTCACAACACAATATTTCTAAATGAATACTACCCTTAGTTCAAATGCATAAAAGTTGGGTCTCAGAAATATGGCACATGTGTCCTAAATCAAGAAGTTTATGAATGGCCTAGCTGGTGTCTTTGCTTCCAAAGCCAAAACTCTTTCCTGCAAACCATGCCACACCTCACAAAAAGTCAATGTCTTTCTCTTTCTGCACTTTCCTCTACACTGCACAGAAAGATGGAAGAGGAAAAGCACCCAGCGTTCCTGAGCAGCGACCACACATGTGACTCACAGCACAGCAATCCACTCAGGATCATTTCTTCTGCTCTGTGCAAAGGCTAGCCAGGAGGAGAAACCCTTCCCTGTGTATCTTCCTTCTGGATGGTTGAGCTTTCTCTACAACCCCCTCTTTCTTTAATCGGGTACCTAAAGCTACTCCTGAAGTGCCCGAAGTCGGGGGTGGGAGAGGAGGTATTCTGAGGCTGTCCTCATTCTTCTGGCTTGTGGGCATGCGCGGCCGCTTGCTCCACGGGCTTGGTAGGTGTGAAGAGGTTTCTTCTTCAATCCCCCTTTGGAAGTCTTCCCTCGCAAGCTCTGCCCATTCTTTCTTAGCTCTTTGCCTTTATGTAAGTTGCCCCCAGAGCTTAGGTTTCCATACATTTGGTTCAAGAATTGCCTATTTTGCGGCAGGAGAGAGGAGTCCTCTCTTCAGAGCAGGAATTGAACTTTTAGAGAACCTGAGTTCAGTTCCCAGCAACCACCGAGGGCAATTGATAATCACCTGTAAGTCCAGCTCCAGGGGATCTGATGCCCCCTATTGGCCGCTATAAGTACCTACACTCACATGCACATAACCTACACATGAACATTGACACATGCACAATTTTAATTTTTGAAAAAAAATTTAAAAATTAGGGATACCCATTTCATAGTGATCTCATGACAAATGGATGAGTCTTAATGTGAACCCTTTAATCTAGAAATGACACAATAATGTCTTGGATAATGGTAGGGAAAACACAGGAAAACGAAAGTAAAGTGGCCTGTCTCTGCAGACATCCTTCATCAAGAGGGAGTATTATGGGCTAGAGAGATGGCTCAGGGGTTAAGAGCACTGACTACTCTTCCAAAGGTACTGAGTTCAAATCCCAGCAACCACATGGTGGCTTACAACCATCCATAATGAGATCTAAGGCCCTCTTCTGGTATGTCTGAAGACAGCTACAGTGTACTTACATATAATAATAAATAAATCTTTTTTTTAAAAAAAGAGGGAGTGTTACTCATATATGAAGAGAACCCACCATGTTTAGAATGCTGTGAATCTCAAATGAAATCCCAGCAAGCCTGCAGCCCTCTCCTCTTCTACCTTGGGCTTCTTGCTACAGGTTTGGATAGCATCTGTCACCCAAAGGTTCATGTGTTTCTATCTTGGTCCCCAGTGTGATGGCATTGGCATGGGAAAGGGATATAATGGACATTAGCTAGGTCATTGGAGTCACACCCCCATAATGTCTATCTCATGAGTGGGTTGAGTCTTGCAGGAATCAGTTAGAATCGCCTGTCTAGAATGGGTTGTTATAAATGTATGTGCCTGGGTTTTCCTGACCTCTCTTTTCCTGAAACACCATATGATCTCTCCTTTCTATGTGTTCTCCATACCAGGATGCCATCTGCTCTGTTTTGATGTAATGAGAAAGCACTCACCAGAAGCTGACAAGTCATACCTAATCTTCGGCTTCTAAAATCACAAGCCAAATAAACCCTTTTAAAAAAGAGAGAATTGCTCAGCTTCAGGTACTTTACTATAGCGACAGAAGCAGGCTAATACAAGCCTCATTGACAATCCTCCATGCAAAGCCATGGCACCATGACCCTGCTCACATTTACGAGTTTTAATAAACCTGCCTCATAGGACCCTTTAGAAGGTAAGAAATGTTAGAAAACCCACACAATACACTATGCCAATGACCCAGTGATACTGTAAAAAAGGAAAATATTTTTACTGGCTGCAACAGGTTTGAGAAACAGTAGTGTAAACTTGCTTTGTACTATTTGGTATTTTTAAGCGATACACAACTTCATACAATACGCTACTTTCCCTAAAAGTCATCATAAGAAGAAGACTTAGCAAGATTGTTATTTGTTGAGACATTTTGTAGCTCAGGCTGGCCCAGAACTCACTAAGCAGCCCAGGCTAGTCTCAAAGTCACAACAATCCTCCTTCCTCCACCTCCCACGAGCTGGCATTACCAGCATGAGCCACCACACTTTGACTGGCCATCAAGATCTAGGACTATACTTCTGCTAGGCATTTTCTGATTACTGCTTTTAAATCTCTGCACTTCCCTGCAACATTGCCAGTGTCATTATTTTACAGGTGAAGGGACTGAGGCAATAGGCAATGAATAGGAAAGACAAGTTCTGCACAGAAGTGTAATGAAATTAACACCAGCCTTCCACTGTTGTGGCCATAGGCATTTATTGAAATATAATGAAATGGTCATAGGCAGTTATTGGTTAAGTGAATTACGGTAAATCTATTCACTGAACTCATAAAATCCCCAAAGAATAAGGTTTATGCATAGTCTGGACAAGGTGGTATACACCTTTAATCCCAGCAAGTGGGAGGCAGAGGCAGATGGATCTCTGTTGAGTTTGAGGCCAGCCTGGTCTACAGACCAGGCTTTCATCTCCACTCATAAATTAATGTGTTCTTTATAATCTGATAATCAGACATTTTACATTGTTGCTCTTTAGCATAACTGATAAGCATATTTTGTGTCAACACTTAATAAATCCTCTTTTTTGATGGTTTTTTTGTTTTGTTTTGTTTTGTTTTGTTTGAGACAGGGTCTCCCTGTGTAGCTCTGTCTGTCCTGGAACTCACTCTGTAAATCAGGCTGACCTCGAACTCACAGAGATCCACCTGCCTCTGCCTCCGGCTTGCTGGGATTCAAGGTGATTACCACCTTGTCCAGACTATGCATAAACCTTATTCTTTGGGGATTTATGAGTTCAGTGAATAGATTTACTGTAATTCACTTAACCAATAACTGCCTATGACCATTTCATTTACTTGACATTTTGCTACTGTGCTGATTGCTGTAATGAACATCATGTTGTTGATGCCTGCTCCTTTTAACACGACTATAGCCATTTTGTACTCAGTCTCCCTTTGCTCCTAAGGTGAAAGCAAGTTCAGATTCTCAGACTCCACTTCCCAGAAGTAATTTTCCATAGCTGACACTGAAGAATGCTACGAATAAGCCAAAAAGTTATGGTTGAATCACTTATACTCCTTTATCTCAGTGTACTGGAACTCCCTGCTCACTGCCTGCACCTCCCCTCTTACCTCATCTAGGACCAATCAGCTCAAAAGTTAGCTGATTGTCTAGTTAGCCAAAAATGTGTGACTTCTCTGCTTGCCTTTGAACTTTTGACCCTGGTTTTCCCTACAAAAAGTCTGCCCTGAGGACAGACTTGCAGCATTAGTTGACTAATCCGCTCTAATCTCCCCAGCGTTGACAGCATGAGTTCCTCCCTACCTGCCCCGCCCCATGTTCTGGCTTTCTGAAAGAAACACACACATGCAGTCTTATATTTAATATGCCTCAATCAGTTCATTGGCTGGGCCCCTCCCAAACTTCCGTGTTGCTAACGTCTCCCCTCCGAGACTCTTGAGTTATTACTTAGTAAAACAAAAATTCCATCTTTGCTCCCTAGACCCAATTGTCCCCCACCCCCGCCCGCCGATCTTCCCATGATTCCACCATCTTAACGTGATTGTTAGGCTCTCTCTTCTGCAGCTCTCAAGCCTGGATCTTATTGCTTTCCCGGCATGGCCATTCTCTTTTTGTCTCTTGGTCCCCTTACCTACAAATCCTAAGGTCCTACCTCCATCTCCCCGCCCAGCCATTGGCCGCCAGTAACGTTAGCAATCATAGCCAACAGGGGACAAGGACCCTCAGCGTTTTACATGGGGAATCTTGTGCAATTTTGGGAACCCACTTAACTTAATACAAACGTTAAACCAAATCCACCACACAAACGGGTGCCACATTTAGGCTCTGAGTCCTTTTTCTTGTCCTGATCGATCAGTCTTGGGGAGTGTGTTCAGTAAACTATTCTTACTTTACTGAGATCAATGTCTGCATGGTTTGTGTGGCAATTCCTGAACCCCAATAATGTAACACTAATACTTTGTATTCTGGGGAGATAATTCCTGTGAATTCCTAAGAATGAAATAGTAATTATAAATATTATCAAACCAAGAAGCAAATGTTGGGTCACAGATGGTTTCCAGTCATTGTATTTAAAAGTAAAAACTTTATTGAGTGTACTTTTGCAAAGAAAACACTTATTTTCCAGGCTCTATACTAAATGCTTTGTGAGATTTGCTTCTTTGGTCTTTAATGTCTTTAATCTAGGGATTAGATGTTTCTATTGATGTTGATAATACTCTGGTACATAAAGATTAGAGCTTAGTCTAATAGTTAATATAAAACTTAATCCCATAGTCCTTTAGGGATGAGAACCTGTCTCCTGAGAGACTGGGGCAGGTGCCTATGGGAAGCAGTGGTACTCCTTTGAGGCATGTTCCGGAATTACTAAAAGCCTCATAGATAGACGTTTCTTTGGGGGAGGAGGGTGTTATAGTAAGCCTTTCAACAGAGAACTGCTCCATTAGCTAAAGGTTATAATTGCAAAACCACACATTTTTTTTCATGATGCCCATAAAATAATTTATTAAGCGCATCATCTTTTTTTTTTTTTTTGAGGTGTGGGGATTAAAGACATTAAAGACCAAAGAAGCAAATCTCACAAAGCATTTAGTATAGAGCCTGGAAAATAAGTGTTTTCTTTGCAAAAGTATACTCAATAAAGTTTTTACTTTTAAATACAATGACTGGAAACCATCTGTGACCCAACATTTGCTTCTTGGTTTGATAATATTTATAATTATTTATAATTACTATTTCATTCTTAGGAATTCACAGGAATTATCTCCCCAGAATACAAAGTATTAGTGTTACATTATTGGGGTTCAGGAATTGCCACACAAACCATGCAGACATTGATCTCAGTAAAGGCAGAGTTTCATGCATCCCAGACTGGCCTCAAATGTATCACTTTATACTATGTAGCTGAGGATAACTTTGAACTCTTGATCTTCTTCCACCTCCCAAGCATCCATTCATATGCTGCTGGCCAATATCATCTAATTAAAACAATGTATCTAAATTTGGGGCTTAAGGAAGGATTCTGTTTACCCCACAGACACCTGGCTCCTTATACCCTTTCTTTTTTTTCCACAAGAATAATTCAATCATAATACAGTAATTATATAATATAATGTATAGTTATATTATGACATTATATATAAGTTTTATCCAGATGAAAGACATTGTAATAAGAGTACATTTCTGTAGAGGAATTTTAATCTAATAAAATGACTGTTCTGGCAAGGGATCACATCCAAAGGTCTTCTAGGTCTGTGTAATCCATCTATGATGACACACCTTTAATTACACTGGCCGGAATACAGATATGCCCTTATTACACATGTAAAGTGGAAAATTGTGGTTTCTTTGGAGATTCAGTTAGGTTATAATGATGTTTTGCTGGGGCAGACACATGAAAGAATGTTTTGCTAAAGCCAACATATGAAAGGACACATGATGTTCGGAAAGAATATAAATATGAATCCACAAACCTAGCGCATTGGTTTGCTTTGCTCTGCCTCACTAAACTTTGCTGACAACACGCATGTATTGGTTCACCTTAGATGGGATCACTAAGCTTCACTTGTAGTGACTTCGAACTTGGGCCAATTGGCAAGTCTCACAGTTTCTCCTGGATTGAACGGACCTTGCTGGTTCAAGTGTGATGTCTGCCAAGTGGACTGGACTGTAGCTGCCGATTTGTGTTTGGTGTTTGTGACTGGGCTGGACTGAGAACAATGAAGATCAGAATTGCCCCTAAAGAACTATTTCTAAACAGGTTCACTTCCATCATATCCTAATAACCATTCTTTTCCTACCTATCCACCTATATCTGCTAGATGGTAGTCGAGGAGGGAAGTTGAACCCTTATTAAAGTACATTATGAAAAATATAGGCTTATACACACCTTTAATCCCAGTTAGTTTTTACAAGGAAGAACCTATGTTTGAAAGTGACATCTAATTGACAAGCAGACAAAATGACAAATCAGAGACAGAATGAGCCATAGGAACAGCACAGGAAATAGGAGCTACTTAAGAGAGCAGTGGGGTCAGGGGAGAAAGAGGCACTTTTACAGAGACAGTGTTACAGAGACCCGGTTGACAGGTTTCAGGTGAAGACAAAATAAGCTAGAGAAGGAGGAGACAAAAGATTAGAACAAATTGTCAGAGTTAGTTTGAGACCAGGCAAAGCAATTCAGTGAGAAGCTGAGAGAAGTCAGATCAAATCAGCCAACTTGGAGAGGAGTTTGAGTCAGAACAGCTGAGTTGAACAAGCCAGCCAGAGTTCAGAAAAAAATCTAGAAAGGCTGAGCTCATTCAGCAGTAAGCCTCTGAGATGACAATTACATCTGGCAAATAAAAGTTACTTTTATATCTGGTCCTAAACACTCGAACCATCTTGCACTTTGTTTTACCTGAGTTAAAGTTCCAATCCCTAGAAGCTGAATATTTATCTCAGGAACAGGCCAATCTGGGTGCCACGATTTGGGGGAAATTATTGTTATATCTGCTCCGGTGTCCACTAAACCTTCGATTTCAATGCCATTTATTTATTTTTAGCTTTGGTCTCTGGTCACTTATATAAGTTTGCTAAAATACTTGTTTTCTGGTTTCTCCTGAAGCTGTTTTATCTACTGAAGCTGTTCTGTCCTTATTCCATCCAGTGTTGGTTTTGGTTTTTTTGTTGTTTTGTTTGTTTGTTTTTAACACCAGGCATTGAATCTTTTAATTGCTCTGTGGGTGAGTTTTTCTGAAGATGACAGGAAACAATTAAATTGAACTTGATATCAGGGATCTTGGGTATCTCCTGACGGCAAAGGGTTACTTTGTCCCTTGTTGATCTGCATTCATTAGTCCAGTGCCAGCCTCTGACATACCTTCTGCATACCCCAGAAGGCTTCTTTTTGTATTATCTCTAGAAAAAAATATTGTTTCTAGGAATACCTTGTCTGCACTCCCTTTTCAAATGACCTTGCTTACCACAGTTAAAACTGCTGACATTTTTGTTTTTCTTAAAACTTTTAGAAATTATTTCTCCTATCAGAGTAGCATGACAAACATGAGATCCAACATCTGCCCTATTTCTAATCCACTCATCTATTTCTCAATCAGCTTATTAAATGCTGAGTTCATGTGAAACTGACATGAACATTTTACAGAACTTTTAACCCAAAATACTTAATTCTAAGACTGCCAAACACAACCAACCTAGACACTGTGGAAAGCTTGGCAGAAATAGATTCATTTTTGTAAATAGTTTTACTGAGTTATAGTTAAAATCTTTTCTTTTTATTTAGACAAAAGGGGGAAATGTTGCAGAATATTTAACCACATTGTAAACCTTGAGATTGTATTATTTACTGGAAAAAAACCTGTTTCTATTTGTGGTGTGGCTCAACCCTACAAATGTCTTTAATTCAAGAGCTTCCTGCTTAAATATTGTAAACAGGATTAAATAAAGTCAAAACCAGTTGACAGGGAGTGGACATAGGAAAAAAACATAGAGAGTGAGAGGAGTCAGGGGGACGGCTAGAGAGATGCCCAGCAAGTAGAACGGAGGGGCATTCAGTTTGAGGGGCTTTTGAGATGGTGTGGAGAATGAGACCTTTCCTTTGGGGACATCAGCTGTGGCAGAAGGTCAGCAGAGTGCTTCCTCTGCCTCTCTGACCTAGCAGGCTTTCACCCCAGGATCTGGCTCCCAAGTATTCATCAGAAAAAATGAACAATTGAGATTGTGTTTTAAAAAAAAACAAACACCTTTTTATTAAGCTACATACATTAGGTATAGTGAAATGAACTACATCCTATTTAAACAATACAGAACTCTCACCTGGTG
Organism: Tokudaia tokunoshimensis; assembly: GCA_036184795.1. Classification (NCBI taxonomy): domain Eukaryota; kingdom Metazoa; phylum Chordata; class Mammalia; order Rodentia; family Muridae; genus Tokudaia; species Tokudaia tokunoshimensis. Next base: position 38,042,888 of record BTHU01000010.1, on the reverse strand, counting down.
GTTGGCCAAGACTAATGTTTCCCCAATCATGTGGTTTCTAAAAATGCAGCAGAAATCTAGCAGCATCCTTGTGACTTCCCCTGCCCTTCGCAAAGGAAAGATCTGTCTCAGAACATTTTCAAGTATGAGAACCTTTGGATGTGGTTAACATTTGAATCTCTTAGTGAATACATATTTATCCATACACACTGTAAAAAGGTCAGAATCTACAGAAAAACAAGATCTTTTTTTTAATTGGATATTTTCTTTATTTACATTTCAAATGTTATCCCCTTTCCTGGTTTCCCCTGCTCTGGAAACCCCCTATCCCGTCCCCTCTCCCCCTACTGAAAAATAAGATCTTAAGGAAAGCTTTAATGCCACCATCAAAGGAGAGCCATCCTTATCTTTTTGGGCCACATGTTTCTTCTGTTCTTTCCTGTTGCACAGCATAATCATATGTGGTTATGATTTGTGATTTTCCTGGATTTTTTTACTAGTATATATTGAACCACTTTCTCAGACCTGTGACATAAGTTAACATTATTTCCAAATAATGTATTTGTAAAAGTAGGCACGAGAGAGAGAGAGAGAGAGAGAGAGAGAGAGAGAGAGAGAGAGAGAGAGAGAGAGAGGCTTTTTTTCTTTTTTTCTCAATAAGTCCTGCTGATGTCTAATTCAACCAAGTCTAAAATTCCCTGCTGAGCCCTGGTTCCTTTATTTCCAGACTATCACAAGCCACCCCCTGAGTAGCTGCCACTGAATAGGGGAGCCACAGAATATATCATTCATGCCATCAAATTAATGCAAAGTCTATATCTTTTTCTTTACTCTTCTCTGTTTTTTTTTTCTTTTTGGTAGGGCCTCCACTGACTATCTGATTGGGTAATGAAAGGCTCTACCCTGATAGCTGACTCTCTAAGTCTAAGTAACAGAAGCAGACAAATACTAAATCAAGGGAAGCCATTTCTTCAAGAGAGCACATGTGTGGCACAAGGACCACTCCTTGCCCCCTGCCCCTTGTCTCTGTTTCTCAAGTACAGTCCCAGGCACCTGCTGCCAAGAAAAGACTCAGGCATTTCTACTATTGCAACAACATAGGGACAGAGGCCTTGACCCAGCATCTTAGATGTCTGCCCTTAACTGGGGTTTATAGCTGTAGTGACACAAAGCAGCTTTTGCCTTTAGTCAGCCCTTTGTAAGGAATCGATAGGTACAAGAAAAAATGATGCAATCATGGAAATGCAAATAAAAATCACGGGAGACACCATCTCACCCCAGTTAGAACAACTTTTATAGAAAGTCCCAAAATAGCAAAACTAGTGAGGCTGTGGAGAGAGGGGAACTCCCATTGGGGAGCTCTCAGTAGAAATGTAAATTAGTACAGCTATTCCAGAAAACAGCACAAAAGTTCCTCAAAACCATGCAACAAGACTGCCATCTGGTTCAGCAATCCCCCTGCTGGGCATTGAAATGAGATGAAATCATTATATCAAAGACATATCTGCAGTCCCCGTTACATTATTCACAACGGCTAGGATATGGAATCAACCAAGGTGTTCGCTGGTGCATGAATAGACAAGTACATACTGGTGGTAGGACTTTGTGTAGTCATGAAAAAAATGGAGTTCTATTATTTGCAACAACATAGACAAAGCCAAAAGACATTGTGTTAAGCGAAGTAAGCCAGGCTTAGGAAGGTGAATGCTGTGTGTTCTCGCTCATTATAAGAACAAAATGTTGATAACACAGAAATAGAGAGCAGAACAGAGGTTGTCATGGGCTATCTAGGAAAACTATAGGGGAGAAAGGCTTTGGATAATTAGCACCAAAACACAGTAGAAGACTGAGTCCTTGGTCCCATATGACACTAGCTCACTCTGAGGTCCACACCAATTTCTTATCTATAACCATAAGACTAGTAAAGATTGAAGGCTCCCAAAACAGAGTGATCAGTGTTTGACACACATGGTGATTGTCCTGATTTGATTACTACATGTATATATCATGTATCACACAGTACACATAAGTATGTACATATGATACATGCTAATCTATAACTTTAAATGTTATGTAAAAGTTAAAGTGTTACAGAACTATAAGTCAAAAGATCTGCTCTGTCTGTAATTTTATGTTTTTGAAATGATCACCGTTAATAGTTTGGTAGGCATTATTCCCATTTCTTCTATGGTATGTCAGTAATTGTGTTCTTTTATATTACATCATATTTCATATTCCATTACAATCTATAATAATACTGTCTAGGAGTAGACCGGTTTCCTCATTGCCAATAGTTACCATCTTGCTTCCATGGACATATCTCAGAGGTCTGTCTGTGCTCATGGTGTTTTTTTTGTCTTCAGAAATCTGTGTTGGCTGCTGCCAAGGGACCTGGGCCTGTGGGATCATATATCAAGAAGGGACATGGTCATGTCTGTTCTCCAGCCTGGGAATCAGAAGTGCCAAGCCCTGCCCAGGTCCCTACCCCACACAATCCAGTGAGCACATGCCTGGCTCTGCCCTGACTTTCCTTACTTCCATGGTTAGTGCTCAGGCTCTGGCTTTATGCTCAGGTCTGTTTGCCTGGGGTGAAGAGTAGATCACAGAAGCCTCCCAGCCTTTTTTGAGCACAGAACACTCTGCTCTTACCTTATTATACAAGTCATATGTATTTAAGGTAGGAAAATTCAGAAAGAGTATTAACCTGTCTTCTCACATAGAAAGCCACATCGACATTCTAAATGAAAGTTTCTACACACAGGGACACACACAGACATACACAAATATACATACATACATACATACACACACAGACATACACACACAGACATATACATACATACATACATACAGACACACATAAACATACACACACATATACACACACACACATACACACACACACACACACACACACACACCCTACACTGTGTATCCATGGCTAGACAGCCCAACCTGCTTGATGTCAAAACCAACACCATAGCAGTAAGCCCTGTCCCGACACTGGATGCAAAGAGAAAGAAGGCAGCCTTTGTGTCTGAGAATCAAGAAATACATCATTCTTCCATGGTCAGAAGACCATGAAGACACACGTGGATAATATCTTACTTAGAAGGCATTATAAAGTTGAAAAAGCTGGAAATACTCTTGGTAAAAACAAGTTTAGATAACATTAGGATATCAAATTATTCTCAAATATCAACTTATTCTTATTCTCAACAAAAGCTGGAAATTACAGCGTTGTAAGGAAGTTAGCCCGAATCTTGCTCCCCAACCCTTCCGTGAAACCCTTATACAGGCCTTTCATTCAAGCTGCCAACATCCTGGCATTCATGCTGCCACCTGGTGGATATGACTGCCACTGCACCTCTGTACCCCCTTGCTTCTTTACTGAAAGCTTAGGTTTGACTGTTGCCACTGGAAATCTAGGAAGTGTGTCAAAATGTCCTGAGGCCAGAGGCGCTGAGACCGAATGTAACCCAAGAACAGCTTGAAAACATTCATTCTCTCAGGTTTACAGACCAAGCTTAGATACTCAGGCAATGGGAAGAGAATGCTGGAGAAACCTGCTGATGGAGGTATCTCACAGTGCCAACTAGATCCACCCAATGTATTCACTTAACATGTGAGTGTGGAATCCAGTGCATGTCTTCCATACTGCTAACTTGAGAAAGTAAGATGGTTTTTAATGGGTTGCTGTGCAGTAAGACCATGCTGCTAGGGGGAAGTGTCTCATTAAACTCTAGATTACTGCTTCAGTAGATCTGGTGTGGAATCCAAGAACCTTCATTTCTTCCAAGGGATCTGTGCAGTGGACAGACACTGGTGGCCTGTAAGTCTGCACTTATTTCAGGTTAAGTGCAAAGCATTTGTCAACCTTACCCTTCTCTCTGAACGTCACTGTCTCATTCTTGTGCTGAAATCCTGGAGGGTCACAAATATTCCCTCTCTTGTATGACAAAATATATTTATTTACATAACTCCAAATCACCCCCCCACCATACACACCAACCCAAACGCCTGCCATCTCACTAGGCTTTTGACAAATGTCCACACAAAGACCCATGTGATAAAGGCACCATCTTTAGTCTCTGGCACTATTCAGAGACGGTGGAATATCTTGGAGTGCAGTATAGTTGGAGGAGGTTATTGGGGGCATGAGCTTGAAGCAGATATGGGGGCCACCCAGTGCTCCTCCCTCTTTTTCTACCTGCTGTCTGCCCTGAGGTAGGCAAACTGTTCTCTGCCTCAAGATCCAATCATGAAGCAGTTTTGCTTCAGGTCCAAGAAGGAATGGAGCTGACTAACTATGGATGGAAACTTGTGAAATCCCGAGCCAGAACAAACCTTGCCTCTTTGTAAGTTGTTTACTTTAGAGATGTGATAATTTCATAGGAAATTATCTAACAGGCGGCACGAAGTTACAACAGAATTACAGAATGGGTTGGTGCTATTTAAATGTAGTAAGAATGTGGAGTTCCTCAGTGGCTGCCCTACCACTGTTTTTCAGAAATAAAATCTCCACACCATCTGTTCCCCCTGAGGGTGTAGTATGGGGGCACTGTTAGCATTTCAAGTAGTTTAACCAAGGAAGGAATTTTAAGTAGATTGAACAGTGAAACACAGAGGAAGCCAGTCCCTATTCCTAGACTGTGCTCTGAGATTTGGATGACAGGTGAATGCAAGCAGGAGCTATGCAGATACACAGGTGAGGTGTAGATAAAGAAGCTCACAGAGGGAAGGTGTGGAGAAGAGAGCATAGAGACAGATGGGTAATTAAGCTGAATCCTGGCTAAGGAAATGACTCAATGGGTAAAAGTTCTTGCTGGACTGATATGAGGGTATGAGTTCAAGTCCCTCTTCCACACCAAAATGCAGGTGTGGCCATCCTTCTGCCTATACATTTAGGGCACGGTATATGGGATGGAGACAGGAGGATCATGAGGGTTGGCTGCCAGCACAGTTCCACTTCAGTGGGAGACCCTGCCTCAAGGGTAGAGAGACATAGAGTGGGACACCTGATTCCTCTTTTGGCCTGTTTACATGAATACATAAGTGTGTGCACTGGCATATACACACAGGTTATACACCAATACACACATAGCCCACAAACATGATAATGAGGAGGAGGGAAAGCAGGAGGCAGCAGCTGTAGGTGGTTGGGCTAGGTGTGACCATGTTGGAGATGGAGCTAGATCTTGAGAACTTTTGTAATAACAGGCATTGAGCTGGGAGATACACATGTATGGTGTGCATGTGCATGCGTGTGTGTGTGTGTGTGTGTGTGTGTGCACGAATGTGCTATGCCTGTGTGTAATTCAGCACATCCAACTGTCCAGTGTGTACCAATTCCCTTTCTCCCCACCCCATTTCTCTCTGCCACTCAAAGTGGAGAGCTCAGCCTGGAATAAGGGCAGTGCTCAGAGAGGGCAGGTGAACACTCACTCCCTCGGCCCACGTCTGCAGTGTGCTTCTTCTCCAGTACCAGTCCTGATGGCCTCTTGGTCTACACAAGAGGAAATGAAATTTCTTGAGGCACTATACACTCTATGTCATTGGCAGCATAAAATAATCCAGCACAAGTTAAATCTGGCAAGGGCATGTGTGCACTAAGCTGAGAGTGGAGAATGCGGTCGCCCATGCAAAATGCAAATGGTGTCACCCTTGGTAGTCTTAGGCAAGCAAGGTGACTTTTGGTTTCTACTTTTTATTTCTGTAAATAAAGCACTATCTGTCTTAGTTGGGGTTTCTGTTGCTGTGATGAAACACCATGACCACAAATAACTTGAGGAAGAAAGGGCTTTTTTTTTTCCCCTGATAGCTCTCAGGTCATATTCCATCGCTGAAGGAAGTCGTGCAGGGGCCTGGAGGCATGAGCTGATGTCGAAGCCATGGAAGGTGCTGCTTACTGGCTTGCTCGGCCTGCTTTCCTGCAGCACACAGGACCGCCAGCCCAGGCATGGTACCACTCACAATGGGTTGGCCTTCTCACATGAATCACTAATTTTAAAAATGTCCTAATAACTTGTCTACAGGCCAGTCTGGTGGGGATATTTTCTCAACTACTATTTCTCACTTGAGGTCCCCTCTTCCAAAATGACTCACATCTGTGTCAAGTGGAGCCTTTGACTCAGCCAGCGGGGTTTCTGCAGGCTGTTTGTTCGTCTCTAGCTTCCTCCGTTACAGTGGAAGCTCTTTAAGAATAAGCCCCATACCCGCTGCCTCTGTAGCCCTGCACTGGACACCAGCTATGGCACACGCTAGCAGAAACATAAACTGGGCTCGACATGAACACAGTTCTTTATTGGCTAAAATGAAGTCTTCTCTACCTACAGCCACACTTTCAGTGGTAACACGGTGGGATTCCAGTGCGGGTTTATTGAGTTCCAATGCTGTCATCTTAGGGTGTGTACCTCTATTGAGTACCCGGTCTGACAGCTTCAAGAACCCACTACGGGTTCTAGGTAGGTCCAACTCAGCTTCTTGTCCTCCCCTCAACCTCTCTTGTTCTCAATTTTCTCTCTACCCTGTCATCATTTGGCTAGAAAAATAAAATCTACACCATCACTCCAGTCACTGAGGATAATAAACACCCATCATGGGGCACTGCAAACCAAACCCCTCCTTGATATCAAATCCTCCCAGAAGAGAAATGTAAGGCAGCAGTAATTAAGCATTACATGCTAAGAGGCCTCAATAAGGACTATGACAATCTGAAGACCAAGTTACTCTCCCAGGGTTGGGGCCTGGGAAAGTTCCAGAGATGAACTTTGAGCTAGGATGACTGATAGAGGACTCGACTTCTGACAGACAGGAAGGCCCGCATTCACAGAAGAACGAGAAAGGAATTCCGTGTACCAGGCAGAGCCTGAGCTGGGCAGGTTAAAGTTAACTGTACTCAGCACCGTGACTGAAGCAGAGTAGCCGGGAGTGCCTGGATGGTGGAGACAAGTGGGGCCCAAGAGAAGACACGAGGGGGCAGGAAGGAATATATCCCTCAAACTCACAAGTCCCAACTCAGTTCTGAGTATCTCTTGGGACCCAGTAAGCACATGCTTAGGGCACCAAAAGTAAAATCAGAAATAAGAAGAGAAATGAGAATGATATCCATCCATATACCTTTGACTTTTGTGTAACTTCAGAAAATATTTTTCAGGTCTCAGTGTCGTGAAAATATGGAATTACATGAAAACACACTGTAACCTCCAGTGCTTGAGATCTCTAAAATCTTTACAGGCATTATGGATCAAGTATGAATTCTCCCCATCACGGGCTTGGATGTTGGTCCCTAGTTGGGAGTGCTGTCTGGAGAGGCTTCAGAAACTTGAGTTAGACCTTGCTTGGAGGAAGTAGGGTCTAGGGATAGGATGAAGGGCTTTGGATCTATTCTTTCCGTGTGCCTCTCTGTCTGATTCTCACTGTGTGTCTCTCTCTCCATCTCTGTCTATCTCTCCCTGTCTCTGTTTTTCTTCATGTCCCTCCATGTCTCACTCTCTCTCTCTTTCCCTCTTCTTGTCCGCACAGCTGTGAGATGTCCTAGCTGCATACATTGCTATGCCTTCCCCATCATGATAACACCACCCTCAAACAGTGAACCAGGTAGAGCCAGAATAAATCCTTCCTCCCTCCAGCTGCATTAGCCAGGTATTTTATCACAGTGACGAGAAGTCGGTGATATGCCAGATTTTGGACTACTGCAGAAAGTATACACTAGTGGATCACCCTTTGGGCTAGACAGAGTGGAGTTAAAGCAGCTTGCAAAAATACTTTCTGCAAGGCCCATAACTCTGTCTTTAGCAGTGTATGGCATCAGTTGTTTGTCAGAAGGACCTCCAACTTGTGGCATATAAGATCTGTGACAAAAGAAAGGAAGAGACTCTTCCTGCAGCTCCAGAATTAGGAACCTTAGACTTAGTCCTTGTGAATTAGTCCTTGTGAAACATGAAGTTCTCTTCCTCCCTCTCTCCCCTCACGTGTGTGTGTGTGTGTGTGTTCATTCCTAGGAATTGAACTTAGGGCCTCATGTCCTCTACCATTGAAATCAACCATTTTCCCAGACACCTACAAAGGGACAACAAACTGAACCTGGGACTTCTCACTCTCCCTCTTGTCCCCTGCTTCCAGCTCATTCCATGTTAAGGTATTTTATGAGACACAGTATTTGTCTTAGTCAGGATTTCTATTACTGCCATAAAACACCATGAACAAAAAGCCAGTTAGGGAGGAAAGGGGTTAATTGGCTTACACTTCCAGATCATTGGAAGAAGTCAGGACAGGAACTCAAGCAGGGCTAGAGTCTGGAGGCAGGAGCCATGGAAGGAAACTGGGTACTAGCTTGCTCAGTCTACTTTCTTAGAGAAGCCAGGACTATCAGCCCAAGGATGGTACCACCCACAAGGGGCTGAGCCTCCTCCATTGATCACTAATTGAGAAAATGCCTCATAGCTGGATCTCATGGAGGCATCTCCTTAACTGAGGCTCCTTTCTCTCTGATGACTCTCGATTGCATCAAGTTGACACATTATGTGTGCCCCTCCCCCACCACAAGGGAGAGAAGAGAGTATCTCCCCTGGCATCCAAACCAAGGGTAGTCTGAGTTACAAATCACTCATCTAGATTAGTAGATGTGTCTACAAAAAGGAGGAAGTGAAAGTTCACACCTGGGCTGGTTGTCACTCTCACCCCATTCCCTAAGTTCCACAGCAGTGATATAGCCTGAGAGGCATCCTGAGAAGGTTTAATGCAGATATTGACAGCTGGGGTTCCCCAAAATGAAGGCTCCAAACAGCAGAGATAATGGCATCAAGGCAGAGGAAAACAACACTAGCTTACTGTCAACAGGTGGCCGCAGCCCATTGGCTCTCCCACAGCCTCTCCCTGTCCTCAGTTACAGGAACAATTATCCTAGAGCAGGGAGAGAGAAGTAAAAAAGCAGATGGTGTCCTTGCTGACACCCAGCTCCCGGATTGTAATTCCCCGAGGACACATTCCTTATTGCAGCTCATTCCTGGCCCAAAGTAGATCTCTAATTCTTCGTTGAAAATGAATGAGAGCCCCTTACCCGAACCAGCTTTCCAGCTTTAGGAGGACTATGTGTGGACAGAGGAGGGTGTTCTTTGGCATGGAGCTTGGTTTGAGTAACATGGCACTATCCAGGACATACAGTGTGTCTCTGGCAATGCTGGTTTCCAGGCGGGGCTTTGGCTTCCGTGGTGTGCAGGCCCGCCCCTAGCCTTGCTGCCTAGTTCAGTGGGTGGAAAGGTTTAAATTCTAGCAGCTCTTGGCCCTGCTGCATGTTGGCTAAAATCCTTCAGCAGCAGCATGAAGCTAGGAGCCTTCTTTCTCTTGGTGTCCCTCATCACCCTCAGCCTAGAGGTACAGGAGCTGCAGGCTGCAGTGAGACCTCTGCAGCTCTTAGGTATGTCCGGGCAAATGGTTGCATTATTCTTCCTCTAGTGAAGGGTCAGAAGTAAGACATCCAGAACTAGTGTGGACAGGAAGGGGGGAGAAAATGGAAGAAAGAAAGACAGTTTTCTTTAGGATCCTCCTTGGCGGTCACCTCTTAGTTCCCCAGAACAGAATCCCTCTTCTGCCTTCTCTCTCTCCATCCGCTGGATCACCTCACTGGACTCCCTCTCCTGCTTGCTCCTCAGACATTCTCCATCCTCCAAGCATCTCCTCTACCAGCATCTCCCTTGACCTGTCTACAGAAAATATTCTTGTAATTATGCTAAACACAGGTCAATCTCAATCTTCCTTACCAACAACATTCTCAGAAAGGGTTTTGTTGCCATGGGTTTTTACTGTTGCTTGTGTCTTTGTTTGTTTGAGACAGTCTCATACTGCAGCCCAAGCTGGCCAGGAACTTACTGTGTAGCCCAGGCTGACCTCAAACTCATGGCAATCTTCCTGCTTCATCCCACTATGCTGGGATTACAAGCACAATCCACTTCACCTCATTTGGCCTCAAAGGACTCCTCTTAATCCTCTGCCCGTTCTTCCCTTAGCCCTTTGGTGACCACAGCCTTATTAAACTCCTGACACACTCTTCTCAGGTCCTCTGGATGAGCCTCCTGACTCTTCTCTGTAGTAAACTCTCACCTTTGCAGCCCGGACGCTCTCTGCCCACCCCTACTCCACAACCCCTATCCTGCAGCCTGCTTCTTTCCTGGATTATCTTGGACTGAATGGCTTGCTCCTAAATGTCTTTAGATAGAGCTTAGGCCTCTCGTCTTCACTCCATCAACTACCTGTTTTTGAAACAGTTTGCATTTCTTCCGTCCTTCGCCCTGTTGCCTCACTGTGTCCATCCCTGATTACCCCACGGCCCTGCCATTGCAATAGTTTCCCAGAAGCTCTCTCTGCCCCTCTCTTCCTTCTTCAATGTGCTTACTAGTTGAATCCTGGTTCTGTCTATGCTTTTGCAGCAGATAATTCTCCCAAGTGACCTTCTCTCGGTTTATTAAGTGAAGTCCCAAATCCACAGGTCCTAATGGCCTGCTTGCCCTCTCCAACATTTACTTCTCCTGCTCCCAAACTTGCTCAGACCTCTGCTTGACAATCCTCCTGACTCCTTCTATTCCAGGGAACCCAGAGTGACAGCAAATGTGTCTAAGGGGCAGGACTTGGAAGAGTCAGTCTCCAGTCCTGGGAGTGCCTCTGTAGGTCCTTGTTCCCAGGTAACGCACGGACCTCCCAAAGCCCTGCCCTACTACATCTCCCCTTGGGACTTTTTGCATCTTTCCTCACAGCACTCCGCCTGCTTTCCCCCACTACTCTTCCTTGAGAATATCCCTGCACTCCAAGGCTTACTTTTTCTGACGAACAAGAAATAAAGTCTTATCTCCTCTGAGTTCTTTGAGTCCTCTGGATCCACCTTGCAGGACACTTGTGAAACACTGCTCTGTCTCCAGTACCTTAGACAAAAGTCTTACTTGCATTGGAAGGCTCTAAAAGGCCCTTTTACATCAATGTCCTTCCTAAATGCTTTATATATAGCAAAAGATCATAAGTATTTAACGATTGATCAAACTACTGTGAATAGGGACAAGGGGTCTGCAGCTTTCTCACCTCAAAGCAACAACAGCACCAGAAACACTTAGGGATCGTGCTATAAAGCAGAGCTAGGGAAACTAACCTCACAGAGTGACTAGCAAGTATGAATATCTCCTTCTCTGCTCCATGTACTGTGATGTGGGGGAAGTGATTTCATTTAAGCAACCCCCTCTTCCTTCCTTTCCACAGAAGCAATCCCTCGATCCATGTCTCTAAAGTAGGCTTGCTTTAATGAGATTATGCGTGTGCCTTGTTTTAACAGAAATAGCCAGTAACACTTTACAAATAGTACTATGACTTCAGTTAAAAGGAACTGGTGAAACCTACTCCTTAATCAAGGACTGTCATCCCCAGCACTTGAATTTAAAACACAGATGTTTTCACTAGTCTATTTGTCTGTCCGTGAGAGGGTAAACTCATTCAGTAATCCAGTTTGGCCTTTAGCTGATAATCTGCCTGCCTTAGTCTATGAGTCCTGGGATTAAAGGATTATTCCACCATGCCTGCTTTCAACTGATCTTTTCTGACTTAGGCACCTGCACTGAGCTCTGCAGTGGTGACTGGGACTGTGCGCCAGGGGAACAATGTGTCAGTATGGGATGCAGTAGCAGCTGTGCTACAAACTAAGAACAGGTAAAAAAAAAAAAAACTGTTCCTTCAAATCTCCCCCAGACCAAGCAGGTTGTACATTTGACTTCCATGGGACTTTCTAGAAGTTGGTAAAATGGAGCCGATGTGTCTCCCTAAATTTTCTCCTTTTTTCCTTCTTGAAGAAGCACCTATCACAGGATGGTGCTTTCCAAACCTTTAGAATAATTTCCCAGCCCAGTCTACCCAGGAGAAAAATCAAACTATATTTGAGCAAGAAGATAAAAATCATCCCAAATGATGGCTGTGGTGCATATTTAACTATGCACAAATATATAATATATATATTTTAAAATGAGAATCTTGTGCCTATTTGATTTCTTAGTTATTTCATTTGAAAATAGTTAGTGGACAATTTTAATCTCAGTACTTATCTTCAGCTCCACCCTACCATCTTGGCTTTTTTCTATAGTCCATGGTATATGCTCTCCTACCAGCAATCACAATAAATGTACGCTTAAAATATTTATTTTATAATTAGCATGGCTGTATTTTGAATATTAAAATGCGTACACCCCTTACTAATTCCTTCAGGATATAATCCAACATGTATAATTGATGACCAAAGAATACTCTGTTGGTCCTTTGATGTACATTGCATATTAACCTAAGCAGATCCTTTTTCTGTAAAAATATCTTATGGGATTCATATTATTGAATGTTTCCCTATTTAATTTTCAGTACCCACTAATTTTTAAAAAAGGATGAAAAGCTTCCATGATTAAGTTGTATTAATATGATTAAATTGTATTAGCAGATTTAGCATGTGCTCTAAACACCAAATTGTTTGAGCCAACAAGATTAATCAGTGGGTAAAGGTTCCTGCTGCCAAGACTAGTGGTATGAGTTTGATCCCTAGGACCCACATGGTGGAAAGAACTGACTCTCAAAAGCTGTCCTCTGTCCTCTACACATGTGCCATGGCAGGCACATGACTGCACATGCACAGACAAATCTAAACATATACACAAATAAAACCACATTTTAAATTAAAAACAAAACCCAAGGTGTCAGGAGTCATCACAGGACAAGCTAATAACTAGCAGGTGATCTTCCTGAGATGGTCTGCCTCAGATTATAATAACCCACGACAGATTTGTTCCCATAGGATTTGCAAGGCCCAGGAAAAAAATCATTTTAGGAAAGGTTCCTGCTATTAATATGTTTTATCCTGTTATTATTAAATATATATAACAATCACTAGATATTAGCCCACCCTTTTGAGCAGATCTCTGCAGATCTACAAAGATGTACTGTCTTGTAGTGATGCTATATAGACAAATAGATGACGTAATTCTTTATGATGATCCTATAAGAATTCCTAAAATTATATACTAAGCTCTTTTATAGTGGGTCTGCTATTAGATCCTTTTCTGATAGCTAAAACTGCAATGAGAACTTTGTCAGTCTCCCATGTGTCACCAATTAATTGCTTCTAGATAGAAACCAGACTTTCTACTACTCAGAGCACATTCCAAAAGGTTGTAAAACAATTAACCAAAGGTCATAAAAAGGTAATTAATGATTTATCATAAGTGCTAGGCCAGAAGATAACATATTGACTGGATTTATCTATATAAAACTTCACTAATAACTTAGTTATGGTTTTAATTCTCAAAGAACGTGTAGATCTGTAACAGGTGATGAAGTGGGATAATCACTCCTAATGGATATGCATGTAAACATTCTCTGTTGTAAACTTCTATTCCAATTTACAATTTGGATTTGTATGAACTTGTGATGAACTTTTTACCATGTGATCATGTAGACTGAAAGATGTATAAGTGCTAAGGACAAAAAAGACACAGAACTGAGCTGAGGAGAACTTTTTAGACAGAACACTTTTTAGACAGATCTGAACAGAACTTTTTAGAACAGAACTGAGGATAATTTTTCTAGTCAGGACAGAAGAGAACTTTTTAGACAGAATTGAACTCAAGAAGAACTTAGAAGTAAAGGCATAGCATTGCGAGAAAAGACATTGAGTAAGAGCATTACTGTGACATCAGAGCAGGAGGAGAGCAAGATTAGGAGAATGCAGAGTAGAATAACTTAGAAACTATAGGTAACATAAAAATCTAAGAGAGCAATGTAGAGAATGCAGAGGGAAAGAGGAAAAAAGAAGAAGCTGGAGAGAGCAGAAGACGCATGCAGGCTTCACCTTACCATGGGACAGAGCGGGTCTTTTCTTTTTTTGTTGTTATCTTGTTTTTGTTTTTGTTTTTTTCGAGACAGGGTTTCTCTGTATAGGTCTTTCCTTAATAAAAAGGCAGGCTTAGTCTTATTAAAGGAACAAAGCTTTCTTCTTACAAACTTGGGTTGAATTTATTTAGCATTAAAAGGTTAGAAGTGTTTTCTTTCTCTGTGCAATAAAGATTGGAGCTCATTTTCCATCCAGAATGAGTGAGTTCTTTCTGCACTGGTGCTTGGGCTTTTGCTCTAAATGCACATGTAAGTATGAACATGTGTGTGTAAGTATGTAATTGTGAGAATGTATGCAAGCTGGACCCAACTGGTTTGAATGGAAATGTATAAATGAGCACATGTGACTCTGTATATGAATTTATGTGAGATTATGCATATTTGCTTATGTAAAAGTTTTTCCTTGTGTGAGTGTTATTCTCTTCTCCTGGTTCAATAGAAGTTCATTGCTCCAAACTTCCCCCTAGCCCGACAAGCAAGAGGCATCTGGACAAAAGGCTCTAGCAATTAACCCTTTACTCAATCTCCTGCTGTTTTAGGTGCTAAGTGCCAGAGACCTGTAGTTTCTGACCTCAGAGGAACACAGAAGGCAGGTCAGCTACAATAGCAAAGTAACTTAGACTTAGATAAGTGAACTTTTAATTATTATATAACAACCCTAAATATCTCATAAGACAAAAGTCTTACCTTCCACCAATGCTCTTCCCCCTCTGCTGCCTCAAGGAGAACCAACAAGAAAGAAGACCCCACAGGGCTGGCCCCCAGCACCAAAGTGTTCATGTTCAGAACATTTATTTATTCAGCCCACCTATAGTGCTTTCTGGCTTCTTGATGGTCTATGGATCTCCAGAATCAAGAACTAATGTTTCTCATTACATTCTGGGTAGTAGCCAGGTATCCAAACGGCAGGTCTCGTATAATTTTTATATCTATTTCTCCGACAAAGAATTTTCTCAAAGGCCATCTTCTCTAATTACTGTTCATTTCTTCCTATAGCTTCTACCTGGAAAAGAAATGTGCCTGTTTGGAGCTCTGTGACCAAGAAAACAGTTGAAAATGGAGACCATGGATGGAGATTACAAGCAGCACGGTGGGGAGGGACGAGGAGGTGTTTCTTTTAATAAATCACTAATATGAAGGTCTCCACACTACTTGAGTTATTCGCCTGGAGGTTGTTATGGTTTGAATATGACACGTCTCCCTGGTCCCTAGCTGACTGCACTGTTTAGGAAGGAGAGGCCTTGCTGGAGGAGGTAGGCCAATGGGGTATTTTGTCCTGGGTCTGACATGTTTCTGGCTGTTTTCTGGTTGCTGTAGGTGAGAAGCCTCAACCAAATACTCCTGTTGTCATGATAATTCTGCTTTACTGAAGAGCAAAGCAGCCACACATAGCCTTAAACCCCCTAAAATAGTGCACCAAAAGTTAATAATAATTATTATAATATTAATAATTATAATTATCATTATATAATAAATCCTCCTTCCTTTAAACTGTTTCCCTCAGTTATCTAATCCTAATCATGAAAAAGCTACTAATGCCAATATGTTAAATTCTGATAGCATGTATCCTTGTGGGTGGCAATACGGGTCCACCAAGAAAACGAACATACCTATTCTGTAGTCATCACCAACTGAAGGAGAAAAAATATATGGAATTCCCAGGGAGACCTTTGAAGACTTCCTGAATTGACTTGAGTTACATGGTAGGTGCCCCTACATACCCGCCTCCCATCCTGAGACTGGAAACTCACAGCTTAGCATCAGTATATTCTCTAACACCAAGGCCTGTCATCTTGAATAATACTTTATGTGGGTCATATATGTCATTAAACCCAGACAGTTCACACAGTTTCTTTATACCTTTATGGTGGTTATGAACCAAACCCTATATCCTAGCTCAGTGCAATATTTAAATATGTCTTAAGTATTGCTTCAAATACTCTGGGTTTTAAGCAAGGAGAACCATTGCTATAGCAACCCATTAATCTTTCTGGGTGAGGGTATGTTGTGCCTGGGAGTCGGGGAAATCAAGGACTCTGATAAGATGTCCTATCAGAACATCAAGAGTATAAAGAAGTAACATTGCTAACTTTTCTGTCACTGCCATCAACAAGAGTGCTCTCCAACTCCAGCCAGAATCTGAAACTCTAGCAACCTCAGCCCTGCCAGGGAGCAAACTTTCTGAGATGGTAAGAAGTGGTGAGTGGCAAGTTTCCAAGCCACCTTTTACCTATCCTAAACACAGCATGGCTTGCAACCTGTAGGGCAAGCAAAGGCTTTCCGGAACTAGAGCACACAACGAGGCTCTGCCCCAAGCGGTGCCCCGGAAGTATTTCCCAAGCTATCTCACGTAGGAAAAATGGCGGCGGTGCAGGTCGCCGCCTCTCTTCCTTGTGGGCAGCCGCGAGAGGCCCCGCGGGAGCTGTCGCCGGAGCAGGACGATGGGTTCCGCCGCTTGTCTGCCAGGCTCCGCGCGCTGCAGCCAGATGACAGCACTGTGTCCCGCATGGAGATTCACCTGCTCTTCGACCAGCTCATCTCCGAGAACTACAGCGAGGGCGGCGGCGTGGCCCCCGAGGTAGGCGGCGCGCCTCATCCCGCCCGGACAACGGCTGGTTCCTTCCTCCGGCCCCTCCGGGTCTCACCCGCGTCCCGGATGACTTAGTTCCAGGCTGGCTTTCTCCCTCGGTCCGTGCCATACTCTCTGCCCTCCATCTGAAAGCTTGCAAGCCAGCATCTTTCAAAGGTTTCTGCTCTAACGCCTTCAGCAGCCATCCCTGGTGAGCGACTCCAGGAATGTCGGAACGAGGATAGTCTTAGTTGATTTCGCTGATTTCACTGAAGCTCACCCAGCGTCACGGTTTTGGCAAATGGCCCAGCTAGATTGGAACCTAAATTTGTCGTAAGGCCTGTATTTTCTGTTTTGTTTCTGCACTGGCTCTCGTTTGCTCCCAGAATCCCTGAGCCAGTCCTACCCACGAGCATCTCAAACTTTATAGCTCATATAGATGAATGCATTGTCTCCCATACTCCTAATCCCCAATTCATTCTACCCTACCCCATCTCAGATACACACAAGGCATGCACACTGCTTCTTTTCTTTATCCTGGAGCCTGTTGGATTAAAATTCTTCAGAGTCTGTCCCAAGCATGTTTCCCAGTTTACTCTTCTCTATTCTCTTTGGCTGTGTTTTAGGCAGAACAGTTCTTTCCTGGACTGTTCCCCTGGTCTCTCACCGAGCTTCCTCCATTCTAGCCCCATTCCAGACTATTCTTTGCCAGAGTCTACTATTTTTGCCAGAGTCTACTATTGGTTAAAAAAACAAAACAACCCATACAAGTGTAAAAGTAACCAGAGATTTTCTATGTATATTGGCAAATGGCAGAAGCAAACTGCTTAATAAGATGATTCATACAGTAAGAAACAAAACTGCCTAGTAAGAGACAAATATGGGGCTCAAGGATATAAAGGGGGAAAAATCCAGAACAACTCACCAAAGATAAGGGAGCAGAGTGGAACTAAGTGAAATTAAGGGAGCTTTTTATTTATGTACTTTGATATTTTGCACAACAACAACAACAAAATGTGTGCCTTTCGAGTCTTCTCTCCTGTTTCTCCTCTTGGGTTCAGTCACTTGGAACTTACTGCCTCAGGTTCGGGCACCTAAGGACTTCTCACATCTCCGAGCCTTCCCACACTCCACCCCCTCCCCTTGGTTTTTTTTTTGTTTTTGTTTTTTTGTTTTTTTGTTTTTTTTATTACTTGTTCATCTGGCAAAGTTCATTCTTCAAATCTTCTTTATTATCTTTCTGTCTCTCTCTTGAGGAGACAAATTATCTGTGGTTCAGGGAAATGTTTGTTTCATCTTTGGAGTCAAAAGACCTAGCCTACTGCCTGACACATACTAGATGCCCAGAGCCTTTCTGGTCATTAAGCATCTGTAGATGGTGTAATTTGTGGATAGCATCCTCTCTCTCTCTCTCTCTCTCTCTCTCTCTCTCTCTCTCTCTCTCCGTGTCTCTCTTTCTGTAATTTTCTAATTTTATGTAAGTGTTGTTTCTGATTTGCCCAGTAGCATTGCATGTCCAGCTCACTTGGTATTTTTAGCTGTAGCATGTGCTTTTCTGTGCTGGAAGCCTTTCTTTTATTATTTATTAGTACTGTATGGTAAAAGCTCTTTCCCTTCCTTTTAGTACTTACTAAGTTTTGTTATTTCATTCCTCCAGCTCCCACTTTCTGCCTCAACTTTGACTCAGATATTTTTTTCCTCACTGAATGTGGAACAGTCACTGAGCTTTTCCATTTGACTGAGGGATTTTGGGTTGCTCATTTGGCTAACGGGTGTGTTTATCTTTGTTATGCTTTTTTTCTTTTAACCAGGACGTCAGTGCTCTTCTTGTGCGAGCTTGTCAGCTGGTGCCTCTTAATCAGAATCACCTTGTGAGCAAAGTGTCACAACTGATCCATCGTTTACTTAACAGATTACAGGTAATCATGTATGTAACTTGAAAGCTTAGATCGGGAAGTACCATACCTGTTGTAGATCTGATAGGCTCACCTTTTGGTTTTTTTCTGAGATAGGATCTTAGCTCAGGTTGGCCTGAGAACCTTCTAATTTTTTTGTTCACCTTTAAAGTGTTGGGATTATAGATGTTTGCTGTTAAACCCAAATCAGTTGTCTAATCTTTTGAAAAGCCTGGAAAAGAAAAATGTCTTGGGCTGGGAATGTAACTCAGTGAATGGTAGAGCCTTAGCCCCCTGGCACACATGAGGCCATGGGTTCAATCCCAGCATCAGTCCCACCAAAAAACAAAACAAAACAAAACAAAACCAGTGCTTAGTAAGTGTACATCATTAAATCCAAATGTAACTGACCAAATATATATTCTGAGAAATTGTAGACTTTGCTTATAAGAAATATTCTTTTATGTTTGGTTCAATAAGCCAACATCATTCATCCCGTCTTAGTTTTTTGGGGGTTTTGTTTGTTTTTTTTTGTTTGTTTGTTTTGTTTTGTTTTTTCATGAAAAATAGAATTGACCAAGATATATCCCAGAACAAAATTACATGATTCCCCATTTCTTTCCTATCAATATTTTTTCCTGAAACTATTAATTTTGCAATCTACATAAAACAAAGAACTTAGGAACAGAGAGACCCAGGATAAAAAGTCCATAGTTATCTCTGTGAAGGTCTGTTCTGCAGTTCTCCATCTGTAAGACTTCTGAATGAATCCCTGAGTAGATGAATATACGGATAACTGTTAGCACTGTGTCAGCCGGAATCCTTTGCACTGCAAGAGAGGAGGGCGTCCAATCAAACCGGAGCCCTGTAGTCAGGGAGTCAGATGCATGCTGGGGTGTAGCCAGCTCTGTGTGTTACAGGAGCTGAGGAGTTTCCAGAATGTCACAGATGGCTGTGGGGTGGCTTCTGAGTTCTTACTGTTGTCCAGTGTGTTTCATCTTCATGTCACTGGCAGTTGGAAGACTTCCCATCACCCATGGTACCTACAGCCCTTAGCCAACTTCTAGCATTCCGATGATACTATATATGGACTTAAATGTCCATAACTTTGATTTTTGGTTAGTCCACTCTCTGTCTCAAGAGGATTATAAACTCTGTGGGGACAGGAATGTGTCATATCTTCTTGGAGTATTCCTCACGTCATGACAGATACAGAGTAGGTATTTAGCAGACATGTTTATTTGCTATGTATTAGTTGAGTAACTACTATGTATTAAGTCAGTTTAATTGAACTAAGACATTTCAGTGTATTGAATCTCGTATCTGTATTTATGTCTGTCAGTTTCTGATTAGTTCCAGGAAAAGTTACAAGGACTACCAGATTCTACTTTGGAGAGATCACAGGGGCAGAAGTGATGATGGAGACCCTGGGGCAAGGAGGTGTCCCCTATCCTGACCAAACTTGCACATGCACTCTCTTAAGTTAGAGCATCTCTGTTTTCTCTTTTCTTGGCAGGTGGTTGTGGATGAGCAGAACTTAGATTTCCTGTTGACCTATACGATCTCAGCTATTCAACAGTGTAGCTCTTGGACACACATGGAAATTCTTCAAGCCCTGGCAGCTCTGGTTTACTGCAATGGCTCAAAATGCCAAAAGGTAGTGTCTTAGGTTCTGTTCTGTGGTATACGTAATGAACAAAAGCAACTTGGGGAAGAAAGGGTTTATTTCATTTTACAGCTTATAGCCCATCATTAAGAGAAGCCAGGGCAGGAACTATCGCAGAAAACATGGAGAAATGGTGCTTACTAACTTGCTTTCTCTAGCTTGCTCAGCTACTCTTTCATATAACACAGGCCCAACTGCCTAGGCCTAGGGATGGCACCATCCACAGTGGGCTGGTACCTTCTACATTAGTTAGCAATTAAGAACATGCCCCACAGACATTCCCAAAGGCCAATCTGATGGAGAAAATTCCTCAGTTGAAGTTTCCTCTTCCCAGCTGACTATAGGTTTGTGTCAGGTTAACTACTGAAGCTGACGATGACAGGTAGTTTAAAGTATTATGTCTTTCCTTTGAAAGGCTAGTAGCACAGACTTGAGAGCCAAGATGCCTATTTTCCAGTTTCTATCCTGTCACTAATTGCATGTGTAGCCTAGGAAAGTTCTTACTGAATCCCTTGGAGCCTTGTTTAATCATGTGTAAGATAGTTGCTCCAAGGATGAAGTAAGATAGTACTTGGCACTGTATTAACTGTCAGCCATTATTATCATCACCCTCTGTCCATGTAGCCAAGACTAAAGACACCCAGAAATGACCTAGTAATGATTCTTATTACTGATTTCTGGCATATGTTTGGGTACCCATTGTAAGATTTACCTAATAGTTCATTTTTTGATAGTTAACTGCTTTTTAGTTAAGAAACTATTATCTAACAAGTACAGTCTTCCTAGAAGCTGTTCTTAGACCCATACTATTGATGTTTTGTTTCAGCATCTCCCAGACTTGCTAGGTAAGAGTGGCCTCTTGATGAAGTTGAGTGACTTGTCTCACTCTGACCCTGAAGTCAGGAGAGCTGCAGTGCATTGCATGGCAAACTTATGTCTCAGGTATGTATATCCAGGTTTCCCAGTAGTAGAAGGTAGGACCGCTCTTGGGCCCTCTGTAGGTTGTTCTGTCTGCCTGAAGCCAACTTAGAAAACTGACATAGCTTAAGCTATCCCTAGTGGCACGTTCCTGTAAACCTAGCACTCAAGAGTCCGAGACAAGAGGAAGGTGTTTGGCATAGCGAGTTCCAGACCAGCTTGGGCTACAGGCTTTTATTTTGATGGAAAGAAAAAGATCCTAGTTTACATTCCCCAGGCCATTCAATGAGGCTGTCTTATTGTTTGTTTTTAATTAAAGACTATCAAGAAGTGAAGGGAGAAATGTGTTCTAGAAGTGATAGGCGTGTAATATGTCAGTTTTATTTTCCACTGGTGTAAATATTAACCATATGCTTCTAGAAAGAATATTCATGTGAACTTAGGTTCTTATGAGAGTTTCTGTTAAGTTCAGTGTCTTCTTTAAGGAGATGGAGCGGGTCTGTAGTATGCAAGAGTAGACAGCACAAACTGGACCTTGTCTCTGGGAAGCACTGCGCTGTCCAGTGCCTAGGAAGGCAGACTCAGTCACGTTGTCTGGAAGATCTGTCTGTCTTATTTCCCTGCTGTGACTGAAGGGCAGAACCAAAACAGATCGTTTCTTCCCCACGTTTCCTGAACTACACTTCCGTGACGTTTTCTTATAGAAATTTCTCTTCCTCCTTCATGCATGTTCAAGCCTGTGCCAGTATAGCAGTAACTAGTCAGCTAGAGTGGGTGTTCAGGGCGTGTTCCAGGCTTAGCGGTCTGCATTGCAGCTGCTAAATGCTCGCTCTTCTGGAAGCACCATTCCAAAGGCAACTGAATTGTCTCCTCTACATGTGTTTCAGTGTACCAGGGCAGCCATACTTGGAGGAGTCCTACCAGCATGTCTGCTTCCAAGCTTTCTTGACCATTTTACAGTCTCCAAAGTCGTCTGATATGGATGATATAACATTTTGCATGGTAGGTGGGGCTGCTCCTTGACATCAGAGTGTTGCAAGCGTAGGACAGAGGCTTCGGTGTGTGCGTGTGTGTGTGTGTGTGTGGTGTCTACATGTCACTGAAGTCACTGAAGTCACACCTTTAGATTCAAATGATAAAGATCAGTTTTACTTGCTTTGTTTGCTCTCAGTTTTGTTTTGACAACTTAAAGCCCATATTCTTTCTCTAAAAACAATACAATGACTATGACTGATTTTATAAAAAGGAGAAAAATCTGCTTTGCAATATCCTTTTTAATGACAAATACGATGATATGTGGGCATATTTTAAATTAAGAACCATACATTTCAAACACTGTAGATCCTGGCCCATATCCAAGCCCTGGAAATAATTGATTCTTTGAGCTGAATGGGCAGCGCATTTATCATTTGATGGACTGTTTTACAACCCTCCTGTCTTTACGTTTTAATGGCTCTTCGACAGCTTTCCAGTGCATACTTGTATACATGTCATGGTTTCTAATGGCAGCAGATGGAATCATTTGGGCAGATTATGCCCTGGTGCCTCCATGTTCTGCCCTAAAATTAGACTGATAAAACCATTTTATGTGGTGCACAAGAAACAGCATTTAAAATGTGTGACCAAGACATATCCTTGTTAACTTTCACAGTTAGCAAGCATTAGCTTCTTGTATGATTTTTATAGCCATAATCATGAAAGTTAACTTTCCCCACTATTTTAACAAGTCTCCAGGTTACATATACCCTGCCCTGTGCGGATTATTTCTGAAGGACAAAGCGCTGAAGAGGAGGTTACTGAGCTGAGAACTCTGGTGATCAGAACTGCCCTTCCCCTCCCAGGCCTTGCCTTCCCGAGCACTCAGGGTGTTCTTACAGAGTTCATCCCTTCACCTCTCTGGTCCTTTAAAAGTTTTTACATGGCACTTTAGTGTGTGTGTGTGTGTGTGTGTGTGTGTGTGTGTGTGTGTGTGTGTGCATGTAGGCATGCCGTAGCACTTGTTCTGAGGTCACAGCATGTTAGAGAATTTGTTGGTTCTGCCCTTCCATCATGTGGGCCCTGGGAACGGAAATTAAGTCACCAGGCTTAGATGCAGGTGACTGTACCTGCTAAGCCTCCCACAGGCCCTCTGTACCTTTCCCATGACCTCAGGTGCTCCCTTTCAGGCTCATCATTTACATTTGGTTTATAAGTGTGTACAGTAAGACTACTCAGTAAGAGAACTCTTCTGGAAAGTGGCCCGGCCTGCTCTCTAGGTCCTCGTCTCTGCTGAGTGCTCCAAAAAGGTTTTCACCATCTAAGGGACTTTTTCCTCTTCCGTTCTAACTGCTGCCAAGTTATTCTCCCTTCTAACTTGCATCTCTGCCTCCCCACCCTCAGCTGTTACAGAATGCACTGAAAGGCATACAGTCGCTTCTCAATGGTGGGAAGATGAGGCTGACGCAGACCGAGCACCTGGGGGCACTTCTCGCTGTGCTAAAGGTGAGGCAGGTCTTCACCGCAGGTCCTCACTCAAGAATGGGGGCTGCCCTATATCCTCTCTCCTCTCTTCAGCTCACCGGGGGGTGTAAGAATTTCTCACATGGATTTTAAGAGCAGAATAAATCATGCTCAAGCATAAAATTAAGAGTAAAGGACAACCACCATCAAGCAAATATATCAAAGTATTAAAAATTACTTTTGAATCTTAGAAAGAAATCTGTGATGAGATATGATCTGTAGATAATTTAATTACAGATTATCTTGAACCCACCTTCATCTGTGTGTTCTGAAGGAGCAGCCGTTGTTACCTTCTGAGCCTACATACAGTAGGAAAGTCAGACCACCCTGAGAGGCCCAGCATCCTTCAGTTCAGCCCGGAAGTCAGAGCCTCAGTGTTCACCTCAGATCAAAGACATCTGTTACAGTCTAGCTTAGTGACCAATATCTTAATTATTTTCTCTTAGTCCCTGAATAAAGACAGACAGATATTGTGATGGTTTGAATATGCTTGCCCCAGGGAATGCCACAATTAGGTGTGGCCTTGTTGGAGTAGCTGTGGTCTTGTTGTAGGAAGTGTATCACTGTGGGGGTGGGCTTTGAGACCCTCCTCCTAGCTGCCTGGGACAGTCTTCTTCTGGCTGCCTTTGGATCAAGATGTAGATAGAACTCATGGTTTTTCCAGCACCAAGTCTGCGTACAGGACACCATGCTTCCCCACCATGATGATAATTGACTGAACCTCTGAAACTGTAGGCCAACTCCAACTAAATGTTGTCCTTTATAAGAGTTGCCTTGGTCATGGTGCCTCTTCATAGCAATAGAAACCATAATTAAGATAGAAGTTGGGGGGCTGCAGTGATGGCTCAGAGGTTAAGAGCACTGACTGCTCTTCCAGGGGTCCTGAGTTCAATTCCCAGCAATCACATGGTGTTGTGATGGGATCTGATGCCCTCTTCTGGTGTGTCTGAAGACAGCTACAGTGTACTCATCATATATAAAATAAATAAATAAAATCTTTAAAAAAAAAAAAAAGTTGGTACCAGGGCCTGGGGTATTGCTGTGATAGGCTTGACCATGTTTTTGTTTGGAGGACTATGGATTTGGGGACTTTGGGTTTGGAAAGCAGTGGACTGCTTAAAGTGGAGCTCAATGGGCTATTTTAGTAGGAATATGAAAGACATTAATGCTGAGGATGATTTGAACTGTGGGGCCTAGCTCTAGATGTTTCAGGGTAGGATTTTAGTATGTGGCCTAGAGACTCTTGTGATATTTTGGTGAAGAATGTGGTTGCTTTTTGCCCTTGTCTGAAAAGTATGCCTGAGGCTAAGGTGAAAAGATTCAGATTAATTGCATTGACAAAGGATGTCTCAAATCAATCAAGTTTAGATTCTGTTCTGTGGTTTACTTTTAGAAAGAAAAAATGCAAAAAATATGGTTCAAGTATTAAATGGGCACCAGGAAGTGTAATGGAGCTAAATCCTGTGTTCAAGGATATTAAATGGAATTTAGGGAGTATTGTTTACGTGTTTGCAGTTGAACAAGGGATAGTTACATCATGTTAGGCATTATTATTACCTGATTATTGTTTTCATTTGGACTTTTAATCTGGAATGACTTATCCAGAAATGGAGGGTACACCTGTGATCCAGATCTTGGGACTTTTGATCCAGATCTTGAGGCATAGTGGCCATGAAATGTTTAGGTCCAAGCCTGGAGGACCATGCCTTTAATCTCATCACTTAGGAGACAGGGGCATGCATATCCCTGAGTTCAAGTTCTGTCCACAGAGCAAGCTCAGGCAGTAAAGGAGTACACAAAGCTGGTGATGATGTAATCGAACAAGGGGCCACGTTCCAGCCCCAGCAAGCAGAACTCAGCAGCTTTCACCATGGGGCTCTGGCTTTAGAGTCAAGAACAGAAGGGACTACTGGGACAATTGATGCTGCTTAGCTGGAGCTAAGAAATTAGTGGTGATTAAGAAGAGACCAGTATCACTGAGCTGAACTCTTCTGGGAAGTGCTTTCTAAGAGCACAAAGAAGCTGTGTTCCAGAGATCGCCAAGGTTGCACCTTGTGCTGCAGCTGGACTTGATGACGTGGTAAGAGTCACCCAGATGGTACTGTTTTGAAGTCATGAGGGGATCACGGAGAGAAGCTGAGGCTTGGCACTATGAGAGTCCAGAAAAGGCCATTATTGGTGAAGGTGCAGCCTCAGTTGCAGTTGACAGCTCAGGACTAAAGGGATCATGCAAAGAAGCTGAGGCTTGGCATCACAAAGAGAGCCTGTGAGAGGTTATTGGTGAAGCCTAGTTGCAGGGGAAGACCCCAGTGTATTAGAGATGCCAGTACCTTGGGATAACCACCAAGAACAGCAGCAGCAATGGAGTGGAGTCAATTAGACCCTGGAGTGCTACAGGGGGCACAGCTGGTGAAGTGACCCAACCCCTTTGGAGGAGCCCAGAAGATCGTATGTGGATCCCAGTCATTGAAACAAGAAACTGTGAAGTTCAAGTTGCCTTAGAGACACCAAGATATTAAAGATGCCAGAGCCATGGGATACCTGCCAAGGAAAACTGCTAACAGGGAGTGAAACAGCCCAGGAGAAAGAAGCTGTTGCAGTCAACAAAGATGAAGGGATGTAGATCTGAAGAGTTCATCAATATCAGATATAGAGATGCAAAATTTGGAATTTGCCCAACTGGTTTCCTGTTTGCTCTGGTCCAGTATTTTCTCACTATGACGTTCTGGAATGGTAGTATATATCCTGTGATGTTGAAGTATGTGATCTGCCTTTTGATTTTGGTTTTATAGATTACAGCTAAGAGATTGCATAAATCTCAGAGAACCTTTGAACTTTGGACTTTCAACATTGTTGAGACTATGATAGACTGTGGGGACTTTTGAAGTTGGACTAAATATATTTTGCATTATACTTTAGCTAGGTAGGTATGGCCCCCATAGATTCGTGTGTTTGAACAGGGAGTGGCACTATTACGAGGTGTAACCTTGTTATAGGAAGTGTGTCGCTGTGGGGGTGGGCTTTAAGACCCTCCTCCTAGCTGCCTGGAATACAGTCTTCTCCTGGCTACCTTCAGATGAAGATGTAGAACTCATGGTTCCTCCAGTACCAACTCTGCCTGCCTGATGCCATGCAATGCTATGATGATAATGAATTGAACCTCTGAAACTGCATGCCAGCTCCAATTAAATGTTTGCTTTTATAAGAGTTGTCTTAGTCATGGTGTCTCTTCACAGCAATAGGACCCTAAGATTGATGTGGAAATACTTAAAAATACATACAAAATATATAAAAATACATAAAAATGATAAATTAGCGGCTCAGTAGTTAAGCATGCTTGTTCCTTTCACAAAGGACCCTACACATACCTGGTGACTCACCATACTCCAGTTCCAGGGGGTCCAACCCCTTCTTCTGACCTCTACAGGCTCTGGGTACCCACATGGTCTACATACATGCAGGTAGAACACTCATGCACATAAATCTAAAAAGTAAGAACGGATTGAGATTTAGAAAAATAATAAATTGGCTTAAACAATTTATGATTAATAACTGGATAAAAGTGATTTGATAAACAAAAATTATAGATGCTCTAGAACAATGTCTAATCTGGTGTGGCCAGTGCAGATCCAGCTGCATGTAGATAAGACTAAGCTCTTCCCCATCCCAGTACTTGCCACACCCAACCCTGCTTAGCTTCCGAAATCAGATGAAGTCAGGAACATGGGGGGAGGGGAGGATGAGATTAAGCACTCCTTAGAGCACCCACCTTCCAGTATTTACTGTCTCATTTTTATTCTGTAATAGTTTTGAAACATTGGTCTGCTTGTGTTCTGATGAGAACACGCAACTCATGTGGTGTTTGTTTTTCCCCACTCTTCACTGTTAGAAAGCCATGTTTCACGGACTCCCTGGATTAAACATAGAGATGCCTGCAGTGCTATACCCAACTCCACTTCCTCAGTACGATGGGCGATCACCTGTTAAACCCCAGCAGCCGGAATCCACTACTGCTCGACCATGTGTGGTACGTGTCTGTCTACTGAGATTTCAGCTGTGGTGCATTCTGTAGCTATGTATGCTTTCTATGATTTGCTTCCCAACTGCCTCAAGAGGCCACCGAGAGCTTGTTTGCAAGTTAGCGTGGTTAATATAGAAATTTTTAATCAGTCAGATTTCCGAGAGTACCAGTTGGAGCACCACCTTGTGTTTCAGCGTCTGGGTGGTGTGACTGCTACAAGTATTTACTTTACATCCAACGCTGAAGGCTCATTCCTTAGCCTCTCCAAACCCAGAAGTACACTCCTGCTTGTAAAGGGCTGGCTGTCACCAGTACCTGAATGCAAATGCAGGCAGAGGACTCACCGAAGACGCAGTGTGTGGGACTGCGTTCCAGTAAACCTTAGTAATGGAAGCAGCTGCATTTAGCCTTTGGGTCATAATTCGGCAGTTCTTCTTTGGAGCCACTGAAGTCCACCTGCCTGTCAGGTCACTGTCCCCACCATGCTACCGTCATATTTCCCTGCCTCTCTAGACAGCTGTCTCCTCCCTCGGTTCCCTGGAGACTCTGAAGCATACAGGTGTATGTCCAGTAGTGTGCGTCATGCCAGGCACGTAATGCCGCACTCTGATTTTGTCCTCTCCACCTTTCCTCAGCATGTGTGAACATCCCCAGTCACTTTCAAATGAAAAATACCAATGATTTCAGTTAAAAGTCATTTTGGGATGACTATCATAATGTATATATGTAAATATATATTTATACATATATATGTATGTGTGTATATATTTGTATGTATTATGTCTTTGTCCCTAAAATCAGAATAAAAAGAAAAAACACAAAGTAAAAACAAAGAAAACCTATCAAGGAGAGAAAGCAGAGGAGGAGGAGGAGCCCTATGGTGAAACGGAAGCGGCTCCAGGGCTCAGCGTGGACGGGGCGAACACGTGTGGCGAGAGCGCTTGGTGCGCCTCCCCGTGGGGCTCCCAGGGTTTGCCTGTGGATGGAGGCAGAGCTGCCGGAAGAGAGCAGGCCTCCTCGCCCTTCGCCTCCTCCAGCTGGAAAAGAGTCAGCAGCAGTGAGTCAGACTATTCGGATGCAGAAGGAGGCATGCAGGGTAAAATGAGGTAGTAGTATCTTGTTATGTTCTTCCTGAGATTTATAGTTGCGTGTGACTAGCACGTGCCTGCCCTGTGGCACTGGCCTTGCCGTCTCTTCATGTGCAGCTTTGCAACACTTGGGTTCGTGGTCACTGCTTTCTGGCCTGCTCCTCCTGTTAGCCTCTAGTCCTCTCCAGAGTGTGCTCACATTGTTTTTTTTTTCTGGAAAATTTTTCTGACACCTCTGTTCTGGCCTAGGCTCTCAGTTACACGACCGTGTCATTAATCTTTGCCCTAGTGCCATGGAAAGTGTGTGACGGTTCATTCTTTCTTTTCTTTACTTTTTTTTTTTTTGAAGATTTTGTTTATTATGCATCCACTGGTCTGCATGCATGTATGCCTGCATGTCAGAAGAGAGCACCAGATCTCATTACACATGATTATGAGCCACCTTGTGATTGCTGAGAATTGAACTCAGGACCTCTGGAAGAGCAGTCAGTTCTCTTAACCTCTGAGCCATCTCTCCAGCCTGACAGTTCTTTCTTGAACCATCTGTCACTGCCACTAAAAATTACGTCAAGGGCAGGGCCTTTGTATGTAGTCATCTTAAGCACTATAACCCATATAAATTCACTTGGGGTATCCACTGAGCAGATGCATGGATACCCGGCACTGTCCTAACTCTGGTTTCCTAGTCAAAATGTTACTCTCTTATTCTCTGCCTGCTTGTATTTTAATCACCCTTAATAGCTTGGAGCAAAAATACCTAACATGTTTTGATCATACTTTGAAAGAGATGATAACATCCTTCGGGATATTCAAGATGCTTAATTTCTCAAAGCATTTGTACTGGTTAGGATAAATAGCCTTTCCATTCACATTTCTAAAAACTTCTAAAACTTTTTTTTCTCATTCTGAAAGGTCATACCAAGCCAAGGTTCGCCAAGGAGCATTAGCTTGTTTTCTTTCTACTATCAAATCAATAGAAAAAAAAGTTCTATACGGCTACTGGTCTGCCTTTGTTCCTGACACACCGGAGCTTGGAAGCCCGCAGTCTGTGTCCTTAATGACGCTCACACTAAAGGACCCGTCTCCAAAGGTAAGGGTGCTAAACCAAAGCTTTAGGAGAAAGTCACATTTTGTGTCCTTTTTCTTCTTTACTGTATCTGATCTTCTCTGAATTCTGCTCTCACTGATATCATCCCAGGTCTTGACTTGAGAACCTTAATAGGCAGGAAATTGCGAGGGGTCAGGCTTCTGTGGGTCACATGGTAGGATTATGTCTTGGGCCCAGGGCTGCTTGAAGGCAGAGCCCGCTGAGCTCTAACTTCCATGTCTCCTGTGAGCCCCATTGAAACTGTGGTGTTTATAACAGGCACAACTAGGAAGCGACTTAGCTCCGTGGACTGTAGGGCGTGATGGCTGTAGAAGCTGGCTAAAGCTAGACAGGTGTCTGGGATGTTTTATGAAAGCACAAGGTGCTGCTGTATATAAAATAAGGTGCTAACAAATTTTCCCATATCTTAAAGAATCATGAATAATTTACTTTTTTTAATGAGAAAATGCAGTTTCAAGAAAGGAAACCAATGGTTTGGCAGTCTTGATAGCATCAGCCACCGTCCCATGGCGGATGGAGTGTCTACCTCTGTTCAGATGTGTTCATTCCTTTCAACTAAAGAAGAAAAGGAATCTGTTCTCAGCCTTACAGCTGTGACTGTTAAACCGTCACACTGAGGGGCTCCTGGCTTCCATTAGGAAGCCCAGCACCCACTGAAGTTGAGTATTTTATTAAACCCACTGAGTGTTTTACCTATTCTTAAGGTTTCTTTCTAAAAGGCTAGAGTAGATTGGGATGCTCCATAAGCTTCTGAAGAGCTAACTGCAGTCTTTGTAGTTGGAGTGATGGCTTCGTGGTAGAGCACTGGCTGCTCTCCCAGGGACTCAGGTTTAATCCCAGCATCGACATGACAGCTCACAACCTTCTGTAACTGAATTTTCCTTAATAAAAAGCAGTCCGTGGTAAGGATGTGTTTTTTAGGGGTTGTTTGTTTTTTGTTTAGTTGGGGTTTTTTTGCCCCATTCCATCCATAACATGTTTAGGGTCTGTGAGATGGCTCAGTGTTTACATGCTTGCTGTGTGCTGTGCAAGCATGAGAAAAGTGGCTCAGATCCATAGCACAGCCATAAAGAATCTGGGGAGTGGGGGACAGATAGATCCCTAGGGCTCTCTGGCCCACCAGCCTAGCCAAGTCAGTGAGCTCCAGGTTCAGTGAGAGGCCTTCTCTCCAAAAATGAAGTGGAGAGCAACTGAGGCAAACACCTGGCATCACCCTCTGGCCTCCACATACATGTGCATGCATGTGAAAACACACATGAACATATACATATACCACTTACATTCTTTATCACATATGCCCCCTGTCAAAGGTGTTAGTTCCTACTCCCAAGTCTTTCTAAACATCCACTCACCATTGTTAATATGTACAAACACACACTCAGATGTTTCAAAATAGAATGTAAGCAGATACTCTCGGGAACTTTGACTATGTCTTTCTATCCCAGGAGCTGTTGGGCTCTCTTTCCATCGGCTGTATGCTTAGTTATGCAGGGCTCTAATCTCATCATTCCCTTGCTTAGGATGCAGATCTGTGTGCTATGGTAGACCTTGGAGTTCCGCCTCACTGTGGTCCCATGATAGTGTACTCAAGGATTTCATTGTGCATGGTAGCTTGTAGCTGCCCTCTGTTGCCTTCGTTTTTCTAATAAGCTGGCTCTGAATAAATGGATCCCGACTTCTGACTGATCAGTGTGAATTGTCTTGAAATTCCAGACACGTGCCTGTGCTCTTCAAGTTCTGTCTGCCATCTTGGAAGGCTCAAAGCAATTCCTTTCTGTTGCTGAAGACACCAGTGACCACAAACGGGCTTTCACGCCCTTCTCGGTCACAATTGCATCCAGCATTAGAGAGTTGCACAGATGTCTTTTGTTAGCTTTGGTGGCAGAGTCCTCGTCCCAGACCCTTACTCAAATAATTAAGGTAAGTCTCTAGTTACCTGCAGAATTCAGTTAATATAGTCTATAGTGTTACACATCATCTAAAAGTAATTTGACCTAAGAGATATAAGTAATAGTTATATTAAAGACACCTGTTTGGAAGTCTATACCTCTTTATCTAATCTAACAATAAACATTAAACAGACTGGTTTTCATTTAGTATGAAGACCTTTAAAAATGAGGGAAGGAGGGCTGGTGGGATGGCTCAGTGGGTAAATGTGCTTGCCAGGTTTGATCCCCAGAATCCATGTGGTAGGAGAGGACAGATTCTCACAACTGCCCTCTGCCCTCCACATACACATACACACTAACAGAAATAAATGTAAAATAAACTATTTTATTTAGAAGACCTTTTAAGTTAAATATTGTAAATGTGTATTTCTATTCTGTTGCAGTGCCTTGCAAATCTAGTATCAAACGCTCCCTACAACCGTCTGAAACTCAGCTTGCTAACCAAAGTCTGGAACCACATAAAGCCTTACATCCGCCACAAAGGTTGGTAGAGTGGACTGCTTCTTTATATCCATCAAATGTAGAGTAGCAGTGTTTAAAAGAAAGAGAAGTAAGTATTCAGTGCCTCTCTCCAGCTCTGAGGTCTCTGAAAGTCTGTCTTTCAAGGCTATTAACCATTGCTAGAAGGTCAGTTGGAAAGGGAATGAGCAGGAGAACTGAGTGTGAGTTGAGAACCTGACTCCACAGTAAAGAAGCCACATCTCAGACTAGGAGTGAGCCAGCCCCACCCAGCTTCCCTTGAATCCACAGATAAAAGACACATACACACACACACACACACACACACACGTTCATTTTCAACTTGCCTTCTTGGCACAATTGCTGGGCACTACTCTCTCACCTAGAAAACGTGCCCTTATCATTATGCTTAGCTCCGTTCCTCCCACCTGCCCTAACTTTAGTTGGTCCGTTGAATCTAGTCCCTGCTAAACATCTCTGACCACCTGCCTATAGGAGCAGCCACTACCTCCTAAGATCTCACATGGTTGCTGGGTTCTTTTCTCTCTAAAGCATAGCAAACTCTCTCCTTCCATGCATCTCCCTTCTCCTCGAGGTACCTGGAAGTCCTTTGGACTCAGCAATTGGCCCATGGCTTTCTTTACTGACAGATCAAGAACTAACTGGGGAACAGGACCTTAGCATCAGAACCGCCCCTACAATAAACTATACTAAAGACAGTATAGAAGGAAGATCAGTAGAAGAAAGTAAAGAGCCCACAAGTATATCCACATTTATCCTCAACAGCTGGTCATAGCAAAAAAGCCAAGACAGCTCTTTACCAAATGGTGCTGGGGCAGGTAGACAGCAAAAAACTGAACCCAAATGCAAGCCTTGCAGCTTTTCCTTTTTCTCATTTATTGTGTATATGTGGTATGAGTGCACGTGTATGTATGTGGTGTGTGTGTCTATGAGCCTTTGCATGAGTGTGGGCATGTGCATGTAAAGGCCCAAGCTTGGCATTGGACATGTTCCTATGTCTCTCCACTTTATTCATCGAGATGGTGTCTCTCAGTTGTACCTGGAGCTCTGGCTGGACATTTTCCTCCCAGGCTCCCGTCTCTTGTTTTCTGAACTGGAATTAGAAGTGGACAGCCATACCCACTCAGGAGTTTTATGGGTTCTGGGGATCAAACTCAATTGCTTCAATCGTTGAGATATCCCTCTGGCCCTGGTTTGATTTTTTTTTTTTTAATTTTGTTTTGTTAGTTTTTTATAGCTTTTTCTTTTAACTCCCAGGATCATTCAGGCTGATGGATTAATAACATTTTGCTACTGGGTGAAGCACTCTAGTGTTTCAGTTTTGAAATAAGATCTCCCTGCATAACCCAGATTGGCCTCAAATGTGCTCCTACCTCAGCTTCCTGAGTGCTAGGATTATAAGGATTCATTGGTTTTGCTTTTGTGACTGTGGGTGGGTATATAGTGTGTATGAGGCCAGTAGTGGACACGGAGTCCCCAGGACCCAAACTCCAGTGCTCTGCAGGAGCGGGTATTAGGATTCCACGAATCCAGCTCCAGGCCTGGGTTCTGTGCTTTGTTAAATGGAGAAACTGTACCAGCTATTGGTGGTTTTTCTAGTCCTCACATTTGGATACTCCTAGTCAGTTGTCTTGTGGGATGTCTAGTGTTCTTCATTTTTCAGATTGTTTCTTCATGATATTGTCCCATCTTTTTGATGAACTGAAATTAGAAGCTTGATTATATGTACTTTAAAAAGAATCTAGCAGTTAGTTACTAGCAGGGATAACTACAGCCCTTATGACAGTGGTTCCATGGTGATAGGCCCTGCCTTTCTTTGGACAGATGTTAATGTTCGAGTGTCAAGTCTCACGCTCCTAGGAGCTATAGTGTCCACTCATGCGCCTTTGCCGGAAGTCCAGCTACTTCTTCAACAGCCCTGTTCCTCTGGACTCAGCAGCAGCAGCAGCAGCTCAGCAACCCCTCACCTCAGCACTCCTGATGGCTGGAAGACATTCCCTGCAGGACTGCCTCTGGAAGAAGCATCGCTCAGCTCGCCAAAGGGGTCGTCAGAGCCCTGCTGGCTTATCCGACTCTGCATTTCCACTGTGGTGCTGCCCAAGGAGGATTCCTGCTCAGGCAGCGATGCTGGCCCTACCCTGGGGAGCACCTATGAACCATCCCCCATGCGGCTGGAAGCGCTACAGGTAGGAAGTGCCATGACACCCCCTCCCCCCCACCCTTCCCCCACCCCCATCTAAAAGGAAGGGACCATTCCTTCTCAGGAGAGTGACTGAGGGGCAGGTGCGTGAATGGACTTGCCATTTGGTGTGGCATTGACTCTATAGTGTTTGGGGCAGTCCTTGTAAAGTGTTGAGTGCATTCCTTTTGCTCTTTTATTCCAGACTGTTGTAGTCATGTCAAGTATTGTATGACAAACGTAATGACTAAGATTGACTTCTGCAACTTAAAGTTCATTCTCTATAGATTCTTCGTTGTCATCTTATATCTATTTATTGAAACAAAATGATTGCTCCTTCAAAGGAAGAAAATACCCCTCGCAGGGAATACTTGGAGGCAGAGGCAGGCAAATCTTTGTGAATCTGAGACCAGCTTATTTTACATAGCATGTTCTAGGTCACCCAGGGCTACATTGTAAAAATTCATCTCAACAAAGAAAGGAAGACAAACAGACAGACAGACAAACAGAAAGATTTTGAAAAGAAAACATGCCTGTACTAAGATATAGTTTAAGACATAGGCTTGTGTGTAGTCAGGGTGCTCTAGAGGATCAGAACTGACAGAATGATATATATAAAGGGATTTAATAGAAGGCTTACAGGTTGTGGTCCAGCTAGCCCAACAATGACTGTCTACCAATGGAAGGTCCAAGAATCTAATAGCTGCTCAGTGCGTGAGGTTGATATCTTAGCTGGTCTTCAGTAAAAGCCAGAATCCTAAAGAAGTAGGCTCTAATGCCTATAAAGAAATGGGCTTGCCAGCAAGAGTAAGAGTAAGCAAGCAAAGAGAATGAGCTTCCTTCCTCCATGTCCTTTATAGGCTGCCAGCAGAAGGTATGGCCCAGATTAAAGGTATACCTTACCACCTCAAAAGATCCAGATTAAAAATGAGTCTTCCCGATTCAAATGATTTAATTAAGAGAAAAATCTGTCAGAGGTGTATCCAGGCCCTTGGGTTTTAGTTAATTCCAGATGTAGTCAGGTTGATTCCAAGAGTAGCCTTCACAGCTCAGTTCTGCAGGCTGTTGACGTCTGAGGACACCAAACATACCCTTTACCCTTCCAGTTCAGTTCTTCCGGCTATAAACTCCAAGTAAATCTACATCAAAGACTTATTAGTCTTGAGTGAGACATCGCAGACCAATAAAGTGTCATGGAGCTGATGGCATAGCTAGGTAAAGGCTGCATCTCACTTCCTTGGAGTCCGACTTACAGACTGTGTTGGCCGTGAGTGCTTGCTGAATGTGGGGACCCTTTGGCTTGTGCAGCCTTGCCCGCCTTTAGGTGAGCTAATCGCCTGTTCTCTGTAGGTTTTGGCTCACCTGGCAAGGGGCTATTTTTCAATGGCTCAGTTGTACTTGATGGAGCTTGGCGAGGTGATCTGTAAGTGCACGTGTGAAGCAAACCCATCCCTTCAGCTCCACGGCGTGAAGGTAATTTTGTTACAAGTGGCATGTTTTCTTCTCTGGTTTCCCAGGTTTCAGGTGAGGAGGGTCACATTCCTCTCCTGGTCCGTCTGCATAGGGTTAGCTAAGCGTAAGGTGTCAGTTTTACTCCCTGAAAGAACAGCTCTGTTGTAGTTGCTGAAAAGAGAAAAAACAGTTAGAAATTACTTTTCCTAAGTTGTGTGCATGCCTTTAATTCCAGCATGAGGGAGGCAGAGGTCATTGAATCTCTTAAGTTCAAGGCCAGCCAGGACTACATAATGAGACCCTGTCTGGAAAAAAAACAAACCAAGAGGAAAAGAAAGGAAGAGAAACTACTTTTGCTGTGGATTTGAGATGATGCAAACTGAAGCACAGTATCTGTGGCCTCCGTAGAAGCCGAGCCTCTGCTCTGACGTCTCATTTCTTGTATCTTGGCAGCTCCTGGAAGAACTGGGTACGGGCTTGATACAGCAGTACAAGCCAGATTCCAGCACGGCACCTGAACAGAGAGTGCCAGTCCACCGGGTAAGCACCTCCCGCCCCAGGGTCCTCCCCTCCTCGCCCTCGTATGCTCAGTAATGAAGCAGAGCAGGTGATGTCCTTTATTCCAGTGTTAAAAACCACGGTGCGCCAATGAAATGGCGCTGTGGGTAAAGGGTGCTTGCCGCCCAAGGCTGCACACCTGACAGTCTGAGTGTGATCCTGGAGCCCACATAAGGAACCAACTCCACTGATGGACATCCTCATGTGCACCATGACAGATGTGGCCACATATGCCATACATATGCACACTAATAACAAATAAAATTCGGGACAAATCTATGGCATTCTTGTTGTGAAATAGCACACCAGAATTTATTATAACTAGGATATGGCATGTGTGCTAATGTCCACATGTGGAGGTCAGAAGATAATTTGTAAAGTTGGCTCTATATGGCCACTTTCATGTGGGTTCCAGAGATTGAACTCAGGTCACCAGGTTGCACAAGTGCCTTTACGAACTGAACCATCTCACCTGCCCCAGGGCTTCTTACCCCGTTGAACTATAAGCTGCTACTGCTGATTAACCCTGTAGCTACCTACCTCTGCTCTCCACCTCCACCGTCATTGTCACTATTTCTGTCAACTCAGTTACACTGTAGTGTCCCACTGAATGTGGCTGGTTATTTCAGAAGTTATTTCCATTACTGTGGAAGATGACCAGTGAAAGCACTTATAAAAAGCTGCCCCTTCAGCAGAACTCTTCTCACCTGCAAGGGTGATCCGGTGGGCATGGCTTCAGCAGGTCCCACATGGCTCTGACTGTGCCCTTGTTCCAGGTGGTGATGTTCTGGACTGCAATGCTGAATGGCCCATTGCCCCGAGCCCTGCAGTCTGCAGAGCACCCGACTCTCCAGGCGAGCGCCTGCGACGCCCTGTCCTCCATCCTGCCAGAGGCCTTCAGCAGTCTACCGGTAACCTGCCCTGGGCCCTCGCTCCTGGACCGTGCCCTGGGCAGTGGGGCTCCAGTGTGATTCTCTGTTCTGAAATCTTTTCAGCCTCCTCTCTTAAAAAAAAAAGCTGTTTCCATTGAGTTTGTGTTGAGGGCTGTGAAGTGTTGCTCCTCCAGGAAAGCCTTGCTTCCTGGGCCTTAGAGGGTGTGGGCAGCACAGCTCCGAGGGCGGATTTCAGAAACATATCGTGTCCTGAGATGAGAGTCTTGGGTCCACATCCCAGCCATTCCTCCAGCTCTTTGGCTCCTTGGATTTCCTTAAAGCTTTGTATCTTCCTCTTATCAGAGGAGTCATGTGAGAGGTGACTGGTGAAGATCCTTGTTATAAGGCCCCGACCCAGGCTTCACTCAGCCCGTACCTCCTGACCCAT
This sequence comes from Tokudaia tokunoshimensis, assembly GCA_036184795.1. Taxonomy (NCBI): domain Eukaryota; kingdom Metazoa; phylum Chordata; class Mammalia; order Rodentia; family Muridae; genus Tokudaia; species Tokudaia tokunoshimensis. The sequence goes on along the minus strand of BTHU01000010.1, from coordinate 38,005,302 downwards.
CGCTCCGGGTGAGGATCTTATATCTGATTTTGGCCACTTCTGTTCTTCAGTCCTCGGTGGCTTCTGATCTGTTCTTAGCTGTGCAAGTTAGCTTTTATACAGAAGGCGGCAGTAATGAAGCAGAAGGTCTAAATGACCTTGTCCACGGCGTTGAGAGGTGCAGCGTGGTAAGATGCTCTGTGTGTGCCTTGTCCAGAACCTCTGCTTACTTACCTGCCCCGGTGTCAGGCACCTGCCCTTTATTGGAGTCGGCTGAAGGTCACAGTGGTGAATTAACATGGCACAGGTCTCCCCACAGCTGCTCATGGAGGGCTGGCCGGCGCACAGTTCTTCCTTCTCACCTTTCCGTCTCCGTCCCTCTCGTTGCAGAACGACAAGCAAATTCTGTGCATCACAATGCTGCTCGGCCTAAGTGACAGCAAGAACCACTTAGTGAAAGCCGCCACCGCCAGGGCCCTCGGAGTCTACGTGCTCTTCCCCTGCCTCAGACAGGTGAGAAGGAAGCCCAGCACACCCTCCTCCAGTTCTCAGCCCTATACTACTAGTGCATTTGAGGCGTGAGACTTCTGAATCGACAGTGAAGGAGATTAGCCTGTTATGTGGTTGGAGTTCCTTAGCTGCTGTTACACTATGCAGTACCTGGGCTTCGTTTGCTAATTATTTAACACGCTGCCTGAGACTTTAGTGTGCAGCAAATGTTTAATTAGTGAAAGATTAAGGATGAAAAAGAGGATGCTACCACATGGAAGTAATGATTGAGAAGCGGTGCATTTGGGAAACACTTTCACTGTCAGAGCATTGTTGAAGGAGGCAGACATCAACCCAGGGCCAGACGCACAGGGGACGGTCACAGGCTAACATCGCTCCATAGCAGACTTTTTAAATCAAAATCAAAATGACTGTTAAGGCCTACAGCTTTCTGTGAAAACGAACTGTAAAGTTCAGAGGCAGCAGTGTGAACTCCTTAGTAATATAGCCTGGTTTGTTGTACAGGACGTCATATTTGTTGCAGACACAGCAAATGCTATATTGATGTCACTTCAAGATAAGTCACTAAACGTGCGCGCCAAAGCAGCCTGGTCCCTGGGCAACCTGACAGACACTCTGATTGTCAACATGTAAGTGACTCACTGCTTTCCCCTGTGGCATCTGCTTTAGAATTCCTAAAAGGTATCTTTCATCCCTACTATGAAAGAATTGGCAAGAATTCTCCCCATATTATTCAGGCAGTTTTGCTACTTTGTTTTAATATTCCTCTAAGCAATAAACCCAGTAGGTTTTTTTATGTATTAAGAATACAGATTACTCTATTACAGTATATGTCTTCAAAAATATCATGAGCTGTCATAAGTGTAGAAAATATCACAGTAGAAATCCAAAACCCTTCTAACAGTTGCCCTATTCTTAGAATGCAGAGGTTTTGAGGGGTTTTGTTTTATTACATATTTTTGCGTATAATATATTTTAGTTATTTTTCCCCAACCAACTCCTCTCAATCCCCCCACCTTCCTACCCATCCAACTTCATATTTGATCTCTCCCTCTCTGTCTCTCTCCCCCTCTCTCTCTCCCTATCCCTCCTTCCCTCCCTCCCTCAAAAAACAGGAGCCTGCCCTAGTGTATAGTTAATATACCCAGAACATTCCATTGGAGAAAACATTGGAGAAAGAAAAAAATAAATTATATATATATATACATATATATATGTGTGTGTGTGTGTGTGTGTGTGTGTGTGTGTGTGTGTGTATGTGTGTATGTGGAATATTTTCACAGGTCAGAAGATTTTGAACAGCACTATGGGGTATGCAGTATAGACTCTGCCTCCTCCCCCATAACACCCCATTCCTGTCACTAGAACTGGCTGCCAGCATCCTTTCTGTCACTTAACTCTGCATAAGGCATGTGTAGCACACAGAGCCATTCTCTGCACTGGGTGTTTAATGAACACCTGCTACACGGAGCCTGCCAAGGGATGTGTCCTTCTCCATCCCTTCTGGAGGCCTTGGCCTTACAGGTGTCTACAGGCAGTGAACACTTCTAGGCATGAAATATCCATTTTGAGATATCCCCTGTAGTTACATTCTTAAGTGTGGAACTGCTGGATTGACACCTAGGTGTGGTGGCATGTGCCTGTAATCCCAGCACTCAGGAGGCCGAGTCAGGAGGATCACAAATTCAAAGTCATCATAGGCTCCACACCAAGTCCCAGGCCAGTCTAAGGTCTGCAATGAAGCCCTGCCTCAAACACAAACAAACAAAAAACAAGAAAGACATGTGAGTTCTTGGTGTGATCTGAAAAGATCCGTCAAGCTGTTTTCCTCAAGGTTTTACTGTCTGTACTTGGTGACTCCGTCTTTGTATGCGCACTTCTAAGTGGCGTTTTGTTTTTATCCTGCCTTGTGCCTTGGGTGGGACAGGGACACACCAGACCCAAGTTTCCAGGATGAGTTCTCTGGACTCCTGCTCTTGAAAATGTTGCAGTCTGCAATACAAGCCTCCACGGACAAAGACAAGGTACGCGCAAGATGGCGAGGGTGCACGCTTAAGGACTGCTGCTCCGGCGGGGCGGTCTGACTGTCAGCCGTCATGTGTTCCGGGAGCTCAGGGCAGGCGCTGCCCGCTCTACACTCAGACTGTTTATTCTGCTGCCTGTGTCCCGTGGGAAGCACCGGCATTGCCTTGTAGTTAATACTACTGCATGGCATAGTCATGTTTATCTGCTACTTAAACAGACGGAAAGAAAAGGGAAAAAATGCATCTTTAAGTGGAATTGATATGTATGTGCCTGTTACGTGGTACATTTAAGAAGTATGGGCTCCTTAGTGAGGTGACCCAATCACAAAAGAACACACATGGTATGCAGTCACTGATAAGGGGATATTGACCCAGAATCTCGGAATACCCTTGACACTATCCGCATATCAATAGATTTCTAAGAAGATGGAAGGAGAGACCCCTGGTCCTGGAAAGACTGGATGTAAGGGAATGCAGAGACAGAGAAACGAGAGGGGGTTGAATGGAGAAAAGAGGGAGGGAAGGGGGCTTATGGGACTTTCGGGGAGGGAGGAAACGGGAAAGGGGAAATGATTTGGAATGTAAATTAAAAAAAATAAAATAAAATAAATAAAAAAAAAATGTCTTAAAAAAAAAATAGAAGTAAGGGCTCTGGCGTTAGGTCCGGTGAGCATGCGCAGTTCTCGGACTCGGCGCCCTCTCCGGGTTCATGACCTGGGGAGGCAGGGAGGCCGTCTTTTTAAAGGTGGAATTTATACTTTCTGAAACACCTCTGGTAAAATAACTGAGGCTGTTTGTTTCGTTTCAGGTCAAAAGCAATGCGGTCCGGGCCCTCGGGAATCTGCTTCATTTTCTACAGCCTTCTCACATAGAAAGACCCAGGTTCGCTGAAATCATCGAGGAGGCCATCCAGGCTCTGATCTCCACTGTCGTAAACGAGGCAGCCATGAAAGTCCGATGGAATGCCTGTTACGCCATGGGAAATGTTTTTAAAAACCCTGCTCTTCCGCTCGGTAAGATGCTCTCCCTCCCCTTGCCTGTCAGGAACCTCTGGGGAAGGAATAGGCCAGTCTGTGCTATTGCTAACGATATTCATCTCAGTGGCTTTTGTCACAGGAGTAGAAAAACGGCAGGAACCAGGTTTGGCAGGTCAATGAAATAAGTCAGTGTTTGCAGGGTGTTTTATTGCCATTTAAAAAGTTTATTTACAAAGCTGCTTTTATAAGCTGAGAAAATACTTGTGTTAAGTAAACCAAAATAGGAGTTTAACTCATTTCTACTATATTACCTCATTAAATACTTAGGAGAAAATATAGAAAGGAAATTGGCCAAGTCCACAGAGTTGCCTCTGGAACAGAGGATGGCTACAGGTTCACACTGCCCTGAACACCCCGAGCCTTGCTCGACACAGCATCTTGAGCCAGGAGCTTCTGTGTACAACCCTAGCCACTGGGAATGCCAGCCACCACTGGCTCTACATCTCTGCCTCCGTCACACTGGAGGGCTAAGGGTGTGCCCCTGAGAGAGGGGATAACCATGTCGACCAGCAGAGCAGGTACCACGTGAGGGGCAGCCGGCACAGTGCCACACGTCCCAGGATGTCCAGGCACAGCAGCCCCTGGGAGCCTGGAGAAATTGCTGGGGGCTGCAGGGCTGTGAGAGGCATGTAAGGCTGAAGCAGGAACAGACTGTCAACGGTGAGACCCGAGGCCCCTGTAAATGTCACTAGCATTCACAGAATGGGGGCAACAAAGAAAGGGACAGGCTGAGAGAACATCCATCTTCCCAATCATCCTTCTTGAGGAGGGAGTCGCTCAAGCCAGGGGTGGGCTGAGAGAACATCCGTCCTGAGGAGGGGAGGTGCTCAGGCCAGAGTGGCTAGCAGTCCTTCTAAGGAGGTATCAACATGCTGATCTGGGGGTGGACACAGAAATGGGAAGAAGACAGATGTGAGCATCTTATCCTTGAAGCTAGAAGTGTGTTTAACTTCTCAACGACAAAATGCATGATGTGCTATGGTGAGTTGCTGCCCGGTGCTAGCAGGAATGGGGCTGCTGCCCTCACCGGTCCACCCTTGCGCCTCTCACCAGGCGCCCCCCACTGGAGGTCATGCTTCAGGTTTGTCTAGGGAAATAGGAAGCCAGGGGCCAGTACTCAGTCCTTCCCTGGCATTCCCTGGGTTGGCTTTTGCTGTCCTGGTCTAATGATTAGTCTTAGTCACTGTTCTGTAGCTGCAAAGAGATACTATGACCAAGGCAACATTTACAAAGGAAGGCATTTACTGGCAGGCATACTTACACAGCTTTAGTCCATGTCCTCACGGTGAGATCATGGTGGCACACATGGTGCTGGCATCAATAGCTGAGAGCTCCATCTGAGTCTACAGCAGAGAGGCTGGGCCTGGCGTGGGCACTGCAGAGCCCAGCCACGTGACACACTCGCTCCAACAAGGCCACACCTCCTAATCCTTCTTAAACAGTGCCAGTTCCCTGATGACTGAGTATTTAAATATACGAGCCTATGGGGCCGTTCTTGTCATAACTCTAGCACATGGGGTACTCGTGAGAGTGGAGCAGCCCCAAAACGCACACTCCCTCCACCCTCACCCTCTCCCGCCCACCCTGCTTGTCTCTAAACCTTCACTAGTTGCAGCGACTGTGAATTCTTCCTAGGGACAGCCCCGTGGACCTCCCAGGCCTACAAAGCCCTGACATCAGTTGTGATGTCATGCAAGAACTTCAAAGTGCGCATCAGATCTGCCGCAGCCCTCTCTGTTCCGGGCAAGAGAGTACAGTACGGGTCCCTAGAACAGTTCACCCAGATCTGGAGTGCGCTGGTCACTGCCCTGCAGAAGAGCGAAGACACTACGGACTTCCTGGAGTTCAAGTACTGTGCCAGCCTGCGGACTCACATTTGCCAGGCGCTGCTTCACCTCCTGAGCCTAGCCAGTGCCTCGGACCTGCCCCGCATTCAGGAAACTCTGAAGCTGAACGGGGAGATGATCCGGTCCTACATCCTCCAGTTCTTAAAATCAGGAGCAGAGGGAGATGATCCCGGAGCAGTCCACACCCCACAGGAAAGGGACCGGATGGTCAGAGTGGCCCTGAGGCACTTGCACAGTGTGCAGGCACTGGCTGGGGACACAGCCCGAGGGCTCATCATAGGCTTCTTAGAGGACATCCTGACCGTTCACTGTGACTCCTCAGGAGGACACGTGGTGCTCCGTGGGCCCTCATATCAGTGACTTTCCCACCCTCCCCTCACATGTCACGAGTGGGAATCAGACACCGAGCCTGTGCGTTTGATACATGGAGTTTCATTCTAGGGAAGGAGCATCCGTCGGCATTTATCTAGAATGGGTTAGTGGCTATTTAACTTTTTCTCAAAGGACTCTGCCACTTTGGAGAGTAGTTCCACTACTAGCCATTGTAACCCAGACCACCAAGACACAAGGAGTCAGGATCTATGTAGCCTGGGCCCAAACAACTGGAGGTCTTTTAGTCTCAGAAAGAAAGAAAATAAACTTAGAAACTAGAATCTTATTAGAATTGTGTTTTTTAATAATAAACTGATTTTTCAAAAAAGCACAGCACGAGCGGAGCAGCTCTCATGCAGTGTCTCTGGCACAGCTGCTGCAGCGGCAAACGCCTGCACCAGTGCCCCTTGATGCGGGTGCAGCTACCCACCCTGCACTGCATGCACCCTGGGCTCTTCCAACTCCCCACAGGCTGCTGTCTAAATTCACAAATGACCTTCAGGATAATACGGTCCCATACATTAAATATGCTGTTTGAACAACCACCTTTTGTGTATTTTAGGTTATGCATATAATGTAGATGGTTTGAGAGATTTTTTAAAATCTATTTATTAATGTCAAACATTTGTTAATGTAATTTCTGGCCGATTAATTGTTCACATTTAGATATTGCACTTTGGACCACGAACAATTTAGTAAAATTATTTCCACCCAAAATGTAGGGTTATATGAGAAAGCACTTCACACTACTTATATTTGATATGGGATAAATTAAAAGATACAGAGATTGGTTCTAGTGATATTTAATTGTGAGATTTAAACTGGGCTTGGTTGCACATTTCTGTTATCCCAGCACCCTGGAGGCCAAGGTAGAAGAAGAGCAAGCTTGAGGCCAGCCTGGGTTATATAGCAAAGCCTTGTCTCAGAAAACTGAAGTAATGCTGGGTGTGGTCCACACCCACAATCCCTGCACTGAGGAGTCAAGGCAGGAGGGCCAGGAGTTTGTAACTCTATCCTTTGCTACGTAGTCTAGGTCAGCCTGAGCTACATGAGGGCAGTCTATCTCAAACAAACAGACAACAGGAGCTGGGGAAATGGCTCAGTGGTAAACGCACTTGTGCAAGTGTGAGAACTGTAGTTTGAATCCCCAGGAGCCACCAAATAGCCAGGTGGGCACCATATGAGCAAATATAGCAAGCTCTGGGTTCAATTGAGAGACCCCGCCTCAGTGAATGTAAGGTAGAGGGAGACCAATGGAGAATGAATCCTGACAACCACCTCAGACACACACACACACACACACACACACACACACACACACACACACACACACACACACACACACACACACACACACACACACACACACACACACACACACTGGAGAAATACAGCAGAAACCAAAGCTGTCATTTAGCTTAAAGTACACACTTAATTAAGCACTTAAGGGCATCTTCGGTTTTTCACCTTTGCCCCTAATTCCTTTCTTTTCTATCGTGGTTCAGGAACTGCTGTGTAGACAGTGACTGGGAAACATACACTCACACTGACTAAAGTCTTCATGTTCCAATGGTAGAGGGCTAGCCTGTTCAAAGGGGTCCGCCTGCACCCTAAGGGGCCCATATAGAACATGGTGTCAACTTACATTCCTTCAGCAGCGATTCTGAAATGGAGGTGAAGCTGAACCTGCCGTGCCCCTGAATGGCTTCCACGCCCGTGGGAAGTCCCCTCCTCTGCATCCTCAGCTACGGCTCCTTTCACACACGTTCCTAGGCCAGAGAATCTGACAGGCTGTGGTGCTTTGAGCTTTCGCCAGTTTGTGTCTTGGTGAAAATACTTGGGAGACGGGATCTGATGGTTCATTTGATGATCTGCTCCTCTTCTTTGCTCGTCTTGAATAAAACCTCACATTTCTTTGTAACCCTTTGGTTTCTGGGTCTCGGGTATGGATGTCAGGGTTCATCTAAAGGGGAAAATATAGAAGCACCTCTAGATACTGCAGGTGTCCTGGTCCCCACTTCTGTCTTCAGGAGACAGATCTTCATTGAGGCGTTCTGGGCCTTGCTTTTCTCGGGCTGCCTGCAGGGCACACAGGCTACATCTGTAGATTCTCTGACACAAAAAACAGGAAAGGTGTAGCTCAGAGCTTTGCCTACCCTGCCCTGTACAAAAACCAAGAAATGAACTCAGAAAAATAATAACTATATAAAGAGCCCGTAAGGCAATTGGCTAAAAAGTAAAAAAAAAAAAAAATGCCAAAATCAGTAGCCTTTCCATGTAATAATCAACCAACAATAATCAATTTGGTTTTTTATATTAACATCCACAATGGCAACATAAATAATAGAATACACAGGAATAAATACAATGAAAGTCTGCACATATTTTATGATAGAAATAAAATTTTTTACTGAAGGTCATAAAAAGACACAAAAAGAGAAAATAAATTCACATCCTAGGCTGAAAGATAGTATAAAAAGTCTATAAATTTATATTTTTGTCAGAATCAAAATTAGATTTTGTATGTGCATATGTTTGTGTGGTGGTGGTAACGGTGTGTAGGTGTGTGGTAGCTGTGCATCTCTAGGTATGCATGTGTGTGCATGTGTATGTGTGTGTGTGTGTGTGCACGTGTGTGGTTGCTGTGCATCTGTGGGTGTGTGCCTGTGTGTATGCGTGTGTGTATGTGTGTCTGTATGTGTGCATGTGTGTGGTAACTGTGCATTCATGGGTGTGTGCCTGTGTGTGTGTGTCTGTGTGCATGTGTTTGGTAGCTGTGCATTCGTGGGTGTGTGCTTGTGTGTATGCGTGTGTGCCTGTGTATATGCATGTGTGCATGTGTGTCTGTATGTGTGCATGTGTGTGGTAACTGTGCATTCATGGGTGTGTGCCTGTGTGTGTCTGTGTGCATGTGTGTGGTAGCTGTGCATTCGTGGGTGTGTGCTTGTGTGTATGCGTGTGTGCCTGTGTGTATGCATGTGTGCATGTGTGTCTGTATGTGTGCATGTGTGTGGTAACTGTGCATTCATGGGTGTGTGCCTGTGTGTGTGTGTCTGTGTGCATGTGTTTGGTAGCTGTGCATTCGTGGGTGTGTGCTTGTGTGTATGCGTGTGTGCCTGTGTGTATGCATGTGTGCATGTGTGTCTGTATGTGTGCATGTGTGTCTGTATGTGTGCATGTGTGTCTGTATGTGTGCATGTGTGTGGTAGCTGTGCATTCGTGGGTGTGTGCCTGTGTGTATGCGTGTGTACATGTGTGTGTGTCTGTATGTGTGCATGTGTGTGGTAGCTGTGTATCCGTGGGTGTGTGCCTGCAGAGTTGGTTCAGAGAAGGGCATTGCTGCTCTTCTCTCACTTGCTGCATTATTCCTTTGAGATTGAGACTGTTGCTGGACCTGGAGCTAGGCTGGCTGCCAGCAAGCCCCAGTGGTCTATCCCTTCTCCACTCCGCATAGCTCTGGGGTTACATGGACATGATCATACCTAGCTGTTTTATGTGGGTCCTGGGGATCTGAACTCAGGTCCTCAAGGTTGCATAGGAAGTGTTCTTACTCACTGAGCTATCTCCCCACCACCAAATTAGATTTTTTTCCCATTTCACTTTTTATGTGTGTGGGTGTTCTGCCTGTCTGTATGCCTGTGAGCAGTGTTGCAGTGCCTTCAGAGCCAGAAGAGGGCGGAAGTTACAAGGGGTTGTGAACTGCTTTGAATGAGCTGTGAACTAAACCTGGGTCTTCTGCAAGAGCACCAAGTGCTTTTAACCACAGAGCCACCCACCACCCCCCATCACTAAGTACCCACAGTCAACAATACATCAGGAAAATGGGACTAAATATTTTTGACTAAAGCAATTCATTGACAATGAATCACTGGTACAAAACAGAGGGGTTAAACCTTATGCTTCATTATAACAGCAGTAAGTAACACTGGCTGCGTTTTCTTTTCCAAATACTCCCCAGGCTCTCACATGCTTTACCCTAATGTATTTAAAACTCTTAGACAACCCTGATATATGAAATGATATTATTTTTGCATGTTCTTACTACTTAGTATTTCATCTCATTGGTACTTTTTTAGTCACTTAGCAAACTTTTTTAAAAAGTAGCAAGGTCTTGGATATACAATTGGCACAGTTGAACTGCAGTTTGGTGTAATGGCCAGCAGGTGGAGACAGAGATCACAAAGTCATTTAGAATGGACATGAGTATTGGGGTAGTGTGGAGTGGGGTAGGGGTGGGTATCCAGTTCTCGTTAGAAACAAGGGTGGGCGAGGAGCAGGCTTAATGTTGAAGTCATCTGGGACCACGTCAATGACTCATGGCAGCTCACAGGTTCTGAGTCGAGTGGTCTGAGGTATGTTGCCTTTGGGAGCTTTCATTGGCTGTATTATTGTCTCTACTTGCAGCAAAGTCTAAGACTTCAGAACATGCCACAAGGGTGGGTTGGTGTGTTACAGAATCTTCTGGAGAATTTATGAACCCCTGATGTAGTCTTTGTTCTGGAAAATCAGCATGTTCTTTGATGACAATAAATTAAACCTGAATTGACAGTCTAATCAGGCTGGGTATGTGACTCATGCCTTTCACCCCAGCACTCAGAAGGCAGAAGCAGGCAGATCTCTGAATTCAAGACCAGTCAGTTCTACATAACAAGTCCCAGCCATTCAAGGCTACGTAGTGAAACCCTGTGTAAATAAATAAATAAGAATTTGGTTAACAAAAAAATAAGAGAATAAAACAATATAGTTAGTACTGACCTCATTCTCATGAGATCCCAGTCTAGAACAGTAACTACAGGAGCCGTATGTCTCACAGTTTTGCTTTGTGGTGCTGCAGGTGGAAGCCAGATCCTCACAGTCTGGGGGATCTTCTACCACTGAGCCGTCTCCCAGCCCCTGACACCATCATATGGGGAATTTTTGATAAGGAGACTGTTAACTACCAGCTCTATTTTCCTCTGGCAGTAGCAGTACAAGCACCCCGGCCACCCTGGGCCACCTGGACATTTTCCTCCCCTGAGCCAGAAGAGCTCCTTTTCGGTGCCAAGGGGTTTATAAAATCGTGTTCGTCGCCCTGTGACGGAGTGTTAAGGGAGAGCCCTGTGCACTCCAGGTCTGCGTGGGCTCTGCTTTCCAAGGCTTGCCCTCACATCCTTGAATGAAAGTGTGTCCATTACTTTTATATTACAGCCATTCTAAGTCAATTTCTAAATAATATCTATTTCCTTCCATGTTTCATAAGTAACCAATCTTTGTGGAAAAGAGAAATTAAGAAAGATGTGGGTAGAAATGACGTTGCCACTCCAAGGACATCACTACTGACATTTTGATGCATTTCATTACAGGCTTTTTTTGAAGATATGTGTACATATATGAATCTACACTATACATGTGGACTCATAGTCCAAATGTGTATTATGCACATGCACATGATACTGTATTCACCCCAGGTGACTAAGCTCTAGAACTGGGGATTTGCTTTATATTATTTGCAGTGGGATGTTTTGCCTACCAGGTGGTGACCACTGGCAATTCTTCTGTTTAATGACTAGTTTGTAATCCACTGTTCTGATATACAGTGACTTAACCGGCTTCCTGCTGTGGGATGGTGTTTTCTAACCTCAGAGTGATTTACACATGACTCTGATTTATGGGGTTTTATAGAAAGGGGTTTTGGTAGAATTTGTTTTTATTTTTTATTTTTGGCCTGTTTGTTTTATGTGTGTATATACTTTTCTGCTTGTACGTGCACATGTGTGCAGATACCCGAGGCCAGAAGAGGGTATTGGATCCCCTGAAACTGGGAATAGCATTGGGAGCTATCTGATGTAGGTGCTGGAACCCAAACCCAAGTTCTCTGTAAGAACAGTAAATGCTCTTAACTGCTGAGCCTCCTCTCTAGCTCCATTAGTTTGTTTTCTTGTTTTTTGTTTGTTTTTAGGGGTAGGTTTTGTTTTGAGACGAGCTGTCACCAAATGCACAGACTGGAGTTACAGTCTCAACCCTCCTGTCTTAGCCTCCCCAGTACTGGGATCACGGGCTCCACACCCAGCATATAACTCTTCAGTAGGCATTTGAATCTTTCAGTACACGATCAGGTAGAAATGGAAGGGAATTCCTAAGAACTTCACCGATTGTCCGTGGTATTCAAACCATCCTGCAGCCTCCGGAATGTCCCTTGTTCCTAGGTTACAGCTTTATCTTCCTGGAGCCTTTTCTGCTTGGCAGAAGTTACCACTGAATGATCGGTATTGGCTTGAAAACTTGCACTTCCCAATGGAGGGGGAAACTTAAGTCTCCTCACTCCTCCCTGTTCCCATCTTTCAGAACATGATTTACCACTCTGGTATGTTCACCTGCCTGTCTGTTGCCCTCCCTGCTGGATATGTCACTTCCTGTCTTGCTGGCCTTTCCCCGCCTGAACAGGTCCTGGCAAGAGTCTGTTGAGTGAATTGGAAAGGTATGAAACACCCCCCTTGTATGGATGAGCACTGAGGCCTCGGAGGGGAAATGGTGGACCCCATGACCAGGCTCACCAAGGGGACAGCAGGAATGGAATTCAGGTCTTGGAGATTTCTTTATCTCATACTGTCTCCACTACCATGCCTGTGTGAAACCCAGATGTGGGGGGAATTTAACACATGAAGAACACTATTTCCAAGCTTGTGGC